>CM069297.1:6095000-6142500 GCA_035609425.1 Epinephelus awoara
ATCTCTACCAGCAATATTCAAAGAAACATAGATGGTTCAGGGTCCAGTGCTCAGTCTTGGCAATCTGATGGCATGCGGCCCACCCATAAGAGGGTGTCTCAGGCATCATATCACTTTAATTGTGAGACATCAGTGTGATACTGGAAAGAACAGCATCACTGTCTTCAACCCCACATATCGCCTAGGGTTGCAACGATCCATCGATCTGGATCGTTATCTCCATTTAATGATCAACAGCCCTGTATTATCATCTTATAGTTAGACTTTTACTTTGAACTGTGTGTCACCGTCAAACAAAAGCAGGGAGATGGCAAGTAGCCAAGAGAAAAACAATGAGGATAACATTAATTACTCAGAGAGAGAAAAAAAAAAATCGCAATGTGGAAATATTTTTGATTTCAGAGAAAATAGTGGTCAACAGACAAAGCATGTGCTGTATGTAAACAATGTAGTTATGAAATCATGTCACCTGACTGGCCAAGCATCTCACGCTGCTAACGGTTTGCAGCAACATTAGCTTCTCTGTTTTATTGATATTGGGCTGAAATGCATGCAGGCTGAAATTCCAACCGTGCTGTTCTGTCAGTGAGTGTGAAAAAGCATAAATAATACATGGAATTTATTACGGTATGAGTAGAGGGGATAAAGTCCACTGGCAGCTAGGTTAATTAATACAATGTAAACATGCTTAAACTAATAAGTGACTCGGGAAAAACAATTGTTTTTTGTAGGAACCTTGACAGTTATCATTGAGCTGAATATCTTGCTTTTGTTGAATGATGTTGTTCATGGGTTTATGGCTGTTGGGAGAAGTTTAGTCCTGAAGTTTTCAGGAGAGAAAGATGAAGGTTTAGGTTAAAATGAAAATTTTGCTTCCAGAAAGGGCTCTCTGACAGAAAGTCCTGAGGATTAACTTATCCCATGCTCTGTTTTATGAGTGTTAGTTAGGTTATGATTATTCACATTACTTATGTGTTGTTTTTATCTTTTATGGCCAAAGGTAAAAAAGAAAGGGGCAGCAGCTTCTTTTGTAACTGATTTTGTTTCATAGGCACACATTGTCTCATAACCATTGCAGGCCCCTGAATTGCATCAAAAAAAAAATCTGATTGCAGTAGTCTTTCTGATATCAGCAAATATCGTATTGTTGTCCAAAGAATCAATATAATATCACATCGTGATGAAACTGGTGATTTACACAGCTAATGCCACTGGGTCACATGTGGCAGCAAAAACAGGTTTTGTTTGTTTTTTTACTTACAGAAAATTAAATTTTCAAATACTACGTTTTAAACATAATAGGGAGACTATTCACAGTTCCTGATGGTCAGACACAGTGAATGTAAGTATGAGTATAAAAAACAATGCTGAATGCTTCCAGTGATGGTTGAAGGTACCTGTCACTGGAAGGTCCAACCTCTGAGAAGTTAAATTTCTGGCAAACACTACATGACCCCCTGACACCATTGTGATGATGTAACTAATGTGAGACTGCTGAGTTTATTGTGTGAGCTATTATAGTGGGCCGTTTCCCACTCTTTCCCTGGTTTGAATAGTTCATACACTGACTCTGCATGTGAGTCAGGAATGCCATACTATGGATTTATAATGGCCTAAGGTACCTGTAAAGTCCATCCACAGAAAGTGAAGTGGGACAGTTGACAAAAGAGAGAAACATTTTATTCACTTAAATAAGTTGTAAAAAAAAAAAAAAAAGTGACAGGAAAGAGTCTAGCTCCAGCAAAGAGCTAGAGTATGCGCTTTCAGTGACATCACTGTACCTAGGGCCAGGAGGGTACTTTCAAGCTCAAAGTTTCTCATATTCCGTTAATGCAAATTCAGCAGTTAAACATACTTTAACATGATGTTAAAACTGTACTCATCCACTAATCAATTCCAGTCATTCCTCCTGTCAGCCCTCTCGTCATTCTTTCTCTAGATGTTAAGCTGCTGTTCATGAAAAAACACTTCCTGCAGATGTTTCACATTGAAATCCTTCCATAGGTTCAGAGGGTAAAATCATCATTCAGCAACACTTAAATTGCAAAACGTTTGTTCCTGTAGAGACCTTAATTAAACAGTTACAGTACAAGTAATTTTGTACTGCTCCCCACTCACTCATTTCCCCGTTTAAATATATTCATACTTAACCGTGACTATTACTGCGAGACCTGTTTGACAGAGTTTATAGCCCATTTTACACTGCCGTTTCAAGACAGGATTACCGCGCCGTTATGCCACCTCACCATTCTGTATAATAGGTACGATCACGGAAAAAGTGGACAGAGTTGTCTGCCTTTAAGCTGGCAGTGAAGGTACTAACAGTGCCAAAATTGTGTCAATGTATTAAAACCCATTTTTACTCCTTGGCTTTTAACCCAGCGTGAGACTCTGCTCTTATTTTACTGTTTTATTGTTTTTATTGTTTGTCTTATGTTTTGCCATCGTGATCAGAGTATGCATGTGTAATATCATGTTAATTCATCTACAGAAGAGACTTGATTAAAAGTAGGTGGGGAAAAAAAGTGGATATACTGATATTGATAACTGGCCGAACAAATTGTTATATATCAGCATATTGGATATCTACCACAAATTTCAAATTATGCATCCCTGTGTTATGCCATTGTTATTGTTTATTAAGAGCTGCTGACTCATCTGTTTTCTGTCACACTAGAGGCCAACGCTGTTGTGTAAAACGTCACACCTCTTGTGCTTAGTTTGTGGAAGCTATAATAGGTTGTTTTGTTATCCTGCGTTGTTCTGTACACACACTGCTTCAACTGATCAAACTGGACTTCAGGACTTCTTGACCGATGATTCAATCACTGATTAAATCACATGCACACCAAGATTCCACTATGATTGGGCGTCGGTAGGGATGTCCCGGCCGCCGATATTAGCAAAAATCCTGCATCGGCTTCGGATCGGACTGCATGGAAAAATGCCTATCCAAGAACTCCGATCCAGTTTGTCACGGACTTCGATGCAAGTTTTCTGGCCAGCCCAGTGCTCCGCAATTCAAGCAGTCCATTCCAGTGATCCCCTCCAGCACTTACTATCAATCCACCAGGCCAGCATGCAGACACACAGAAAACAGCAGCACCAGGCTGGCACTGACACTACAAAATTAACTGAAAAGGAAAGGCTGCATTGTTTGTTAAATGTCAACAATGTCTTGTGGTGTTAATCTATTTTTTATTTATTAGGGGGCCAAAGCACAAGTGTGTGGAGTCTTGCTGCTATTTTAATTTCAATGTTAGACATTTTAAAGATTTCTTGTGTTGATTTATTTTCTATTTATTAAGAGGCCAAAGCGGCCAAAGCAAACCAGTTATATTTTTATTTAATGTTAATGTTCAAGTTTAAAGTTTGCTTATTTAACCCTGTTAACAATTAACAGGTCAGTTTCTCATACCAACTGTTGTGGATCATTTTAACTCGATTAAGTTGTTCTTGTTAGAGTAATATCGCTTCGGATCAGTATCGGTATCCGCCAAAACTCAAGGCTGTAATATCGGTATCAGAGCGCAAGTGGAAAAAGCCAGATCGAGACATCCCTAGGCGTCGGTGGCTTTGTGGTAGAGCAGGCGCCCCAATGTACAAGGCTGTTGCCGCAGCGGCCCGGGTTTGACTCCAGCCTGTGGCCCTTTGCTGTATGTCTCTCTCTCTCTCTCTCTTACACCAAAATAAAGAAATCAAAATTAATGTATAATTTTATGATGAAGATTCGAGATATGCTGGTATTATTCAGGTTTCAGGAGCATTCTTTGGATATGTATACAGCCCATTTAGAATATGCTCATCAGTTGGGGTTTCCACTGCTGATTGCAACACACTGCCTCTTATCTGTTTACAGTCAGCTCTGTGTTGTATGCAAATAAACTCACCAACAGTTTGCAGGGGTGCCCAAAAGAAAGGCCCACACCTACTTTTTAACATTATGAAAGATTTGGCAGGTTTTGGACAGGCACAAATATCACAATGCTGACCTTTTCAAGAAGGTGGTTGAAAGAATGAAAGAGGCAGGCTGTGTTCACACGGTCCAACAAGTCCACCACCGGTGGAAAACTTTGAAAAAACAAACAAACACCTATTTTGCAAAATGACACAAGTGACGGCTCTTCCACATCTCTATAATTTGATATAAAATAAATGGCATGTTAGGGCACATTAATCGGAGTATGCACCGCTGCATGTAAACAGAAATATTAGTGGAATATTCAATTTCATAACCCATGTAAACAGCTTAGTAGGAATGTTGTCTTTCATGGAATATGGGCAAAAACTGGAACATTTTGTGCATGGACACACAATCAGAAGCATTGAGGAGGCAACCCTAAAAAAAAAAATCACAGGGATTCTGATTGGCCAATATATCATCCTCAGATTTAAAATCTGACTATTGATATGAGTATGTGCCTAAAAACCTGAGTATTGGTGTGGCTGTACTCACTTCAGCAACACTTCTCACACTAGTACAGAGAATCAACAGATTGATGACTCACCTCCAGACTGGTCCGTCTCCACCTCACATGTCCCATGGGCTCCATTCCTCAGGCCCATTCCATTAAGCCTCTTTATCTCACACACAGCATCCACTGAGTTTTCTTCAGCCAACACGGACGCCTCAGTGGCGGTCTCAACCAGTGATTGAGGCTGTGTGGCTTCTCTTGTTGACAAGTCTGTAACCTGGATCACATCCATTTGGTTGTCAAACATGCTGTTCTGAAGGTCCTCGTTGCTGATGCCGTCCTCAGAGTGGCACGTACTGCAGGCTGAGTCGTCGGCCAGCGCAGCTCCTTCATCACCTTTCAGTTTAGTGTTTTGCAAAGGAGTACTTTGTGCTGCTTGGTGCGATGGTGTTAGCCAGTGGCTTCTCTGTGCATGGTTTGTCTGATGATCCCTGTGACTGACCTCAACAGGCTCCCATACTGGAGCCAAGGAGCATCCATTAGGCATCCCTTGCTCTTGTTCCTCTGTGGCCTCTCTGGACTCATAGCATTTCTGAGAGGGGCTTGTCAGTAGATGGTGCTGCTGCTGTGCTGCTGTGCTGGTCTCCTGCTGGAAGCGTAGTCTGCTGCTAGGCAGTGGTGAACCGCTACTACAGCTGGGCTGGCTGTTGTCTGTGACCTGGCAGCTGGTGACACCGAGGACTTCCTGGGTGGCTGCCGAGATGACCTCAGTTATGAGTCCAGCTGCAAGAAGCTCCAGATCCTGCTCCTCTCCGCTGCCACTGTGTACTTGGATGTCCTGTGATGTGGTGGTGGAGTCTTGGGCTGCTGTCAGGGCTGTGAAGGTCGGGGTCGGGGAGGTAGGTGTGCTGGTTAGAATGTGTTGGTGATAATCCTGCGTTGAAGGTGGTGTCTCTAAAGAGTCAGCCTCTGATGGAATCACTGTCTGCACTTTGGCTGGCGTCACTGCACCAACGATCATCTCATCTTGTATATTAACAGTGCTGTGGTGCTTTGCCACTTCCCCTTCTGGCTCCGGCCTCTCTGCATCAGAGCGATGTGTTGTTGCGGGGCAGGAGCTAGTGACTTTGGTAGACTGGCAGGGGAGGATGACCTCTTCGACTGTGGCTTCTGGAGCAGAGCCTGGAGCTTTGACTAGGTGTTTGTCCAGCTCTTTTACCAAGGCAGGTGTTGAGCTTTTCTCTGGGTCTTTATGGTCTTTCAGTGATACCTGCAGGTGGTCTTCTTTGCCAGGTGAAGGTAGAGTCGAGACTGAGGGTTTATGGACTTCCTCTTGTCTTATTCTGCCAAGGTGTGGGGCTGCTTCTTCGGAACTTTGTTTCAGTGAAGGTTCTGCCTCAGTGCCCTGGACATGGATCTGGGAAATATTTTCATGTTCTGTTCTCAGGTTACTGGCCTGTGGAGGTCTGTGGCAGGGGCTTTCTGTGTCATTTGTGGGGGATACAGTGCTTTTCTCAACCAAACCATTGCTACCCTCTGCTGGAGATGTTCTAAGGCCCATAGCGGTTGGAGCCCCCTCTGGGCTGTCATGGCTGATTAGCCGCTCTTTCTTCCGCGAGATGTACCACCACCAGCCGATCAGTGCAAGGACTCCGGGTAGTGTGTAGGGCACAATAGAGCGAAACCTCAGCGGCATTTCCTCAGGACACTAACAGCTACACCTGGAAGACACACAGATTTGTATTAGTTAAAGGACATTTCACATTAAATAAAATGTATAGCAAATGTGGAAAACCTGGTCTGATCTACCTGTTGCTTGCATGTAGATTTAAGGGTTTAAGCTATTGTCTTTCACATAATATGGAGATATGCTAGATCCCATGTGACCCCAAGAAAGACTCAGCAGTATCAAAACAGTTCCATATTCACCAATCAAATCTTCTGAAATCATCTTGAAAATACGATAAAACACGTTTCATTTATATGCTCATATGAAAAAATGCCTACTCTTGCTGAGGTCATGATAATTTTAGGCCACATCCACACCTTTAATTTTAAAACAGCATTTTAAAACTGAAACAATCTCAATACCCAAGAACGTTTTAGCACTGTTTCAGTATTAATCTCTGTCCATACTAAAGTAAAGTCTGTTTTCGTTAGGAGGACCGGCCGGCTGGGAATCCCGTCAGTAGGTTTTCTGTGACACTGTGCTTCTTCTACATTCACCACAGTTTACAGCAAACTGGAGATGATGGATTGACAAAATGATGAAGAGCTACATATTTAGAAGTAGAGAAAATGTTGATAATTGATTCACTGACAGAGACAGACTCCAAAATCAGAACCATGGACAGCAGCATTGTGTGTTAGTGCGGTCAAACCCTTGACCAGTACGCTTCTCTGACATACACTTTTTTTCCCATCTCTCTCTCTCTCTCTCTCTCTCTACTGTCCGAGCCTGACTCAGCCCGCCCAATTAACTTCATTGTTGCCCAATTAACTTCACCAACCCGACCCGTCAGGCTTACTCGGGTCAGGCTTGGAACTCTAATCTGATCTGACATTTAGATATTTTGACTGTCACAAGCTTTACATTAGGAAAATGTTGTTTCCTATAATAAATAGGCTTCATGTTCCTATGTACAGAGAGGCCAAGGCCAATATTTTTCTTTAAGTCCCACTGTGTTATGCACATTTTCCTTTGAGAGGGGACTGTCACTGTGGATCTGTGGCATGGAGCTTTTGACAGGATTTTAACAGCCCTTTTCTTCCAACATGAAGAAAATACTCAAAGTCAAATGCTGTTTTGAACTACAACAGCAGCCCCAGAATCTCCTGTGGCTTAGAGATTAAGTCGCCAACTGTGAATCACAGCATCCCCAATTAGGGTCCAAATTGGGGATGCTGTGGGTCATTTCCCCCCATTCTCTCCCCTCAATTCTTGTCATCTCTCTCTACTGTCAACTCTAATAAGGGGCATACAAATACCCCCTTCAGAAGTTAGTTTATTCAACACGCTCCACTGTGCATGCAGCAAACAGGATCAGAAAAGAAATTGAGATTTATACAGCCAATAACTAATCTGCAAAAAAAAAAGCTCAGACTGTGCCTCAATCGTGATGCTGCAACTGGCTTGGGACAACCCTACTGAGAACTATAAAAGGTACGACTTGTCTCTCACGGAAGACAGCAAAGAAAGTAACAGGAGAATCGGGGACATGTCAATCCAAGCCAGCTGGTACTTTCTTTAGGGCTGTCCCAAACTATTATTTTTCTAACGATTAATCGAGCGATTATTTTCTCAATTACTCGACTGATCTAACGATTAATTTTTCGATTATTTTAAAGATTATTTTATCGATTATTTTTCCATTATTTGATTAATGAGGCAATTTAAACAATACGAATACCAAAACATTTCTGATTAACATTTACTGAAACATCAGTGTTTCCCCTACCATTATATAAGTTAAATAGCCCGAGTGAGACAATTCTAACAGAGCCCAGCACTGCACAGTCAATGGAGTGTTGCCTGTGTTGCGTTCAGGCATTATCAGAAATTCCAGCACTTGAGTAGGCAACAGCACAATAGCACAGCACTACTGCTGCCGCTGCCATTTTTTTGTTTGAACTGACATATCGACACTAATCATTCGCGTCAATGTATTTACGTAGATGATGACGTCGACACGTTGCCCCAGCCCTAACCTTCTTACATCAGTCTCCGGCAGAGTTAAGACCACCTTTACCTCTGCATGGGCAGCAGGGGTGCTACTACAGGGCACAAGCAACACAACACATTGTCATCCAGCAAGACGCTGTGTTGGCCATTCAGATACATGCACACATTCCAGGTGGACTGCTTGAATACCACATTTCTACTGTTTCTACTGTGATCACTTGCCACAAGAGATAAAATAATTGCCATTAGATATCTTTACTGTAGACTTGTCAAAAATATTGATTTATCGATTCATATCGATTCTGACACATTGCCCTGTTACAGTTGTTATGTCTTTTAATAAATTTTATGCCATTAAGTGTATATAGATATATAGTTTATAGTGTGTATATAGTATATAGATGCCTTGCAGCGCACTCTACTGCCTGAGAAACACATAGCAATCCCAGCTGGGTGGTTCATTTTATTTAAAGCTTTCACACTACTTTTGACTACCAAATCATGTTCTGTGGAAAATACTCAAAGAATGAAACACATCAAGAACACAGAACACAGACTGGGTTGAAGGGGTTACAAAATGATCAGCCTGTACTGAGGAAATCCACCCTAACTGTAGACTATGGAACAGCCCTCTGCATACCCAATTCCTGGTGTGTCGCCTAACAGGAGGTGACTCTCTGTGCATGTTAAAAAAAGGCCATGTACACATGCCTTTCCTTAACAAACCTGGCCAAGCCTGCCTCCACCAGTGGGAATGCATCACATGGTCGGGACGTGACTCAATCATGTCCTGCCATGCTTCTAGACACAACTGTCATTGGCAGCTACACACACGCACACATATATATATATGGACTTTTGACCTCTATGGCTGCTGGCACTCCCACCTGCTCTACGTAATCAGCTGCTGGCCCTCTGCAGGCAAGCAGCACAGTACTAGGAAATATACTTTCTACATAAAGTGGCCTAACAACAGAAAAAATAAGATAATGGATAATGTGTGTTTATAAAATAGGCCCAACACTGTGCCATATTCATATAAAGTAACACCATTTGGAAAACTGCCTGGTATCCTGTTAGCTTAATGGTTTATCTGTCTGAAATACATTTCTGAAAGCTCCACAGTATTCCATGAATTCAATGAGCAGTTGGTATTCTCCTCTAAGAATGTCAACATTTAGGCCAGAGGGTGCAAACACTTGAATGTACCGAGGCTGTTGCCCTTGTCTTGAATAATGTATGGCCGTGAAGACTCACTCCCAAAGAGATGAGAAATATTACACCATCCACACATCAGAGTGATATGTGGATGATGCGATTGTTATTTACAAGTGCATAAAATAGAGAATTGCTAGACAATTTCAAATGTATAAATTACACACCAACTTTGTTTGCATTTCTGAAAAATGTTACTGCAAACATAATCCTGTAAACATTTCATATTTGGCATTTGCACATTTGATTTAACAATTTCTGCACACTACACATAATTCCCACAATCAGTTCCCTCAAAATGATTAGGCCAGCAGTGTACTGTCATGAGTCACTGTAGCAACTAATGTTACAGGTTGTTGAAGCAAGTCAGGTCAGTTAACAGCTTTAACAACTGGACAATACTTATATTTTAGTGTTGCAATATCTGCAAATTGCTGAATGAATCCCCTCATATTCGTTCCTTTTCCTCGCCCCCTTGACACGCTTGTAGACAGCTTTGATGCTATGTTGCACAATGTACAGAAGTACAAGTTGAGTACAGCGGAGCTTCTGGAGTTTAATGCAGATTCATGTTGATCTTTAACCGAGACACAAATATATCCTGGGTTTGACTACTTAAAAAAAACACTGTATCTGACTCCACTTAAATCAATTTATATCATGTACAAGAATTATCAGTGTAAGGAAACTAATCAAGTAGTTTATCACAAACAAATTCACAGCACGTTCACACAACTGAAATCAACACTGTCTAATATTCACCTCCCATTCACTTCCATTCAGTGCAAACAAAGGGGTGAATAAAACATTTGCTTCTGTTGGCAAAACAAATTTGCGTTTTTGCGTAATGTGGAGTTCAGCTTCTGTGAACTGTGACCAGCAAAATCGCAGCTTCAACCAAAAGCAAAGTACGAGTGGAGGAGACATCGACTGTTGCTTTGTCTTACCAGCTGATACTGTATGATAAAGGCCATGAAAAATACAAAATGCCCCTCATGAGAGATTCTGCCTGGCTGGCAATGAGTCAGGGACTGGGCAGGGAATGTAAGAAAATGGTTTAAGATTTGGTTTAAGTTCATAATTTTCAAATCACAAAAGCTGTGACTAAAAAATACAAGAAAGTGATGGAAACGGACCTGCTGACTTCACATGCACACACACTGCTCCATGTGACTACGGGTAGATGAAAAAACAACTTCGACAATGCCACGTCAAGCTTTGATGCTCACAGTACTACTGCGTGAAAATGGCCATGGCTTGGTTTGAGTGCAATCCACATGTTTACATCTTACATTGTTTGCTGCAGTGAGTGGGATTCAGCGAGAGAGTTGCAGGGGATGCACTGAGAGTAGACAGGTGTTGGTGATCAGAGCAGAGAGTCTGTGTGCTTCCTGACCACAGTCTGGAAGCTGGAGCAAGAAAAGTTAACAGCATGTTTACAAGGGAGGTGAGTGGTGCAGCTATCGTCAGTGTGCACTTTAGTTTGTGTGACTCATTACTGTATCTGACTGGTGATCTGTAAGATTCCAGACTAATTTTTACATGTTAATGTTCACATCCCACCTGTTGTTCCAAAGTGCTTAAATGGTCTTTATTTAAGTTACATCATGATGATTATAATAGCTAATTAAGTTATCAATATATATAATATTAATAAATGTAACTTGATGTAACCACGTAGGCCTGGCCAAAATGAAAAAAACAGTGTATGTGCTGACTGTGTCCAATGCTGGGCTGGTAATACTATAAAATGATTAATTGTTTGTGTATAGTGAATAATACAGAAGATAAGTAACTTGATTTGAAAAATCAAGGATAATGTGGAATTTGTTTTTTCAACAAAAGGCTGCTGTTAGATGTTGGAGTGTTCTTGAGAGCACCAACAGGAAGAATTTTAAAAACTGACAACCTGATACGGCATGGCCACATGTTGCATTAGCAGTATTTGATGTGGAGAACAATCTCTAAGAGACAACATGCAATTTACTATTATAGCAATGATTTAACTGCTTTATCTTTTAATGGAGTTCATACATGATCACTACTTGAAAACGCGTTCAAAATACTTTAAAAATTTGTGTATTTTCTAAAGAAAAAAAAAAAAGAAGCTTCATTAAAGTGATTGACCTGGGCACAACCTACAGCACGACCTAACTGAATCTGGTCATTAATCACAAACCAAAGACTTAAACTCATCAAACTTAAATAGTCCTCACTCAACAATGCTACTCTGCCTTTTATTTTTCAACTATTTCCCAAACTGAACTGAAGTGCAAAACATAATAATTGTATGAAATAGACCGGTTATATTGAGGATATAAATTACATGACACATGCAAACCACTTAAAAACAAAGCCTAACCAACCAATTATTAAAACTGTAGCCTGCAAATGTGTATAGCAAATAGAAAAGTCAAATGGACTGTCATTGAGATCCAAGAATATCATATCTGTGTGATCAAGGGTTAAATGTATGTGCGGTATGTTCACTCTAATGACCTGCTAATGATAGGTCAGCAGTTCAGTTTTGCAACGGATGATATGACAAGAACTGCCTAAGAGTGGAGTCTTAACTGAGCGTTCTGGGGTCCTCAGCCCCCAGATTTAGCATGAATCACATCTGACAATGTTAAAAATCACACATGTAATTCAAACTTTAACCTGAAGTGTTCACAGTACAACACAATTTAATATTAAAATCAATGGAATATCACACAGCCAATATCAACTGAAATTTTTCCATCTGGGCACCTAAACTAAAACAGAAAGGTACAGATGAGCCGTTACACTGTATACGTGCCTGTGAAATGGTGGCCCACACTACACTCACCTTGAACAAGGTTACTACAGCAGTTCAGCAGTCAAACTAATCTAGAGCTCTCCTTACAGGTCAGACTGGTGTTCACCACGGCTTTTCTTGACCTTAAAGTCAGGATTTAGAGGGTGACCTTGGCATTCAGATAGGGGAGTGGTCAGGCTCTATCTAAATGTTACAAACCCTACAACGTGCTGAGCACAGGCAACCTAAGCAGCTTGCCCGATGGATACAGAGCAGCCTTGGTATACCTGTCACTCAACAACACACTTTCACTTTATACAAACCTGTCATACTAAACAGTAACATTTTCTCATAGGTACAAGCCTAATAGCACGTTATCCCGAGTTAGGAGAATGACAGGTTAGCTAATTACGACATGTACACAGTAAAGCAGACTACTGTGTACCTGTGAAACTCGACTTTTAAAAGAATCGTTCACACCGTTGGCAGACGTGAAGGTTCAGTCGGAAAGGTGTCATCTTAACACCATTAACACCAACGTGGGAATTGTGCGCAAGTCGAACTGCCATTGTACCAGCACATTACCGTAATATTTAACGTTAGAGGTTTTAAGAGTCAATGTGTGTCTGTGCCGAGACCGCACCGACACGCTGTCTAATTTTATATACAGCCTAACCAAAAGATAGGCTGGAGCAGACACTGCTGGAGTCACGTTTTAACTCAACTAATTCGCGTTAATGTTAGCTACAACAACAGGCTAATCCTTCAGTTCAACTGACAGAGAACCAAAGCCCAACGGAAATCTCTTATCTGCCATCTACAATCCCGTAACACAATGACAAGCTACACCGTGACTTACCGGGGTGTCAACTGTGCACGAGGGTCATAATGCCAACTTTTAACGACTTAATGCTAACGTTAGCGTTAACCCATTACAGCTAACTACATGCTAATAATGTCAACTAACTTATATGACTGTGTCCCACAATAAACAGTCTCACATTTGTTGCCTCCATCGAGTCGGGTGTTAATGACATTAAGCTAAATCTCCTAAAAAAAAATGTCGTAAAACGTTACGACCATTTCATTTCAAGATGTGCCGGCTAATGGAATTAGCTAGTTAGCTAGCAAGTACACAGACCACAATGTTAGACTGCACTCAGAATCCTGATGTTTTACTGTTGCCTCGCAGTGAGACAGGGGAAGGTACGTTGTGCATATCAACATATAACTCAGTGCTTTTTCTCCCAATTCACACGAGTCTCTTTCCCTTTGCACACCTCCATACACCAATCCAGCTTTCTTTTTTTCAGCATGTGCCTTTGCTAACATAGTATACAACCCATATCTGAAAGACAGAAAAACTAAACTAGTGGGCGGTAAGTTAGCAAGCAAGGAGAACAATTTATAAACACTAACTTTATGTGTGGCCCTACGTGACTTAATTGAATGCCGAATTTATCACAAAACACTTCTCATCCACATAGGAACTTAGGTTTAGTACTAGGATACACAACGCGCTGCCAGTAAGGCTGAACGTGTTAAGTGAGATATATAAACGGGGAGTTTGGCGTAACATTGTCGGGAATGAAATCTAGTACTAGAGGTGGTTGTGACCTAACGCTAGCGTTACTCTACAGGGAATAAAGCATGGCTGGTTAGGAGGCCGCAGTGCCGGATACAAATTATGAAGTTAGCAGGCTAGCCTCGCACATTGGTTCCAGTGCCTTGCAGTCTATGAACCAAAACATGAATTAAAATGTCAGGGCAGCTAATCGTACTTTCCACATCATTTTTGTCCCAAAGACGACGAGGTTGGTTACATCACTAAAGCCTCGTGTTTAAGGCCACTAAGTTTCACTTCACCGACTTGACCATCGCGTTAGGCCACAATATAAAGGCAATGCATCACACAGCTTTAAACACAACCAAATGCACCAGCGAGGGCTTGTCCCAGACTGACGCAGGGTTTAAGGACGCTCCAGGAGTGCTTCTGTCCTGCACGGGCCTCAGACCTTCGTGTTAGCTTGCTAGCCGGCCTGGCGAAAATGATTCCCAACTAACTTGCGTTCTCACTGCTGACAACCTGTGCGCATTTGTGACTATTTAAGACACATGCCACTGTTGTTGGTAAGTGCATAGAGACCATACGAGAAAGGATTTAGGGTAATCTAAGTTACACAACAGGGAAAGAAGCTAGCAGGAGTGTGCTTACTGTTAAGTTAGAGAAAGATGTGTAGGCTAGTTGTTCAATGACATGGGATTACTGCACTCAGTCGGTGACACAGTAAACCCTAGACAGCTTGCAGAGACGCGTGAAAATGTCAATGAATGGGGTTTTGCACACTGTAAGTGTGTTGCACCCCTGTGAGTTGATTTGAACCAAGTCACGCTGTGTGAACATGATGCAGATGGCTACAGGCTTGCATGGTCTTTCCCCTTGGTTGCTAAATTCGCTCTTCCTTCTCCAGTTTTTGGTTTACTTACGGTATTTCAGGATCCTCGGTGCCGCCACGATGAGGGCAATACTGATAATGTGAGTTTTCAAACGTGTCCCTGTGGAAAGTCAGCCTCTCCTCCCCACGTGTAGACCGACGAGCAGCACCAGTCTAAAAAAACAGACTAAACAGCTGGTCAGGTCTCGCGACACTCCGGTGTGTTGGCAGTTTGTAGTCTCGCGTTAACTGAGAATGCAGTAAAGGCACCTATTTCAGACATGGACCCCTTAACGTTAATCTGATGGCAGTTTAACTTGCTGATCTCGTTTGAATACGCGCCCTGTTCACATCTACGCAAGAGTCGACGGCAGTCTTAGGTTGTACCTTGAAACATTTTTATATGACTTTGGACACGGCAGCATCTGAACTGAAAGCCGTGAGATCGGGGGTCAAACACACACACGCACTTACACACATTAAGTGAGAGGGAAATGTCTTCTATGATGACTGTAGTAAACCTACATATATTGTCTCAATCGTCATGTCTCATGCACAAAATCACGCTGGTGAAACCAGGGGCGTAGCACCAAATTCTGGGCCCTATGCATACGTCTCTGTGGGCCCTCTGTCCCTGCTGTCTTTTCCCTCATCATGCACCTTGTGATTTATTTTTTTTTTTTTACAAAGTTAGTTTTCTTTCTTCCCCTTTCCTTTCTGTCTTTTCTTTTTTGGAATCCCGATTTCCCTTTCTTGGGGATAGACGTGAACTCACTCAGCTCTATCTGCATGTAGTGCAGGGGTGGTCTAAACCTTTTTGCGCCTTCAAAGGGTGAGGGGTCTCAGTGAGGTTCCACATTATTTTTATACAAATTTAAAACTATCAATCAATTTATTGGGCCAGTTTGAATATAGTTTAGATATGGAACTAATTATAAGTAAAAGTTTGCATACAAAACCAAACATTTTGTTCCAGGCTTTTCAAGGGCCCTCCCTCCCATTAGGGCCCTGGGTAACTGGTCCCACTTTTACCCTCCACTACAATGCCGCTAAGTGGACCACTCAGTATGTTTACATGACATTAGAGAAAATTGATTTATTGTGTTAGTCCAACTAAATCCAGAGTTTTAAAATACACGTCAACATGTTGGTCCGACTGAAACTGTACTAATCGAATTTCTCAAAGTCTAAGACTAACACACCCATATAGCGTAGAGTGCGGCACGGCCGCATATTTCTGTCCGAACCTGACGGAGGCCGAGAGAAAAGTACCCCAACCCATCCGAACCCAACAGTCATTCTGTTTTGTTATGTCCGAAACCACAGTGTGTCACACAGTTGTTATGGTTACAGGCTATTTAACCCGGTCACACCTTGTAAATGACAGAAAAAAGGCACTGATTTGTGCTATTCTGTTAGTAGATTGTTTAACGAACACACACATTACGCAGTGTCATCAGCAGTTAAAAATATGAAAGCCATTCTCACTCGAGCAGCTGAGTGTGTGGGAGCCCGGCGGAGGTTCGCGAGCTTGGCTAGAGGGTGTTGAAGTGTGCGCATCCCAGTTCTGTGCTCTGGCCCGTCAGGAGAACCGCGAACTGACCGAACTGCTACAGAACTACTGGCGCTGCTGCAGACAGCTGACCCAGTCACACACGCAGTTACATACACAGTCCTCTGACTGCAAGAGCACTCCGAATCATCTCTGGAGCTTCACAGATGAACAACAGAAACAGCCAATGTGTGTGTTGTGTTCAGGTATTGTCACAATAACAGTCCCCAAGCAATAAACAGGACAGACAATATGATTTTATTTATTTTTACACTACATTTTCACTGAAAGCTGACCGAATCCAACCCAAGCCCGAATACAATTTATAAATTTTTAACCAAACCCGCCCCGGCCTGACCCGTCGGGTACCGTCGGGACCCGTTGGGACCCGTTGGGACCCGTCGGGCTCGGATCGGGTAGCCACACTCTAATATAGTGCGACTGGGAGTCAAATTACTCCTCCATACAGTCATTCTGACCCAAAATGTCTAGGTGCTCTGTGCATGCTCCACAGTTTCCGCCCCAGACTTTGACCTGGAAGTCGAACACTGTTAAATGTGTAACAAAAGAAGAAGCTGGTAAAAATATGGCAAAATCTTCATCCAGAGCTGTGCATTTTTGGACAGACGGTGTCAGCACCAGTTTGCTGCGAGCTAACCATAGCTAACTTGTTTGTTTATTGTTTGGTCTGTGATGTAATAGGTCAACTGGAACAAGCTGAACATGTTATGTGTGTGACTTACGTCTACTCGAATTGCAACCTAGTTTAGATCGCCACGCCCACTTCCGCATACACAGAGCCCTGATGGAAACCTCCCACCACCTCCGAGCTACCACGAATAAGGGCTAGTCAGCCAGCTAGCTAACTTAGCCTGTTTTGGTTCACCCCGTTACATTAATATACAACTACTACTAAATTTAGTGCTGCCGCAAATCTATTATATGACTACTTGACTACTTATCACCGCCACAAATATACTCCAAATGCATCTTCATTATTTTCGCTATACATAGCAAAAAGCCACCAGTCCACGCTCTGTATGTGGTCCGGTCAGGGACTTGAGCCGGTGACCCTCTGGTTCCCAACCCAATTCCCTACAGACTGAGCTACTGCCACCCATGGCCCATTTCATCATTCATGACAACTGTGTGGGTGGTGAATTTTTTTTTTATGACAATCCCATTTAAATGTTATTTAGGTTTAAAGTTCTGCATAATTAAGGGCATGGCCACTTTGACTGACAGGCTGTCAGCTAGGCCTCACTGCAGGCCACTCAACTTCACCTCCTTGCCATGTTTTGAGATGCTAGAGCCAGCTCGCAAGAGCCTGTCTGAGATTTTTTTTGTACAAATATTGGACAACTATTAAGGCTTGCTGTGCAGATAATTGTACCAACTGACCATGCAAAACACCAGTTTTTCACTAAGTGATATTCTATTATCATGTTACTTATATGTTGGCATTAATTAGTAACATGAATCGTTGTTTTTCTGGCTTGTTAGCTTAGCATCTCGTTATCTAGCTGCTAACCAACATTCACCGAAGATCAAACATAATACAAACATGCTAGAATTTAGGGTGATAACACTTGCAACAAAGGGCGTCTGTGTGAGGCTGGAAAATACAGCTCCATCACGTTAACGTTAGTTAGCTTAAGTTCTGACATGTAAGTGATACACTTGCCATATGGGCAGTGTAACGTTGAGGTCACGTCAATGTTAGACTTGGTTAGGTAACAGTTTTGTTATGTTAAATGTTGCAAACTGTGTGCAAGTACAGTAAGGTGTATGTGTGTAACTTAAAAATATTAATGTCACGTTTCAGCTTTGTTCATGAAATAACATTATTACTAGATGTGTCTTTGGTTAATTGGGTATTGAGGCTGTACAGCAAGTTAACATAAAATTTAACGGTACGCAAGCCGAAACTTTTTATTTTTTTTGTTAATTAATCAATCAATCAATTTTATTTATAAAGCCCAATATCACAAATCACAATGTGCCTCACAGGGCTTTACAGCCTACGACATCCCTCTGTCCTTTGGACCCTCACAGCGGATAAGGAAAAACTCCCCCAAAAAAAACCTTTAACGGGGGAAAAATGGTAGAAACCTCAGGAAGAGCAACTGAGGAGGGATCCCTCTTCCAGGACGGACAGATGTGCAATCGATGTTGTACAGAACAGATCAGCATAATAAATTTACAGTAATCCATATGACACAATGGGACAGAAAGAGAGAGAGACAGAGAGAGATGCAGGACAGACAGTAATGACAACATTAATGAAAGTAATAATATTATAATTATAGTTCTGGCTACTGTGGTACAATATGTTGAAAGTATTAATATCTGATAGTATACATATGTGACAATAATCATATGTGTATAATAACAGTAGAAGTATGACTAATGATAACCGCAGCAGCAGGAGGCATCTGGCAGGACCACGGCAGCAGCACAACCACACACGTCACACTATCCAGGCACTGCTGCAATACAAGTTAACCTGAGAGACAGTGGAGCACAAAGGCTCCGGAGAAGAAGCCGAGTTAGTGACATCCAGAATGGCTGAGTTAGCAAGATGCAGTAATAGGACACAAGAAAGAGAGAGAGAGAGAGAGAGAGAGAGAGAGAGAGAGAGGGAGAGAAGGTGCCCGGTGTATTATAGGTGGTCCTCCGGAAGACTAGGCCTAAGTCAGCCTAACTAGGGGCTGGTACAAAGCAAGCCTGAGCCAGCCCTAACTATAAGCTTTATCAAAGAGTAAAGTCTTAAGTCTAGTCTTAAATGTGGAGACAGTGTATGCCTCCCGGACCGCAACAGGAAGATGATTCCACAGGAGAGGAGCCTGATAGCTGAAGGCTCTGGCTCCAGATCTACTTTTGGAGACTTTAGGGACCACGAGTAACCCTGCGTTCTCAGAGCGCAGAGTTCTGGTGGGATAATATGGCACTATGAGCTCTCTAAGATATGACGGAGCTTGACCATTTAGAGCTTTATAAGTTAACAGTAGGATTTTAAATTCAATTCTGGATTTTACAGGGAGCCAGTGCAGAGAAGCTAAAACAGGAGAAATATGATCTCGTTTCTTAGTTCCTGTTAGTACACGTGCTGCTGCATTCTGAATTAGCTGGAGGGTTTTTAAGGACTTACTAGAGCTACCTGATAAGAAGTCAGAATAGGCCTAATTTTCGCAATATTACACAGATGAAAAAATGCGTTCTGTGAGGTTTGTTTTCATTGAGAATTAAAAGATAAATCTTGATCAAATGTTACTCCAAGGTTTCTTATGGTAATGCTAGAGGCCAGAGAAACTGTCATCAGATAAAGAGTCTCTGAGTTGTTTGAGGCCAAGAACTATGGGGTGCCATTTGTAAAGTGGCTTGCGCTGAAAATAACATCAACATTGCCATATTTAGTTTCAAACAATGTTTAAAAAAGTGTTGTAAATTTTTTAACATCATCTTTTACCACATTTATAGCAATATTTGTTAACTTAGAAATATATTAAATAGTTAAATCTAAATATTAAATCTAAATCTAAATATTAAATCTAAATCTAAATCTAAATGTTAAATGTTAAATAAATATTTAGCTAATATGCTATATTCACACCGCCGGTCACCGGAAGTACCAAAATAAAAGCTCGAGATGGTCAGACTGTGTTTATAGATAGTCTAGCATTCGAAAGGACAGAACAAATGGAAATGGTGGAGGGTGTGCAATATTTATCAGTCAAGGTGTGAAATATAGACAAATAATAACATCACAAGAATTAGAGGTAGTAGTTATAGAGGTCTGGACAAAAGAGGGACGCATAAAAGTAATTAATTTCTATAATCCATGCAAACAATTAAAAAAAGAGGAAATGGAAGGTATTCTTGATGATTAGAGAGGGAAAATAGTCTGGTGTGGAGACTTTAATGCACATAGCACAGTGTGGGGGGACCAGGATGACTCAAATGGGGAAGTAATAGAGGAAATACTAGATGACAAAGGATTGGTATGTTTAAATACTGGTGCAGGCATAAGGGTGAATTTTGGCAAATATTGGCAAAAAATTTGGCAAGGGGCACAGAGTCATCAATAGATCTCACATTGGTCTCACAACCTTTGGCAGGGAAAAGTAATTGGGAAGTATTAAGGAGGAGCACTGTGGGTAGTGACCACTATCCAATAAGTATAGGAATGGAAAGTGTCATTGATCAGAGCAAGAGAGAGGGGAGATGGAAATTTGAGGGAGCAAACTGGGATAAGTTCAGAATATTAAGTGAGGGTAAAATGAGAATGATAAATGTAAATACATCGATTAATGAACTGAACAATGAAATTTGCAAAAATATAATTGAGGCAGCAAAGGAGTCTATTCCAAGAAGCAGTGGGAATAAAAAGAAAAGATTAGTACCATGGTGGACAAATGAATGTACTGAGGCAACAAAAGCTCAAAACAAGTCCTTTAAGGTATTGAAAAAAGTTCTTAGTTTTCAGACTTTAATAAATTATAAGAAACAACAGGCAACAGTGAGGAGAGTAATAAAAAGAACAAAAAGAGAGTATTGGAGAAAGTATTGTGAGTCACTTGGTAGGAGTACACCGTTGGAAAGAGTGTGGGGTATGATCAAAAGAATGTCAGGTAATAGGAAAGAATACAGATATCCAGTAATGAAAAATGACAGGAACTTTATAATAGAGGACAAGGAAAAGCAGAGCTATTAGCACAAACCTTTGCTAAAGTACACAGTACAGACAATTTGAGTAACAAAGAGAAAGAAGGCAGGAAAAAACAGTATTAGAAAATATTGAAACGATACAAGGTAAAGAAGAATACGGAAATGTAATTAATATGGAGCTTTCAGTGACAGAACTGAAAAATGCTTTAAAAAAAGCTGGAAAAACAACTCCAGGAAAAGATGAAATAAACTATTGTATGTTAGATCATCTTAGTGATCAAAGTAAAGAGGTGTTATTGAAATTGTACAGTAAGATATGGGAAGAGGGGAACTTACCTAATCAATGGAAAGAATCTATAATTGTTCCTATTTGTAAGCCAGGTAAGGACTCGAGTTTGCCAGAGAGCCACAGGCCAATAGCTCTAACATCTCATATAGGCAAAACTATGGAAAAAATGATTAATGAAAGGTTAAATTATTATTTAGAAACAAGGGGAGAATTAAAATGCTATCAAAGTGGATTCAGAAAAGGAAGGAGCACGGTAGATCCTGCTTTATGCTTAGAGCATGAGATAAGGAGAGCCCATGTAAATAAAGAAAGTATAGTGGCTGTGTTTTTCGATGTGGAAAAAGCGTACGATATGATGTGGAAGGAGGGGGTGCTTATTAAATTATATCATATGGGAATAAGAGGGAAAATATTTAGATGGATCAAGAATTTTCTAACTAACAGGAAGATATCAGTAAGGGTGGGTAAAAACTTGAGTGAAAACTACACAGTTGAGAATGGAACCCCTCAAGGTAGTATTATTAGTCCAATTTTATTTTCAATCATGATAAATGACATATTTAGTAATGTATGCAGTTCTATTGGTGTTTCGTTATTTGCAGATGATGGGGCTATGTGGAAAAGGGGGCGAAATATTGCATTTATTGTCAGGAAATTGCAGGAGGCTATTGCAAAGGTAGAAGCTTGGGCATTGAAGTGGGGCTTTAGATTTTCAGTTAACAAAACAAAAGTGGTTGTCTTCACCAAAAAGAGAATACAAAATCAAATCAATCTTAAGTTATATGAGCAAGATTTAGAAATAGTGGATTGTTTTAAGTATTTAGGGATTTGGTTTGACAAAAGGATTACTTGGAAAACACATATTGAAAAAGTAGTAGGAAAGTGTAAAAAGATATTGAATATTATTAGGTGTTTGAAAGGAAGAGATTGGGGAGCACATAGAGCATCACTGAAAACAGTATATATTGGTTTAATCAGGTCAGTATTAGATTATGGATGTATAGTATATGAATCTGCATCAAAAACAACGTTAAAAAAACTGGATAGCATACAGTATCAAGCACTAAGAGTGTGTTGTGGTGCAAAGAAAACCACCCCAGTGTCAGCCTTGCAAGTAGAGATAGGTGAAATGCCTCTAGAAATTAGAAGACAGCAAATATCATTGATATATTGGGCACATTTAAGGGGACATGGAGAAAACCATCCAGCTCAGAATATTTTAAAACCATGTCAAGAGAAAGAAAGAAGAAAGGTACAAAGTTTTGGATGGACAATTGAAAACAGGGTTAAAGAAAGTAGGATAGCTGACAAAAATATGAGTAAAACAGTTCCACTTTCTATTGTCCCACCTTGGACACTGGAAGAGGCAATTATCGATTTGAGATTACTAAAGAAAGAAAAAGGGAAAAGTGTGAGTGTGAGTGAAGTGAACAAATATATAAATAGAAAATACAGTCAGTTTATTAAAGTATATACAGATGCATCCAAATCAGGAGAAAACAGAGTAGGAATAGCATTTGTAGTTCCAGATTTAAATATTGTATTGAATAAAAGAGTCAATGATGATTTAGCAATATACACAGGAGAGCTACTGGCCATTCATATGGCATTGAACTGGGCACATGAAGTCAGACCAGGTAAAGTGCTTATAGCATCAGATTCCAGTAGTGCATTGGTCAGTATAAAACATGTTCAGTCAGATACAAGACAAGATATAATATTTGAGATAGCACATATATTACAGGGAATAAAGAGAGCAGGAGTAGAGATCAAGTTCATTTGGGTTCCAGCACATATAGGATTTGAGGGGAATGAACTGGCGGATAAGTATGCCAAGAGTGCAACAAGAAAAGAACAAATATCAATGGTTGTAACATACAGTCAAGCTGAGATTAAAGGTATAGTAAAGTCAGAGATGAAGAAGAAATGGCAGAAGCAATGGGACAGAGAGAGCAGAGGTCGACATTTTTACAATATACAAAGGAATGTTGGAGAAATGAGAGAATGTCATAGGAGCAGCAAAGAAGAAGACATCATATCACGCATGAGATTTGGTCATACGGGGTTAAATAGCACATTATTCATAATACAGAAACATGAAACAGGAAACTGTGAACATTGTGGGTCAGGAGAAACTGTAGAACATATCCTCTTCCAGTGTCCAAAGTACCAAACACAGAGAAACACACTCAAAGCAGCATTTCAGAGAAATAAGATACCGTTTAATGTAGCAGAGATATTGAGGAGAAGCTCAGGGGATGTTGTATTTGGAGAGATTTTTAGGTTTTTGGAAGCAACAGGGCTTGTAAAAAAAAATGTAATACATAGTATATTCTGTTCCACACTCCAGTCGAGAAGGTGGCGGTAATGCACTTGAAAAGTTGTTTGCCAACCGCCATTAAAAGACAGAATAATAATAATAAGAAGAAGAATCGCCTGGTTGTTTACAAATACTTCCGGGTAGAAAACCAGCAGAGTTTAGCTAGATATATGTGTGTGTATATCTCACATTTTTCATGTCACTATAGCAGCATTTAGACTAATCTGATGTTTGTTAAGTCCATAAACACAATGATTGAACACAGATTACTATTTCTGTGTGCGCGCTTTGAAATTAATAACATGGTTATCGTAGGTTACCGTAGATTAGCTGGGTTAACTGTTAGCCGTTAGCCCCGTTAGCGGTGTCTGTAACGTTAATAACTCAATAAACGGTCCGTGAAAAAATAATTTTTCCAGGGGATGTCTTACTTACAACATGACTGAGCTAGCAAAGCAGTTTTGTGTTGCTACGTGTGGTATTTATTCAGTTTTGGGAAATCACGATGTCTAGAAAGCATCAGTGGCTGCAGCTGACAGGGACAGCTAACATCAGAGGGGTATTCCAGGTAGGAGGTTCAGCAAACTCTGAGTCTAACCCTGAACTCTGAGTTGATTTACCCTGAGATGGGAGACTCTGAGTTACCGGTTCCAGAACAGCTGATTTGAGTAAGTTCAGTCAACTGTGACTATGTTCTAGTGATGTGCGAGTCATGAACGAATCATTCAAAACTCGAGATTCTTTTTACTGACTCGGGAGTTACGAGTCATTGTCTCCATTAACTCCTTCACTGACTCACTGCTGCTACCACCAGCTAACTGCAAAGAGGAGAAATGCCACAAACTGTTATTCTAACTGCAATTGCGTAAATGTATCAAGCTAATTGCTGTATTAGCTCCATGGCTGAAGCAATGGCTCTGGTAATTATTTCAACCCAACTCCCCTGTCTCCTCTCCTTTCTGCCCAAGCTGAGCTGTACCACAAGCTGATACAGAAAAAGAAGGATTGACTGACCCAGTAGCTCCAGCGCGTAGAGTCCCTCCCGTACCGGAGAAACTCGCTGCCCCGCACCGTTCAGGACTCAACTCGCAGCTCACAGTTCACTCACTCTCCCTCCCAGCTCGTAGAGCCCCTCCCGTACCGGAGAAACTTGCTGCCCCGCACCGTTCAGGACTCAACTCGCAGCTAACAGCTCACTCGCTCTCCCTCCCTCCCTGCTCCCCTGCTGTCAGAGAGCCGCTCCCTCACCTGAGCGGTGTGCTGCTCCACTCCTTCACGGGAAGTCTCTGAGTGACGGCGCAGAAATTATTCTCAATACGAAATCATGTTTGTCTTGCAAATGTATGTATGTAAATAAAAACTGAAAATGAACTACAACCGTGTTGCTGTCTCTCTCCTGCAGTTCCGCCCCATCACGTTATTAATTGACATTTAGAAAATTATAGATTTTGACATGTAAAATTATAATCGTAAGTGATGATAACAAAAATCCCAATACATTTTGTTCCCGTAGCTACTTGTTGAATCCCAGGAATTAACGTAGCATATGTTTAATTGACGGGATGAAATTAGATGTTACACCACTGCTGAGATTGGACCCAAAACCTCGCGTGCACAGGTCAGAAGAAAACATAGCCTACTTTTTGAACAGGAAAAACTGGATACTCACCGGAAGTGATGTCTGGATGCATTTTGAAATTACAAGCCCAACACATGCAAAGTGCCAGTTGTGTAAGGTGGTTTTATCTTTTCGAGGGGGAAGCATGTCAGATATGAGGAGGCACCTGAGCAGCATACACCCCACCGTGATTTTACAACAGGGCAACCAAAACCAAACAGCTACTTCTGCACAACCTACATCAGCAACAGGAACAGGTGCAACAGGAACAGCAGAAACTGCGACAACCTCATCTGCTTCTTGTAGCAGCACATCTGTAACAGCCCCACCACCACAATCAGGGCAGAGAGTGACAGTCACAGCAAAAGGAAAACGGCAGAGGCAATCTGACATGGGAGCATTTGTCTCAAGGCCCATGATGCCACTACAGCAGAGTAAGGTGGACAAGGCACTGGTAAAAATGACTGCCACAGATTTTCAGCCCTTTTCTGTTGCAGACGACAAGGGATTTAGGGAATACACTAAGGCACTTGACCCTTCATATGTGCTTCCCAGCAGAAGTACAGTATCAAGACAACTTCTGCCTAATCTTTTTGAACAGGTGAGAACTGATCTTCTTGAGAAAATCAACACGGCACAGTTACAGTATTTTTCATTCTTTTTACAGGTTTGTGACCGGTTCAAAAGCCATACTAATGGCGAGAGGGCTCTAGAGGGCTACTGCACACTGGCAGAGAAATCCCTCTGTCCACCAGCCAATATGTGACATAGTTGACATTCTTATGGCAGAACTAACCAAAAGGTTGGGGAGGATTGAGCAGGTGAACCTGTTCGCAGATGCTACACTCTTGGACCCCAGGTTCAAGAAGCATGCATTTGTGCAGGATAAATATGCAGAGGAGGCTGTGTCAAGGGTGGTGGGAGCAGCATCGAGGGAAGCAAGATCACTGTCTCCAGCAACACCCAGCACAGAGGGAGAGGAGGCTAACCCACCTGTCAGTCCTCCCACTGAGTCAGTGCCTTCCGGGTTTCCTCACTGAGGCCAGGGGTCCAAAACCCCTTAACAGAGGCAATGCTGGAGATTATAGGGTTCCTGAGTGAGCAGCTCCTACCCCGAACAGCTGACCCTCTGGAGTGGTGGAGATCTCGTGCCCTCGTTTACAAGAACGTGTGTGAGGTAATGACGGCAAGGCTCTGCATTGTGGCAACATCAGTGCCATCAGAGCGGATCTTTTCAAAGACTGGGCAAATTGTAACTGACAGGAGAAACAGGCTCAGTCCTGGAAAGGTGCGTGAGCTTGTTTTCCTGAATGCCAATTTGTGAAGAGGCTTCATTTTGAAGGAAGCGTGAGTTCATTCATTCTGTACATAGTTATTTTATTCTAATGGTGCACTGGTACAATGTACAATGTTAGAATATTATTATTTTTGCACTATTGTTTAGGTTATCTAAACTTATTTTTTCTATTGTGTTTCATACATTTTATTATAATGTTGCACTGTTTCACACTGAATGTTACTTTATTGGCTGTTTGGGCTATTTGCATTTATTTAGAGAGAAGGAAAGAAAAATAAATGTTTTGCCTCGGAAACTTGATTTTTAGTCTTTTTTTCACAATGAAAAAAGAAGACATAAAGACATGACTGTAAACTCACAGTCTGACCCAATAATAATATGTTTGGTGATTTGCACTTGAAAAGACGTTGAGGTTAAAATACAGTAGATTTTAAAATGTTGGACATCTATTTGTATCTTGACTCAACAGCATTCAGTGACTTTATTTCAGCTACAAATGTAGTAAATTTAAAGACAGTGAAATGCTGCACCATTGCTCACTCAGAAATATTAACATATAATCCCCAATATTAGGCTATAGGAATTATTTTCCATCAGTGCGACCAATGACATCAGTGATAGAGATCATTAGTCATTGATACTACGTGTCTAAAGCTTCATACTGATTTTTAAAATTTAAATAATTAGACCTACACATTATGTGCAATAAACATGTCGGAGCTGCTCTAACAGACTGACAGTCTGATCCTTGTGCAGTGTTATAAAAAAGAATAAATATAAAAAGGACAGAGGTTTGATTCTGAGCTGAGGGTGAATTCTCGCTGTGTAATATTTGAATGTAAAGACAAAAACCGATGCAGGATTTATACTGTGACAGACGGTAAATCTCCGCTAATGAATGCGCTTTGATACAAGCTTTGACATGGACTGAATGAATGAGGAAATGAAACAGCGTGTAAGAGGGAGGAGACAGAGAAAAACTCAGGGTTTCTTAAAGAAAACCTGCTGTCGAGCAGGTTAGGTTCACAGAGTCAATTGCCATAGTGATTGATTCAGAGTTTGATTTACCTCTTTTTCTGGAACTGAAAACCCAGAGTTTCCCTCATTTCAGGGTCATCATACTCTACTTCACTAAACCCACTTTCTGGAATACCCCTCATGACGTCATCTGTTAACAGCCTCCCATTGTCGGATACGACATGAAACTACTCCAGTTAGCTCAATAATGTTCTAACTAAGACATCCGCTGGAAAAAAATATTTTTTTCACGGACTGTTCACTGAGTTAGGGGCCGTTCACATGTAGCATCTTTTGCGCGCACAAATCCATTAGTTTCAATGTAGACGCGCGCCAAGCGTGCTCACAATCCAAAGCGACGCCACAGCAGCGCGCATTCGGTGCAACGCGCCTGTGTTTCTCGTGCACGTCGGTGTCGCACAGAGATGGAAAAATCTCAACTTTTTCAAATGCAGCAAGTGCACTGCATGTCATGTGATAAGAATTAACCAATCAGCTCCATGGATCTGTTTCTTCCTTTCCGTCCAACGGACTTCACAACATTATGTATACACTATCTCTCTACCAGCATCTCCCTCTCTCCCTCTCCTCCACACACACACATGCATACACCTCACTTCCTGATGCTTGCTGGAAATCCATTTAACTTTTTTAAAAACTTTGTAACTTTTTTACTCCCCCTGAGAGTGACGTCGGTTTTGGTTGCTTAGTAACGGCAGGCACAACAGTAGCGCAAGCTCCGAAGCGCCTTGGATAAAATGATGTAAACGGCACAGCTGGCGTTTTCCATACGTTTTTAGACGCTGCATGTGAACGGCCCCTTAATGAGTCATTACAGACACCGCTAATGGGGCTAACAGCTAATGGTTTTCTAATGGGTTTTCTATCCGGACGTATTTGTAAACACGGCAATTCCCGAAGGGACACTAAAAACTCAAAGTACACATCAAATAAACTTTCTCCAAACATGTTTTTTGTTATTTTAGGTGGTTATTATCACGCTAATGTATGTTCAAGTGTTCATTTCCCCCGATCAGTTGGTTTTCATTTGTTATTTGATTCTATAAACACAGTCTGACCATCTCAAGCTTTTATTTTGGTACTTCCGGTGACTGGCGGTGTGAATTTGCATATTAGCTAAATATTTAGTTTCACCCAGAACATTTAGATTTAACATTAAACATCTAGATTTAGATTTAACATTTAGATTTAGAGTTAACATTTAGATTAAGATTTAGCATTTAGATTTTACATTTAGATTTAGATTTAAATTTAACATTTAGATTTAGCATATAGATTTAGATTTAATATTTAGATTTAACACTTAGATTTAGATTTAACATTTAAATTTATATTTAATATTCAGATTTAACATTTAGATTTAGATTTAACATTTAGAGTTAGATTTAATATTTAGATTAAACATTTAGATGCCACATTTAATATTTAGATTTAACTATTTATTATATTTCTAAGTTAACAAATATTGCTGTAAATGTGGTAAAAGGTGACATTAAAAAATTCACAACACTTTTTTAAACATTGTTTAAAGCTAAATGTGGCAAAATGTTGATGTTGTTTTTAGCGTGAGCCACTTTACAAACGGCACCCCATAAACAATAATAACTTCAGTTTTGTTTGAATTTAACATCAGGAAATTGGTGCCCATCCGGGTTTTTATGTCTTTAAGGTAATTATTAAGTTTAGTTAATTGATTACTTTCTTCTGGCTTCATAGATAAATACAACTGTGTATCATCCGCATAACAATAGAAATTTACAGAGTGATTTCTAATGATGTTAGCATATATAGAATAAATAGGATTGGTCCGAGCACAGAACCTTGCGGAACTCCAAAACAAACTTTAGTACGTAAGGATGATTCATTATGAACGTGAACAAACTGAAAACGATCAAATAAATAAGATTTAAACCAGCTTAGTGCAGAACCTTTTAGGCCAATTAAGTGTTCCAGTCTCTGTAGCAGAATTTGATGGTCAGTAGTGTCAAACGCCGCACTAAGATCTAATAAAACAAGTACAGAGACGAGTCCTTTGTCTGAAGCAATCAGAAGGTCATTTGTAATTTTCACTAGTGCTGTCTCAGTGCTATGATGCACTCTAAATCCTGACTGAAATTCCTCAAATAAATTATTATCATGGAGAAAATCACACAGCTGGTCTGCGACTACTTTCTCAAGGATCTTTGAAAGAAAGGGAAGATTAGATATTGGTCTATAGTTGGCTAACACCTCTGGATCCAGGGTGGGCTTTTTTAGGAGAGGTTTAATTACAGCTACCTTAAAAGACTGTGGTACATAGCCTGTTAATAAGGATATATTGATCATATCTAATATATGAGTGTTAACTAAAGGTAAGACCTCCTTGAGTAGCCTAGTTGGGATGGGGTCTAAGAGACACGTTGATGATTTAGATGAAGAAATCACTGCGGTCAATGCTTGAAGAGAAATTGGGGAGAAGCAATCTAAATATATATTAGGTCTTACGGCTGTGTTTGAGGTTAGATAGGTACTATCTGAGGACAGGAGGTCATGAAATTTGCCTCTAATAGTTAGAATTTTGTCATTAAAAAAGCTAATAAAATCATTACTGCTAAGGGCTAAAGGAATACAAGGCTCAATAGAGCTGTGACTCTCAGTCAGCCTGGCTACAGTGCTGAAAAGAAACCTGGGGTTATTCTTGTTTTCTTCTATTAATGCTGAATAATAGTTTGCTCTGGCATTGCGGAGGCCCCTCTGATACATTTTGAGACTATCTGCCCAGATTAAACGAGATTCTTCCAGTTTGGTTAATTGCCAATTCCTTTCAAATTTTCGCAATATTTGTTTTAACTTACGGGTTTGAGAGTTATACCAAGGAGCGAACTTTCTTTGCTTTGATAACTTCTTTTTAAGAGGTGCTACAGAATCAAGTGTTGTTCACACGTCTGCTACAGCGCTATCGACAAGATGATCAATTCGGGAGAGGTTAAAGTCGGTACAGGAAACCTTTGTTACTGAAGGACATGGTATTGAATTTAACAACGGAGTAATAATTTCCTTAAATTTTGCGACAGCACTATCTGATAAACATCCAGTAAAGTAACTGTTGCTGAGTGGCGTGTAATTGAGTAAAAAGAAATCAAAAGTAATCAAATAATAGCAAGGGATTCTGTGGAAAGACTGTTAGGTTATCAATTCCATACGTCAGAACTAGATCGAGGGTATGGTTAAAACAGTGAGTGGGTTCATGTACACCCTGACTGAAGTCAGTGGAGTCTAATAATGAGATAAACAGGGTAGTATCAACGCTGACATGAATGTTAAAATCGCCTACAATAATACCTTTATCTGATTTAAGAACTAAACTGGATAAAAACTCTGAGAATTCAGATACAAATTCAGAATGCAGGCCAGGAGCACGGTACACTATGACAAATAAAAGTGGCTGCGAGGTTTTCCAGGTCGGATGTAAAAGACTAAGAACGAGGCTTTCAAATGAATTATAATGTAGTTTAGGTTTGGCGCTGATTAACAGACTAGAGCTAAAAATGGCCGCAACTCCCCCTCCTCGGCCGCTGCCTCGAGGAATGTGGGTATTATTATGACTGGGAGGAGTGGATTCATTTAGACTTACATATTCATCTTGACACAGCCAGGTTTCAGTGAGACTGAGTAAATCAATATAATTATCTGATATTAATTTGTTTACTAACATTGCTTTAGATGATAGAGACCTGATATTTAACAGTCCGCATTTAATTCTTCTGTTTTGTCTGTCTGTCACAGAAGAGGTTTTAATATTTATGAGGTTGTTATGCACAACTCCTCTATGTTTAATTTTAGATTTAAATAATTTAGGTGGTCGGGGGACAGACACCGTTTGTATAAAACTATGCAAACTATGGGTGGGTAACTGCACTAGAAGCTCAGAGAAGTGTATAGGACTGCGACATCCAAAGCGGGATGAATGCCGTCTCTCCTAATGAGACCAGGTTTTCCCCAGAAAGTTTGCCAATTATTAATGAAACCCACATCGTTTGCTGGACACCACCTGGACAGCCAGTGATTTAATGATGACATGCGGCTAAACATGTCATCAGTGGTCAGATTTGGGAGGGGTCCAGAGAAAACTACGGAGTCCGACATCGTTTTTGCATATTCACAAACCAAGGCAATATTAAAGATAATTTGCACTACAGTCTTTTAGCAAAGGACAGCCCAACATGTCTGAAGACTTTGAAATTGAGGAAGAACAGCATTTCTTTGTTGAGCCATATTTGTTTGAACCCGAGTATACGGACGCGGAACTCAGGCTACTGGATGAAGCAGCCCCCGCAGCTCATGAGCCTAACCCTCAGCCAGCCGCAGAATACCGGAGTCCAGCACTGGAAACCTGGTGGTGTAGTTGTTTCAAATACAAAGTAATGTCAATGGATGAGAAAAGTCTTTGCTGCTCAGACTGAGAATGCCTGCACTTGAGAATCTGGATCTGCTCCTCAGAGACCGTGCATTACCGATCACCCTGAGTGTGCACACGTGAGCACGGAGCACAGAGAAGCAGTCAGAGCTACAGGCTACATTGAGGCTAAAAACAGAGTTCAAATGACGTTTTTTGAAACAACTTTTTATGTCGGGGCTGCAGCACACTTGGATCACTACAGATGAGCAGTATGGAGATACTGGATTCAATTTTGTGTTCTTGGACGTTAGTCTGGGGTGCTGTCTGCCATTAGGTGTGCTAGGAGTTCCCCCCGCCAATCTCTGCAAGGGATGTGAGGACTCTAAAACTTCTGCAGAGCGTTCCTCAGCATGAGGGTGAGTAGATAATGGCTGAATTTTCATTTTTGGGTGCACTATCCCTTTAAGGTCTTGGAGAGATTTCTTAACTGCCTATAGGCCTCCCAATCGGCATTTGACCTGGATATCCTGAAGTTCGCCCAAGCTTTATCTCTCTGACGAAAAAGACTAATAAGATCAGGATTAATCCAAGGTAGGTGTCTTCCTTTGACCTTAGATATTTTCCAGGGAGCATGTATATCTATGACATTTGTAAGCTCTGAGAAGCTGTTTTGGTCCAACTCAAACTAAAAACATCTGTGTAGTATCATTTAATTGAGTTAGTTCTACTCATTTGTGTCAAGTAGAGCTAAAATAAAGTAACTACTTTACAGTAGTTAAAATGATTTGTGTTTGTTCAACCTGAAAAATATATAATTAATTGGAAATAAAATTTGTGAAATTAACCCTCCCACCCTTTAGAAAACACATGAGACTATACCTGTTGAGGTGCTTTTTTTTTTAAAAGCAATAAAAACTGAACAGGATTAATTAACAATTCATTCTAAGTACCTTAGAAATAGGCCAAAGCTGCTACATTTTCAAAAATTGTGAAAAATTAATGTCAAGCTATCCTTAATGGCCCACAGTGAGGACACTTTGCAGCATTTTTAAAACAGGATACCATTGGGTGATTTTGATCTCACAATTGACCTATGGCTAAGCCACGCCCCCCTCCACGCACTCGGACAAACTATCAACATTCAGTTCAGTTCACACGCATTTCGCAGGAGACAATTTATGATTTTTGGGGACATAACGATCAGATGTCATTGAGAAGTAACCAAAAGGGCCTAAACTACGCATTGGAGGGATATATTCATCATTTTATTGTTGAGAAGGTTGATGAAAGGCTTAAATTACAAGCCAAAGTTTACAGGTCACAGTGTACGCTTGTGAACCGCATCTCGTTGCCGTCGCCATCAAAGACAACAAGTTAAAGTGCCACTGAAGTTAAGGTTTTTGGCTCAGAATATGAGAAAAGGATAACGGCCTTTTTACCATCTTTACCAAGAGTGTCTCTCCGTTAGTTTGGTGCTACAGTATTTACACTGAATCATTCAGCATAACGTTTGCCAACCTTTGTTATCTCTGCCATTACACATAAGTTAATGAAGCTAAGCTCCAGAAGTTCACGTTAGCTTAACTAGAGCCCTTTGGACAACAGCTAACAATGATGTACGATCACCAAAGTACAAAACTAGAACAAAATAGGCTAATGAACTCCCAGCAAACAAGGTGACATGATGAAAAATGCAGCTAGGAGCTAACGTTAGGCTAACTTTAGCTAACGTTAGCTAGAGATGTTAAAGATAACTTTAAATTTCTTTCCAGCAAAGTGACAATATGTTGCCTCAAACACAATGTTGACTTACCTTAGAACAGATGTAGACATCATTGTTAATCTTATTCACACTGAGTTGATCTTGTGGTTTAACTTTACCACACAACTTCATCCAAAGGAGACACTTTTCTCGGTTGAGATGTGGTTTAGGAAAGTGTAAAAAATACACAGGGTTCCTACACATTTGGAATTTCAAAATTCCATACTTTTCCATACCCTAATTTCCAGACTTCTCCGTGTTTTTTCCCCCAGAGAATATGCAACATCTGAGTAAATATATCAGTGTATCATATTTCACATCATATTTAATTATTCTTAATAAGTGATTGTAGCCAAGTACCATAATGGCATGCAAATAAAAACTCAGGTAAGTTCAATGTCTGGGCTGAGGCAAAAAGGTTGGGACTGTGGGTGCAAGTGATGCAGTAACAAGACTTAGGTGTTTTTTCCTTTCATGTGGCTCAGAATCACCTTCTCCCCCATGTTGGCGATGTCAAACGATTTTGCACAAAGCTTGCATCTAGCTCTGTGTGTGAACTGGGAATCCTTGGCCAACCAGTATATACGGTATTGTCAAGCCATACATCCAAAAACTTGCATCTACCCATTGTGAACCACGTGAAACTCGTCTTCTTGTCAAGGTGCAGTGTTGGAGTGAAACTTGATACATGGGGGGCGGGAGGAGGGTCATGGGGAAGCGGACTGGACATGCCACAGGTCAATCAGGTAAAAGGGGCGGCATGTTTTCTGAGACGTTTGCTCTCACACAAACTGTGCCTGGCCCGGCATAAAACACAATCCGATTGATTAAATTATTTTTGGAAGTACCTAATTTTCTATTTTAGAAAACAGTATTTTAGAACAGTGGTAATATTCTGGACTCTGGAAACATAAATACTTTTCCATGCTTTATTTTTCATTTTCCATACTTTTTAATACCTGGAAATTGATCAAATTTATTTCCATACTTTTCCATACTTTCTATACTTGTGTAGGAACCCTGAATACACCTCGTCACCCAGCCTCTCAGGATACCTTTCGTCGGAGTTGCATGTACCCCATGCACACCGTTTGACTATTTTTAAAGTTCAAATAGCCGTGGGGCGTCGGTAGAGTAGTGGATAGTGCCGGCACCCCATGTACAGAGGCATTGCCTCGCTGCAGCGGCTACGGGTTCGAATCCGGCTCGCGGCCCTTTCTCCCTATTTCACCCTCTGTCCTGTCAATAAAGGCAAAAAGCCAATAAAAATAATCTTTAAAAAAAAAAGCTCATAAAACCGAACAAAACTGACTTTCTGTAATGTAATTAAATGGACGTCCAGGCAGAGAGGAATGGCTTCACGCACTGTGAGTGGCTCATCGCGTTTGAGGGCAGGACTTAGCCAATGGTCAATTAGTCACCTCACATTGAACAAATAATAGACAGATGGTGTCATCAATTACCAAGTAGCCATTATCTTACCATCACTAAGAGGCTGCTAACACGGAACAACATTAGCATTCATGTGCAGTCGTGCACATTGCATCTTTCTCTTTAGCTGCTAAATGCCAGCTTGTCTCTAACTGTGCCTGTCTGCTGTTACTTTTTCAATGAAAACTGCTGCCTACTGTGACTGGAAACCAGGTCGATGAGAGTGGTGAGAGTTGGTGACAATTCTCTGTGGCTCTGTGACACCTGTCACATTACCCATTGTCATTTGATACCAAATCAAAATATTGATTGGTGTAACTCTAAGAATTGATAACCAACATTTAACTGCATGTATGCCATCAGAATGATTTGAAAGTTCCTACAGTCACATATGCAATGACATTATGAGGCAGCAAAGAACAGTTCTATGTCTTCATCTGTAGGCCTGGAAGTGTAGGTTGGCAACAGCAGGTGGTGCTGCTTTCCTATTAGATGACAAGCTACTGAATGGGAGGGAGAGGAGAATAAGCCTTTCGCAAGACATTGTTTTGATTTAACACAGCATAATTGTAGAAACATATTTTGCTGGTGTTCGTGATTGTTAACCAAAATATGGACTGCATTGTTTGATTTCACTTTGAGCTTATTTTAAAATAGAGAACAGTTAAAATACATTGTCCAAACTTGCCCCAGCAGACATGTGTGTCATCTGATAACAGCAAGGCCACTGTCACGCCCAGGCAGGAAATAAGTGAGTTTGTTTATGTGTGTGTCTGAATACACAAATTTGCTCAGACTTCCTCCGTGGAGCCAGTCTGGTGTGAGCAACCAAGGCTTTAGCAATGTCTACCTTTCTGCTGGTTGTGGTTGTTGTTGTAGGGTTTGCTTACATTTACCGCCATGTTGTGGTTAAGGGAAAGCGGTGCACAAGTAAAGCAAGGCTGGATGGGAAAACTGTGATTGTGACTGGTAAGTAAAGATTCTTATTACTGTGTGCCATGAGGGCCAGAAGACATATCAAGTGACTTTTTTCTATAGGCTATTAATTTGATGTGTGGACTACACTCAACAAATTTTGCATTAAGAAGCAGCTCTTACAGCACATTTTATAGCTTACCAATTTAAGTTGCAGGCACTGCAACTCTGAATGAAAAGACTCTAAGAATATAAAACAGAGAATTTGAAAGTACAGATATATATCATGTCTTCATTTTAAGACTGTGTCCAAGAATTTTGGTTCCTTCATTGGTGATAATTCTTTGTGGCTCCATCATTATGGGTGACTTCTTTTCATCACACATGTCATTTGAGTCACTGTTAATAAAAACAGATATTGATAAGTGCTGCTTTAATGGAATGATTAACTCAGAAACTGCTCATTTTAATATCAGTGTTATGTTGAATTGGTGAAGAATACTTTGACGAACAGAGAATCCAACAACAAGAAAAATTCTTGATGAACTGAAGAAATAGGGGGCAACAACACCAAAATTATATAAAAACATCCATTTACAAACTGAAACACAACTCCTGCAGTATAATCCAAATCTCATTTATCCAGTCATATGGTCAGTACTTCCCAAACACATGCATTTTTGCTAAAACCTTCCTATTCAAAACACTTAAGCATAAACAGTCTCAGGCAAGGATGATTAGTGTGCCTGCAGACTTCACACGCTTTCCCAAGTGCCTTAATTGTACGCGGAAGTGTTAAACATCGTAAGGTTTTAGTAAAAAATGCCTGCATACATGAGGTTTGTGTGAGAATTTGGAAACAGATTTGATTTTGTTTTGTTGTGGTTAAGCACGGCTCTCTTTTACCTCAATCCGTCAAGAATTTGTTCTTGGATTCTTTGCTCATCACGGAGGCATACAAGAACAAGCTCAACATGGGGCAAGTAACTGATAGACACATGATCATTTTGTGGATGAAGTAATCCTTTAACAAATTTTGCAGTTTTGAGACATGATTTGAAGTGGCACACTTGGGGCTGGATTAACCCCCTTGAATCGACTCCATGAGTCTGTCAGGACACTCACTGCAGGATGCAGCTGCATAATCCATGCACTTATACATCAAGCTCTCTCACAAGGCAGAACACACAGAACTGTGTGCCAAGGCCATGGGTGCAGTGGCATACCTCAGAGCTGTACACGAAGATGGAAAAGTTGAAATGGGGTTTGTTTGGGGAAGAGCAAAATTAGCCCTCTGCTCAGAGCCAACTGTTTCTCAGCTTCAGTCATGTGCTGCAGTGATAGCCATGGAAATTGCAGGACACATTTGCAATGAACAAAACTTCAGGCTAGATGCTATCAAGTGATAGTAAAGTAGTCTTAGGGTACATCAATCAATCAATCAATCAATCAATCATTTATTTTAAGACAAATTTCTTTAAGGAGACCAATAAATGAACTGAACTGAACTGATTTGTCACATGGAATTATACAAAGTACAACCCCCACTCCCCACCAACTCCTTTAACTTGTGCACTATAATGTTTTTGCGTCTTCTTACTGTTGCTGTTGCTGTTTAATTGTCCGCGTCTGTTAAGCCATGGTTTCTGGCCATGGAATGATTTAACCGTCCTTCAAAGAAATCATAATAAATCACCAGTACATCCTACAGAGCTAATTTTTTCAGCACTGAATTGTGACGAAACCTTCCTTCACTGCAACCTATAGTAAATTCAGAAGTCAATCAGTATTTTTTAGAATATGCTAAATTAATCAGCATATTTATCTCCAAACATCTTCATTCAAATGCAACCAAAATGGACACTGAAACTCTTTGGATACTAGATATCATATGTTTCAAATTGTGCTCAGATCAGTTAAATGGTGAGTCTGCAGTGATATGCAATATCTTGTAAATTGTACTGTGTGCACAAAATTTTCTATTTCATCTCATTTTTAACCAAATGTCAACAACATATTTGACAATGCACCTGAAAGCAGCAGCAGTGAAGTGCCTGAAGTTGTCAGAAGAGGCAAGTCTTGTTGGTGGCACAGTTAGCATGTCACCTTCTCTATGGATACAAAGGTTCAAACCCCTAGGTGGGCAAGTACTATGCTTCCTCAAAGGTCAGTATGTGTTTTTTGGATTGTATCCCTATTAATTAAATTATTGTGAATATTTTAAGTTGTGTGACCTCTCTGCCCTCTGCTTCCGACTTATCCTATCCTACTTAATCGTGCAGCGGGGTTGAGGAGGTCTTTAGGAAACTACCTGTGCCTGGGTGAATGACACAAGTTGTGTGCATCCTCCTGTTTCTGCCTGTCTTTTATGAACTTGTGGTTGAAAAGTTTACATGCTTTATCTCGTTGTACTTCACCAGTCCAACTAAAATTCCCAATCTCCTGTGACAAATCTCAAATATCCAATATATTCAACTCAAGTTAAAGAACGTCAGAGTCAATCAAAGTTCATCCTGTCAAAACCCACTGGCATATCCCAGGGAATTTTGATGGCTACAGAAACACAGTGGAGTGGGTGCTTGGTTCAGTCGTTGAGTGGTAAGGTGGATGACTTGTGAGTTGCAAGAGTTCAAATTCTGCTCTTGCCATCCTGCAGGTGGTCTTAATCTTTACATTTTTCAGAATAACTTTTGACACCTGTCACATAGTAGCACCATTTGTGTGTACATTACTGCCCCCCTCTGTTTACAAAAAACAGAGAAAAATTCTCCTTTGTGCCTCAGGCTATTAAACTCCTTAACAGCCAGCACAGTTCTTGACCTGAGCCTCTCAGCTGGTCTGCAGAAGCTTAAAAGACTTCTCCTCCTCCTATATTTGTACATGAGATGTGACTACTGTGCTCTGTGTGTGATGAATGTTTGGTCACCGTTTGATGTATTGTTATTTATTTATATATTTCTGAAATGCCTTGTGTGACCTACTGCAACCCAATTTCCCTGCAGGGACAAATAAAGACTGCTGCTACTTCTACTACTACATTAATAGACATGGGATGCATTCCAGGTCTTGAATGAAATAAAAACTCGATACAAAATGTAGTCAAGTGTAAAACTAACTGTAAGGGAGTAATAGCAAAACACCAATGTCTAAAATCTAGGTTTTGGTCGGAGGATGTTAAGCAAAACACAACAACGACTTTATGCAATAACTGGGTGCATTTATTTATAGAAAAATAAATTAAACACTTGTCTCAGACTGTGCTGGTTCACCTTCTGTTATACTTAAACAAAATAATAAAGCAAAGCACAGTAAGGCATATTCAAAAATGAAATTAAGTGTACCTCTTTTCCCAGAGCTCTGTAAATATAATAACCACAAAAAAAATAAAATAAACTTACTTAGCCAACTTTGTGTGAATTCTCTGCCCAGAAGGTAATATCAGAAGGAGTCGAGGGCCCACTTGATAGCCAGTGCCTCCTTTTTCACCGTTGAATGCTGGACCTCTTGGGGGGAACAGTTTCAGGCTGATGTTGGCATCTGGATGGTGGTCCCTGGAGAAGCACAGCCCCCAGGCCCCTGCTGGAAGCATTGGTTTGCAGAATAAAATGGTCACCAAAACTTGGACAGTAAAGCACAGGTGTCTTACTCAATGACTGCTCTAAGTCATGGAAAGTTGCCATTGCCTCCTCTGTCCACTGGATCTGATTGGGACACAAAGACCCAGTCAGGTCTGTGAGTAGAGCTGCCCTGGCAGAGAACTGCAGTATGAGGCGGTGATAGAAGCCTGCCATGCCCAGAAATGATCGTAGTTGCGTCCTTGTTTGTGGCAAACGACAGGACTCGATGGCCTGGATCTTGCTGACCTGCAGCTGTATCACCCCATTCCTGATGACGTGGCCCAGGTATTCTGTTTTTGTGGCAGCAGAGACATACTTTGAAAGGTTGACAGTCAGCCCAGCAGTGTGGAGATGATCCAAGACAGCATGCAGATGTTTCAAGTGCTCCTCCCAGGTGGTACTACAAATGACAATGTCATCCAGATATGCTGCAGCAAAGTCAGTGACATCACACAGAACCTGGTCCATGAGCCTCTGGAAAGTTGCTGGAGCCCCATGCAGACCAAATGGCAGGACCATGAACTGGAAGAGACCCCATAGCGCCCTGAGGGTTGTAAGCTTCCTGGATTGCTCAGTGAGTGGAACCTGCCAGTAACCCTTGCAGAGATACATTGTGGTCAAGTATTTTGCTTTTCTTTGTCGTTCAAGCAGGTCATCAATTCTTAGTGTGGGATAGGAATCAAACTGAGAAACTGAATTCAGGCACCTGAAGTCAATGCAGAATCTTATGCTGCCATCCTTCTTTGGCACCAGGACCACTGGGTTACACCCCTTGCTTTTTGAAGTCTCAAAAATCCCCAGGGACAGCAGCAGGTCTGTCTCCTTTTTCATTGAGGCTAGCAGGTGTTCAGGAATCCCGTAACTAAGCCATCTCACAGCAGAACCTTCTTTAACAGTGTAATGTTCACCAGTATTTGTCCTCCCAGGATTGTCCTGGAATACTTCTGAATTATAGATTTCTCTCACCTGGAACTGCTTGTCTTCCAAGAGGTGGCTGAGGTCTTGGTCCATTGGAGCACCAACCAGAGGCAAGTATTGCTAAGTATTCTACTTCCTCCTCCTCCAGCACACCTCTGATTACCATCACGTCCTTCCTCTCAGGTCGCTGCACCCACTCCTTCCCTAGATTTATATGCAGCACTCTACTCGACCATGGCTGCCCTGGGGTTGATACCTGGAATGTGGTGAGCCCAAGTTTCTTCAGGATCTCAAATGGCCCTTGCCACTTTACCAGAAGCTTGTTGTCATCACTAGGGAGGAGCACTGGCACTTTCTGTCCAGGGATGAAGGACCTTTGCTGGGCTGACTGATCATACCAGGATTTCTGCTGCTGCTGGGCCTCCACCATGTGTGATAGGGCAAGCTGACTCATTTTCTCCAATTGCTCTGTCATCTGTACAACACAGGATATAATATCATCAGAGATTTTAGTGGCCGGCATGATAAGAGCTTTTCGAATTCTCTAAACACTAAGGAAAGGAGGTTCAGTGCTTCCTTTCAGATCTCCTTTAGCATAGGATACATCGGACCTTCCTAAGTGATAGGAAAGGAGATAATTTAATCCCACAATGTTTTGCGGGAGAAATATTTGAAACGACCGACCGTTCGTGGAGACAAACGGATAAACCCGAAGAAATAGGAGAAGAGGAAGAACGAAAGAAGCGACAAAAGGAAAAAGAAAAAGAACAACTGGCTCTCAACATGACTGAAAAGTCACGGAGATCACCATTAAGTTACCGTTACATGAAGCTTTGCCCATCTCATGCCATAACTTGATAATATGCGTAACGTTATATGTTCCAAACTCTCAACAATATGTTAAACCCATGTGAACTATAAACGTCACACTACTGTTGTAACATTATCCAATTCAAGTTAATATTGTGGTGTAAGATATGCTCAGTGTGCATTAATCATGTCACTATTTGAGCGTTGTTGAATCGCCAGCTTTTAGCAATATCATTAATTCATTTTTCTTCAGTCACAGATGCAGACATCTCTGCACTCACACGGGCACATGTGTGGCTGGAGCACCTCTTCAGCGAGAGGCAGCCCTTTTTAGACTATTACGCAAATGAATTTCACCCAAACACTTTGCCTTTGCCTGCCTGTCACTAATATAATGGAAAATCCAATAAACACAATTAAAAAAATAAAAGAAAAAAAAACTTCAAGGCACAATCATGTCAACATTTCAAGGTGTTTACTGAGTTTTGTGGTCGTTTTTAAACTATCGTAAGCAAATGACAGATGATGATTGATTGGCATATTAACACAGAAGTTTGTTTTTCAAGAAAAAAGGGATATGAAGCGTTTTTATTTAGATGATGTTTTTAATTCAACATGTTTGGAATTTAAGAATGTACAGTAGTAGATTTGTAATTTGTAAGCCTAACATATTTGCCTCTCTTGCATACACTTGAACATTTGTCATAAGTAATCACAATGATTCAGGAGGGTGAGTGTGAGCAACCATTTTCAGCGTTTCAGTTTTGTGACTGCCTATCTGTCTTTTTTAATTCAATTCAGACATTAGTAATTAAGTCATATTACGGGGCGGAGTATTTGAGATGCGCTTTTTGTAGTCCATCTAAACTAAACTGTAGTTTCACCACGGTCGACATACGTCACTGACATCCACCGTCGCATGATGACGTAGCCCAGCGTAAGTGCGGTTGGATTTTCTCAGCTCCGTGGTTCTCTTTTCCTAAGTCCTTATGAATTCTCCTACTCATCTTTCCTTGACCTCATGACGTTTCCCACCGAGGTCAAGGAATAGTGATTAGGGATAGACGATAGGAGGGACTTTCTGACCGCAGCCAATGTCTCTAGCTACTTGGGGAACCATTCGCTGCAACACTGACCCCTGCTGACGATAGAATATGCCATTTTGCAGAATATACTCATCTCTGAAGTCCAGCTCAGCTCCTTCTCCTTTGCTTTCTGAAAGAGAGACACTAAAGAGGGATCAGTTGTTTGCATCTCACTGATATTGTCTGGCATTTTAAATCCCAAGGGTAACTCTGGCTCAGTGTTGGTTGATGGTTTCACAACTGTGTGTTGGAATTTCTCCTGTCTTATCTGGCTGCAAGTTTTCTGAGACTTCAAGGGTGTGGTCTCCAATTCATCACTGTAGAAAGGTAGGGCACTGACAGTTTCATAGTGGCCATTGGATTCCTTTGCCTGCGCTCTGGTGACAGCAACATTACTTTTCCGGCTTTGGTCTGATTCCAACAATTCAAACAATACTGAAAGGTCTCGTCCTAGCACAGCAGGGAAAGGTAAGTTATCAACAAATCCAAGATTCAACAGGTAAGTTTGCCCATCTACTTTTATGTACCTGTCAGCTGTTGAATAACTCTTCTCGTCTCCATGTACAGAACGGTAGGAATGGTGTCTCTGGTGTTGATTACATTTGAGGGTACAAACATCCTGTGCACAAGAGTCTGATCACTTCCTGAATCAAGTAGAGCTTTGAGAATTGTTCCATTTACTTTAATTTTTGTCAGTTTAATAGACTGGTCTTTCTATAGCTCAGGTTCCACATCAGGGCGTGACACAAAGCACATTTGTGTCATCTTGGCTGAGTTTTTAGGGCACATGGGCTTTGTGTGGCCTTCTACTCCACAGAGATAACAGATTGGCTTTTTACAAGAATGTTTCAATGGTCTGCTAGCTGGCTGGTTCCCCCCCATGGAAGGCTTACCCGCACTGGTTGCTGGCCCCTGTTGGTACTGTTGGGCTGCTTTGCGGTTGTCCTTTCTTGTTCTCCATGTGTTGTAGCTTGTAGCTCCATGGTTATCCCTTCTTCTGGGCAGCCACGACGATCAGCCAGCTTAGCGGCCTCCATTGCTTACTCTGGGTCATACTCTCAGGTCCAAACCCGAAGCTCTGGGGGCAACATTGTCATGTATTGCTCTAATATCATCATTTCACAAATCTGCTGGATGGTTTTGGTCAAATAGGTAAAAAGAAAAAGAAAAAAAAATCCAAAAAACTAAAGAGAAGGGCAAGAAAGAGAGAAAAAAAATCCTGTTCCCTCCACTGGATGATCCCACCACTGCCACCAATTGTCAGGGACCAAGCAGTGAGGCAATGAGATTTGGTTGGAAAAATAGGGTTTTACTTACCCAAAAATGCCAAAACCAATACAAACACTAGACGGTATGGTCTGATGAGGTGGGCACAGTATTTAGGAGTTGCCTGCCCTTGGCCATGCCTGTTGTCTTCCCAGGAAGAAACCTCCCACCAGCACGGTAACATGCTTTGCTTATGCTTTTACTTTGTGTGGCTTTGGCCACCACAGTTTCCTTTAATGTTGCTACATTTGATTTAATCATAAATGGGAAAATTTTGTGAAATCTATAAAAATAAAGATAAACATGATCATGGCACTCACCCTGCTTTGTTATACATTAACCTTTATGTGGAAGACATGTCAGTCATTTTGTAACATAGATTCCTTTAGTTTCACCCCTGTTTTATAACATTAAACCTTCATTACAGATTCAGAGTGAGAAAGCTAGCTATATCCTGGCTTATGTGCAGTTCTTAATAAGAAGAAGTTTGGCTTGCTGTCTACTTTGTGTCAATGCACATCAGCTCAGACAATTCAGCTCTTTACAGTGGACCAGCTCTTTACCCTTGCGGGGCTGCTGGAGAGGTCATGGGAGTTTGCCTATCCAGTCTACATGTGCTTTGTGGACTTGGAGAAGGCTTACAACTGCGTCTCACAGGCAGCTTTGTGGATATAACCAAAGTGAGAACTGCGTCCACATACTTGGCACAAAGTCAAACACCCACCCGGTGGGTATTAGCATCCACCAGGGTTGTCTCTGGTCTTCGATTCTGTTTATGACATTCATGGACAGGATCTTAAAGCGCAGCTAGGGGCAGGAAGGTTTGGGGACCTGAGTATTGCATCTCTGCTTTTCGCAGATGATGTGGTTCTGTTGGCTTCATCATACCCTGACCTGCAGGCACTCTGCGGACTGTCATGGTGAAGAGCGAGCTGAGCCAGAAGAGGCAGAGGCAAAGCTTTCGATTAACTGGCCCATCTACATTCCAACCCTCACCTATGGTCATGAGCTATGGATAAGTGAAGCTATAGTAACATGATTCCGTGATAGAAGTAAACCATAACTTCTATCATGGAAAAAAATGACTGTCATCCTTGCACCAGGTTTTCATATATATATATATATATATATATACAGCAGGTAAAATAAATATTGAACACGTCAACATTTTTCTTAGTAAATATATTTCTAAAGGTGCTAGGTCATGAAATTTTCACCAGATATCGGTAACAACCCATGCAATCCACACATGCAAAGAAATCAACCCATAGATGTCCATAAATTAAGTTATGTGTAATAATGTGAAATGACACAGGGAAAAAGTAATGAACACATGACGAAAGGGAGGTGCAAAAAGGTATGGAAAGCCAAGACACCAGCTGAAACCTATCAGTAATTAGAAAGCAATCCTGCCACTTGTCAGTGCAAATTAATATCAGCTGGTTCAGTCCCAAATGATGGCCTATAAAAAGGTGTCTCATTACCAAGGTGTCACACAAGAAGCATCTCATGATGGGTAAAACCAAAGAGCTGTCTCAAGACCTTCGCAACCTTATTGTTGCAAAGCATACTGATGGTATTGGTTACAGAAGGATTTCTAAACTTCTAAATGTTCCAGTGAGCGCTGTTGGGGCCATAATCCGGAAGTGGAAAGAACATCATTTCAACATAAACCAGCCATGACCAGGTACTCCTCGCAAGATTTCTGACAGAAGAATGAAAAGAATTATCAGAAGAGTTGTCCAAGAGCCAAGGACCACTTGTGGAGAGCTTCAGAAAGACCTAGAATTAGCAGGTACAATTGTTTCAAAGAAAACAATAAGTAATGCACTCAACCGCCATGGCCTGTATGCACGCTCACCATGCAAGACTCCATTGCTGAAGAAAAAGCATGTTGAAGCACGTTTAAAGTTTGCTGCACAACATTTAGACAAGTCTGTGAAATACTGGGAGAATATAGTCTGGTCAGATGAGACCAAAATTGAACTCTTTGGATGGCATAATACACACCATGTTTGGAGGTCAAATGGCACTGCACATCACCCCAAAAACACCATACCAACATCGAAGTTTGGAGGTGGGAACATCATGGTGTGGGGCTGTTTTTCAGCATACGGCACTGGCAAACTTCATATAATTGACGGAAGGATGAATGGAAAAATGTACCGAGACATTCTTGATAAAAATCTGCTGCCATCTACCAGGATGATGAAGATGAAACGAGGGTGGACATTTCAGCAAGACAATGATCCCAAACACACAGCCAAGGAAACTCTCAATTGGTTTCAGAGAAAGAAAATAAAGCTGCTAGAATGGCCCAGCCAATCACCTGACTTGAATCCAATAGAAAATCTGTGGAAAGAACTAAAGATCAGAGTTCACAGAAGAGGCACGGAAACTTCAAGATTTGAAGACTGTTTGTGCGGAAGAATGGGCCAAAATCACACCTGAGCAATGTATGCGACTAGTTTCTCCATACAGGAGGCGTCTTGAAGCTGTCATTACCAACAAAGGCTTTTGTACGCAGTATTAAATAAATTTCAGTAAGCGTGTTCAATACTTTTTCCCTGTGTCATTCCATTTTATTACACATAACTTTAATTTCTGAAATTATTTATTTTGGTTTCTTTGCATGCGTGGATTGCATGGGTTGTTACCGACATCTGGTGAAAATTTCATGACAATACCACCTTTAGAAATATATTTACTGAGAAAAATGGTGACGTGTTCAATATTTTTTTTTACCCGCTGTATATATATATATATATATATATATATATATATACGTATATATATATATATTAATGTATATTCCACATACTGTATGTTGGACTTGTAAATAAAACATGTTTCATCTATGTTTTTCACTTTTCATCTGCAGGCAGCAATACAGGTATTGGGAAGACTACAGCCATAGATCTGGCAAAAAGAGGAGCTAGAGTTATCCTGGCCTGTCGGAGTAAGCAGAGGGGAGAGGCTGCTCTTGAGGACATCAAGAGGGTGAGTAAAGCTCTACCATGTTCTTTTTTTTTCTTCCAAAAGAAGATTCTCTGTCTGAGATGCCTTGCTGATGAGCTTACCCACACAGAAGCTTGTAGTTGCTTCTAACGATGCTGTGAGGATGCTGTCATTAGCCATGTTGCCACACAGAAAGCTGACATCAATATATATATATATACATATATATATATATATATATATATATATAAAACAAGCAAATCCTAAAATTTTGGTGTCTGTTTGTTTTATATTTATTTTCTCATGTGCTGGAAATGCCCCTCAATATGTCCCACAGGAGAGTGGGAGTAATCAGGTGATGTTCATGCAGTTGGATTTGGGGAGTCTCAAGTCTGTCCACAGCTTTGCCGAAGACTTCCTGAAATCTGAACCCAGACTGGACATCCTCATCAACAATGCAGGTTAGATTGTTCATTGCAGCTTGATGTATAAACCTGCACACAATCAGAAACCTGTGTTAAGTGGGTTGGGTCCTTACCTGTCTTAGACGTTTTAAGTATTTCGAATTAGTATTATTATTATATTGTCAGTATTATTTCAACAACAACTTCAAAGTGTAATGCAGAAAGATAATTCTATTTTTCCTAACGAGAAAGGATCATTCAGCATGGTATGTTGTGGGAAGCTATGTTTCAGCTTTGTTTCTGACAAATAATATTAAATAAATAAATAATAATACATTTTATTTGTTAGGGCGCCTTTCAAGCCACTCAAGGTCGCCTGAAAGATAAGGTCACTTCGGTATGTTTTATGTCACCAATTATGTGCCAATCATAGCACTCAGAGTTATCAAGATATGAAAGATATGAAATAATAACAACACATTGTAATGGGTGGGTATACTTCAACATTTGTCATTTGTAGTTGTTTTGAACCTTTAATTCAAAATAAAAGTTTCCTTTGACTTAAAACATACGATCGAACATTGCGTTACATTAACACAATACATTCTGAAAAACTTGAGATGTGTACAAAAATTCTAAAGCATTATG
>CM069297.1:6747500-7102500 GCA_035609425.1 Epinephelus awoara
TTGTCATTACTGCTTTCAGTCTGAAAGTCTGAATTCTTAAAAACTCAAGGCTTTTGAACTAGATTCTTCCTTGTGCTTTAACTATATTTTTGAACCACTACCAGACCACTTTTCTGTTCGTCAGTTTGTTATTCTGCACATATTGCGTCCATTTGTTTCCGTATAATTTTGTCTGATTTTTAATTTGTTGCCTGCACTGATTAGCTATTTGTTGTATTATCATTTTAACACCTCGTATGCTGGATCCAGCTCCCTTCGAGTGGCCTTCCCATGCTAATCAGGACCTGTTATCTTAGTTACCCCGACAAACATTGTCCATTTGTCTTTTTTATAGTATTGTTTGTGTTGGTCGAAGCAGATGTAGAAGTAAAGTGGTTGTTACTGTAGTTGTGTTTGTTGGAGGCCTAGTTGACCTTGACCATTCAAAATCAACAATGCCAACAACCCCAGAAAGTAGCTAGAAGTTGCATTTAGTGTCAACTACTGAGCAATGCCCAAATTTAGTTCCAGGAATTCATTCTAAAAGTGGACAAAAAATAAAGATGTACAAATCCATAACTTTATGAAGCTTTGTGTTTGGGAATCTATAAAAAGAAGCTGTGTTTCTTACTTTCAGACACAACAAAAATACAATATATTAGAACCACAAAACCCCAAAGCCAAAGCAGCAAAGCTCTAACATTCTCATTTAAGAATTGTTCATTGCCTATAGCGCCTCCTGGGCAAATTTATTTTTGTTATTTTCTGCCAGCTTAGCATTTTCTTCTGTGGCATTATCTGAGTGTGTTTGAGCAAGTGACTAAATGCACCACCGTAGAAAGCCCTTATCACCTAAACACATTGTAACTTCAGCTCCAGGTGTTCGCTGCCATGTTACTGTACCCAACACACATGGCCATGTTGCTAATTAAAGCAATCCCATGCTTATCCTGAGAGGGAAATACCTGGATTAGAGGGAGATTTGCAACTCAAACCTAAGACATGCCTAATCAATTTAAAGCCATTAGACAATTAATTCACTTTGGTGGAGGGTGGATATTGCACATGCACTAATCTGGCCCCTAAGTTGTCACTGTGTGTACTGATGAGTATTGAGTACTCTGTGTATATATACAGTGATGAGAGTGTGCAAGCAACCCGAGTAGAGAAAGGGATACACAGTGATGTTTCCTGTGTGAGCATCAGGTCAGTAGCTTCAGCTTATATCACAAGTTATGAAAGTCACTCTCTGGTTTGCTCTGATGTGAAGTCATGTTGCATTCCACTAATGAATGCATTTTGGAAATTCTGTAAAGAAAAATATTTTGTAGCACTCACATTAAGTTGATGTTTAAACTTGTAAACGTGGGCATGATTCTACACTGGCATGGCAGTATGCGCTGTCAACATCATTCATGATTAATAAGCAGGTATTGAAACTCAATACAGTTTGAGTACCAAACAAAGTGTGTTAACAAATATTGAAAAAGCGTAATTTAAACCAATAGCTACTTCACTCACACAATGATCATTTATATCAGTTTCTCACTGAGTGTTACCATAAATTTATGAAGAAACAATAAATATTGTGAATTCTCACACAACTCATGCAGTATAATCCAAGTCTCATTTATCCAGTTTTATACTTCGTACTCCCAAACCTGTGCATTTTTGCTAAAAAGTTTTCAAAAAAACACCAGTAACTCGCTCATACACGGATGAGTAGCATGCGACTGGAGAAGTAGAGAGATGCCAACTCCTGAGCCCCCCTGTCCTGACACAGAGGGGACCGGTTGTATGTATTGTTCCTCAACCATAGTTGTTGTCAAACAGCAGGGCTTGGTCAAGGACTTCCAGCGTCAGACACCAACAAGAAAAGCAGTCCTTCCACGATGACATGGTACACAGCTGGTTGCCACACTGCAAAAACTGCTCAGGAATGGGCAGATGAATGTGACAAAGAGCCAAGGGCATCAACCTGGCTTCCAAATTTCCTAGATCCCAATCTCATCGAGCATCTGTGGGACGTGCTGGTGCCCCACCTCACAACCCATGGGTCTCAAAGGATTCACCACCCACACCCTGGTGCCAGACACTGCAGGACACCGCCCCAAGGTCCTGTGTCAATGCTTCAACAAGTCAGAGCCAACTCCAATCCAAGGAGGCCCCACTGTGTATTGTGCATACCTCTGGCGTACCAGCATGTCCCACAAATGCTCGATCAGATTGTAATCTGGGGAATTTAGAAGCCTGGTTGATGCCATAACCTCTTTGTCATGTTTCTCAATTATTCCTGAGTAGTTATTCAGTCCCTCCAGAAAAACGCGATTATGCGATCGCATAATTCAACGCATAATCAGCCGAAGTCCGCATATTTATACGGGGGCTGCATTTTTTCAAAGACGCCGCATTTTGCCGCATAAATCGCAGATTTCCGTGCAAAATACGCGAAATATGCGGGGCTTGCATGATTTCATAATCCCCGCATTTTCGTTGCAAAAAAGTCACATATATCCTAGCAGAGAGTTGAAAAATGTTGCGTTTACTTCACACAAGAGCAGCCATTTTCCCCCTGTTGCCTCGGGAACATTATGAAGTGACGTGAACGTCATTGAAAAGCTGCGATTTGGGTGTGTGATTTGGGTGGAGATGGAGGAGGGGGAGGAGATGGACGTTAAGGGAGAGGGGATGGAGGATGAGGATGGCGAATGATTGGCCAGTGTTAGAGGCTACGTAGTTAAAGTTTTCATTTTCACAGTGGACTGTTGTAGTTTCATTCAGGAGTTGACGCAACTTTACAGTTGTAAGATTGCACTTTTTTGTTACCAGTGGGTTAAATCATAGTTTCGAAAACCTTACAGTTGTAAGTATATTAGTAGTATGTAAATTTATGTTACAGTAAGAGAATGCACTTTGTGCATTGGAAGCACTTATTTTAACAGAAGATGTCTGTTTTGTATAGCTACCTCTGTAAAACAGGAAGCACACATTTTATTTTTTTATATTTTATTTATTCATTTTTACAGAAGTTGTAGCATATTCTTTTTGTAAAGCTACAGAACTTGTTTGACTCAGCAGTGTTTTGTAAGTGTGAGCCATGTGTTTATTAAGGTCTGAAATAAAACAAGATGAGAACTTAAATATTCCCTGCATTTTCTGTGATGTAGTACGCTTATCATAAGAAGTAATTAGAAATGACTCATTACATAAAGGTAGTAGCCTAGTGAGAACAGTATGTTGGGGGAATCATTTTTGTTTCTCTTTTTCATTAAACCGCAGTTTTTGCAAGTTCCCGCAATTTTTCATGTTATGTTAGGTGCTATCATCATGAATTCCAGGACCCAAGCAGAACATTGCATTGTAATAAGACGATCAGTGTTATTCACTACACCAGCCAGTGATATTTTATCTTATTTTATCTTATCTTTTTTTTTGGCTGATTAGTGTATATGTACTGTCTTGATCTTATACTACTAATTGTTTCTTTGCAGAGAAGTAAAATATTCTAGTCACCTTGAACAAATGCATGAATGTGTGAAAAATACACACAAAAATGGACTATGTGGACAGTTCACTTTGATTCTTCCTAACCACCACAGGGCTTTCAAGACATCACTTGCCATTTCTGATGGTCATCCAGAATGCATAGAACCATTATTACACGTTACATATTTTAAACTGAAAATATTACTTTATATTGTGCATCCAAAATGTGCGGGCTATTTGTCCATGTGTATACTTTCAGTATTTTACATAGCTATAGAGGAGGGAAACTTGACTAATACTTGAGTCACACATTGTCTTTAAGCTGAGAAAAATTGGCCTGAATATTTCTGTGGAGAAAAAAAGCAAAAAAACATTCATTCCAATTAAAGCAGGCCTGTGCAAGTGCAGCCAAGCAGCTCTGTTATTCAATTCCATTAGAATGAACGATGCAGCGGCATGCAACCATGCAGTTAACAGGAATTAAAACCATAGGCAAGATGACGGATTACACGAGAATAGAGGTGTGTGTGTGTGTGTGTGTGTGTGTGTGTGTGTGTGTGTGTGTGTGTGTGTGTGTGTGTGTGTGTGTGTGTGTGTGTGTGTGTGTGTGTGCGTGCGCGTGTGTGTATGCATTCATGCACACATGTCCTTTTTTTCCTTGCTTTCTATTTTGCCAAAATTGTACATACTAAATATTTTTTCCCTACACATGTACTTGAATATTAAATCAAAATAGCTTGAACATTGAAACGTGCTATTAGGTCTATGCTGTGGCATGGCTTCAGTGTACTTGTCAGCATTTGCCAGCTGTAGTTATTACATGATGTATGGCTCTGTTCTTGATGCATGCATGACAGTTGGCAGTCATTAATCATAGTTAGAAGATAGGACATGGTTTAGGGTCCCTTTTCTCGCTCTTGGCGAGTCTCATATAAGTTTAGCGTGGTGTTCTCGAGGTCCAAGCAGCTGCAGTAGTGGTGACATGCACAAACACATTTCATATCATTCAACTGAATGAGAATGCTGCTAAAAAAGGGCTTGTAAACACACACAATCTGGCAAACACTAGGCATCCTTTCCTCCACTCTACACTTTATTAAACAACCACAGAGTGTGTGTTGATTTCACTGCATAAGAACTTTGCTTTACTTTTCCTCTCCAAACTTTCCATTGTTCTGCTGCTCAGCATCATGTTTCTTGTAGATGCGTGGGTGTGACAGTCAGAACCAGGTTCACCGAGTGTGTCTGCGCTGGTAAAACAGCATTTTTGCGACACACCCACCTTAACAGAGTAGACTAACCATGCATTTAATTAGAAACAAAAGCTGGAAATAATTAATTAGACGGCAATTCCCATTTTTACCCTTGCCAAAGTTTATAATGGAGTAGATAGGCGGACGGAATTTCACAGAAAATAATTCATTAAAATTAAAAGCGAGGGCAGGCCACAAAGACAAATGGTCACTGTTCCACTTCAGTGTCCTGCTGCCTTGCTTGGAAATGTTTTGGTGTTCTTTTGGTGCATGTATTGATATGGTTGACTGTTCACTTCCCCGTGAGATCATGCAAACCACTGGATTTGTGCTGCAGTTTGGAAATGTACAGCCAAAATTTAGTATGCTAACATTTTGAAGCACACCTCTATTACTAATTTACCCCATCTGAGCCATTAAAGTCAGTACTGCAACAGTGTAGATGAATCGTATGAGGTCACCAACACATTCAGACTGGGATATGAATAATCTAATGCAAACACCTCACTTGAATAGAAATTATATTTGATTGAAGGACAGTCTGTTTTGCAAGAGCGTGTTTGGTCATTGTTTATTTCAATTACAGCCATTATTCATGGAGCACACCAATTTTGTGTGATCACAGTCTGAATCAGATGTTGCTGCCACAGCTCCCCTTCATTCCAGCACTCTCTCATACCTAAAGGGCAGAACAGGTCAATTTTCACTGACTTCACAAATGACACATATGACCATCCCCAAAATGACTACTGTCCAAGCAGTTTCAGTTTTAAACATATCCTTAGGATAGGATTTGCAAAGTGGAAAATAGTACATATAGAAAGGAGCCTTATTTCCAACTCTCCCTCTACAGCATTTCTCACACATCCACAGCCTAATCGTCTTCCAAAATAAATGAATACCAGTAGATTATTTGTCATTGTCTTTTGTGGTCTGATGCACCTATCAGCAGGACAACTCTGATTGTCAGTGCCTGTCAAACCTTTTACGAATGGCCGCTACAAAAATGATTTATATAAGTGCTTTCTGATCTGCTGCCTCTATGGTTTAAGTAAGTTTAGGCACATGAGCTGCTGATTTTGACCGTTGGTAGGAGATGGGATGCAAACAGTTGTTCCTCATGTCATAGTCATATGCTTTCTTGATCCATTCTGTTCACCTGACCTACTCGAAGACATTGTAGGGTGCTATGATACTGTTATGCTACATCTGTCTTTGCACCTCCACAAACTTGGAGGCTCAGTTACAGTTACAGTTGCCAGGCCTCGCCTGATTCTGCCATCCAAAAAGGGGTTTCACTTTCAGATGATCCAGAAACTTTGTTTGAAGCTTAATTTGATCTTTAGGTATTTGAGGTATATGTATGCATTTTGGTACATTCCTTTTCATAGAAAAATGTATGAACAGTGCATGAGAACAGAGTATATAATTTTCTGGTGAAACCAGGGGAGTGAAGCAGTTTCGGTTTAGGTTTATGGCAGTACAGTCAAGAGGACTTCAGAGCATCAGATATGCAATGCTTTGATTTGAAACAGAGTTGGGGCATTCATCAATGTAATTATATATCTTGTTGAAAATAGAGGGTAATGTCATAGTTTTTCTTGCTATCATTATCACAACAACCATAACTCCATCAGGAGCCTTTCCTATACCACCACAAATACTGGTCTGGAGAGAAATACCTTTTATGTCTTTTTTTTAAACAAATATTTCAGTTTTGGTTTTCTTAACTTGTTGCCTTTTTATCAAAATGTACTGTAAACTTCACACTGAGATTAATGGCTGATCCGAAGAGCTCATTTCAGTAACAAGATAAGAACAAACAAAACAGATGCAAGAGAAAGGACACATTTACACTCCAATTAGTGCTTTTAAAGGCCTGCGTTGTATCAAATGCAGAAAACACAGCCTGTAGCCTCCTCCATAATGAGTCATTGAACCATAGCTTCCAATGGGCCTCCTCCGTCACTGTCACGTCTACTGAGTGCCTCAGTCACATTCAAATTGGCCCCGGGGCCGCAGACATTGATAAAGGGTCTGTGTGTGGTGGGAAGCATGGAGGCTAATTTCTCCAGGCTGGGCTGAGGCAGTCCAGTCGCTGTCCATCATTCCCTGTTATTTGCATTGGCCCCAATCAGTCCAGAGTGTTGATCAATGCAGAGTCAAAGTGAGCTTTCTTTCAGCATTAGGAACTGCTTTCCATTATACTGTTAGGTACAGCCCAGCAATGTTTTGGTGTGCTGAACAGACACTGGTAGGACCGCATGTTTCGATGTAGTGAATCTGTGTAAAGGTGGCACCAATGAGAAAGTTGACACAGCTGTAGTCTTTCTTAGCTGCATCTGTATTGTTCTATGAAAACAGCAGCTTATATCAATTATCAGAACTGGAACCTATCTCACACAAACAGCAGAGACCTAAAGGGAAAAAATTAAAGTTGAAGCCAAGAGGAGACAGGGGGTATCCCAGCACGATGCTACGTCATTGCAAATGCACATTCTTAGCAGATTTTACTTTTCACCTTTAGGTCATTCAAATTCTAGAGCCATATAGAACATCCTATTTGTATTATAAACTGGCTGGCAGTGTTTTAGTGTCTTACGCCCTATTTGCATGGGACTAGTTTACATAGGGACCTTTTGTAATTTGTAATAATTGTGGAGGTCCTCTGTGATCTTCCCATGACAATCTGCCATGTCCATAATTTGTTAAGTAAAAATTCCACCAAAAATGACTGACCATATTTTCCCAAACACAAAGGTCATGTGATAATGTTTGTTCCATGCAAATCCCTATCTTGGTGACTTGGGGTTCATATTTTTATTTCTTTTTAATTATTATTTTTTATGCTTTTGGTTTTTTTGCACCTTTTTTCTCCCCTTTTCTCAGTCAGGAATTACTGAAACAGTGCTGGCTATTGTAAACTGATGTTTTTACAGCATTTTGGGTGCAAATTCAGGGGGCTGATCTCACTACAGTGTAGAGACCCACCCCACACACAAATTACAATGAATGTCTAGTTGCATGCCCAATGACATTGCAGCCATTGCTCTTGTCGTTCAGGAAGTGGATGTTAGGCCAAACCTTGACATCATATCAAGGGGATAATGTCAGTACATGAAAAAAATGCAGACTTTCCTTATCTCCTGAAAATGTGATGCACAAAACACAAACGTGAGAAGTAATTTTTAATAACCTGAAGTCCTCTGGTAGTACGAGTCCCATACAACTGAGGCTAAATAAGCATTCAAACTTAAAGGTGTACTGTATGTCTGAAACTGTCCTTTCCAGATTCATACTTTTTTCTCTAGCACTTCTCTCAGGCCTAATCCACATGGACGTGAGTATCTTTGTAAATGTAGCTTTTCTATGTACGTTTTGGCCTTCCATCCACACATCAACTGCACCTTACAACTCCGCCCAGAGTCACTATACTGAAAGAGTAACTGTACATACATGTACAGTTACTCACTGTATAGTGAGTAACTGTACTGAAAGAGTAACTGTACATGTATGTACAGTTACTCTTTCAGTACAGTTACTCACTATACTGAAAGAGTAACTGTACATGTATGTACAGTTACTCTTTCAGTATAGTGAGTAACAAAAATGTCAGTATGCACCACGGAGATCACTGCTCCAGGTAGCCTTCCGATATTAGCTTTTATTGATCAAAGGTTCACTAAAAAGATATTTAATTGGGGTATCTCACATAGTCATCCTTGCGTTAACTGAAACCCTTATTTTACTTGAATGATATGTCATTTATTTTTCAGAATAGGTTATCTTGTGATATTCAGGATATTAGGAGTAAAATGTTCCTTACTTATAAAGAGAAATGGTCTGTTGATATTTGGTGTAAACCAAAGTTGCGAACTTAGTCTTACAAAGAACAGCTACAGCACAGAACCCTTTGAGAGGTATAATTTCAACAAAAGACAAAAATCTCTTTGTGCACAGCTATGTTCAGGAACGTTACCTCTAGCTCTAGAGACTGGTAGGTTTAGTAACTGTCCAGAACAGGACAGACTTTGTTTTTTGTGTGAATTGGGAGAAATTGAGAAGGAAGTTCATTTTTTGTTTTACTGTCCTGCTTATGAGGCTGTGAGGGAGGTATTATTATGTAGAATGTCTTCCTTTTATGTTTATTTCTTTGAGCTGGATGATTATGAAAAACTTGAACTGTGTTTCAGGAAGGGAACCTTTTTTGTTGCAGATTTTGTTTGCAAGGCCTGGGAGAGAAGACAGAATATTTTGTTCAAGAATGAGTCGTTATAGTATGTTTGTTTCTTTGTTGTTATTTTGAAATGAACTGAATTGTTATGAATTATTTGTGAAAGCTGCAACCCCATGAGGGTTGGGCACTTTTAGATGCATGACATGGGAATAAAAGAAACTAACTAATTATTCAGGCTTCTGATTGGCTAACATCTTCTTCTTCCTCTTTTCTTCTTCTTTACATGCACTCAAAAAAATGAAACTTTGACTTTAATTAAATTTATTTTGTCAACAGGTTCCACGAAAGTGTATTATGTTAGTTAAAAGCAAAAATGTTAAGGTCATCTAACTTTATAAACTTGTATTACATTAACACAATGTGAATTGACCCAACTAGATAAAATAAGTTCTGTTCAACAAGAGATATTTAAGTTTATCCAATCAAATTCAGTTATGTTATATGGACATAAATAATATATTTACAGGCTACATATTTTACATTTGTCCTTTAAACATATATTTTATTTGTAGAAGTAAAATAATAAATTTAAGTTCGATTTATTAAAATAGGTTTTCATCCAATTTATTTTATACTAATTAGTGTGACCTTATTCTAGTTTGTCAACAGGTTCCACACAAATGAATTCAGTACACCCAACATATTTTTGTTATTTCCTTTATTCACCAATATTCATTTAACATTTTGTTGCCACTTGGTCCATAATAAAACCCTTAACAGACATTAGGGTGCAGCATGGTTCAACACCAACAGTTGTAAACTGCTTTTATGCAGTCCAACAATACAACAGGCTTGCAGTTCAATTTTTTTTTGTAACAGCATAATAATCTAACCATAACATGTGCTGCTGTCAACTTTCATTTTAATATTGTGGAGGGAATACCCTGAAATGTAATTATATTAACAAACATGTCAACTTGTGTCGCAGCATTGTTACCCAACATTAACAATTATAAAGCACCTTGATGCAGCATAAACAAATGAAACATCCAACAAAACATCCCTGATTTGATGCTGTTTCAATTTTTTTATAACAGCATAATAGTCAAACTATAACACATGTGCTGCTGTCAACCTTTAATTTAGTACTGTGGAAGGAAAAAACCTGATATTAACATTTTTACAAACATGTCAGCTCGTGTTGCAGCATTCTGTTACGGTAGTGTTTGTTTTTTAAAGCCACCACAAGGAGTTCCTAGCTGGTTATGAAAGAGTTTCAAAATCTATATAAACAAACAAGAACTTCAGCTAGAAGATTGGCTATTTCTATTTCTGTGATTTTCCATTCTAATTGGTTGCCACTGGGACGGAGGCGGGGAAAATCAGACGACTCTCAATTCACTTGTCACTTAGTAGTGCAACCAGGTTTCCCACTCCTTTTTACCAAAGAAATTCAAATTCCCTAACTTTTCCAGGATTTTCAAAAGTGTAGGAACCCTGTTCCACTATAGAATTTTCACTTATGGTAGTAGTTTTCCAAAACTTTTCCAAATATTTGTTTATTTTCTGAAGTGATTTTTTTCCCTCCTCTTCTATTTTCTAAGAGATAATCATTTTATTCACATTCAGCATCCAAATCAACGTTTGGTTCATTCATACAGTTTGTTCTTGAGCATCTGTACCTTGGTTGAGAGTCTGCCAGCATCCAGCTGAAGGAAGAGCTTTTGAAGTACTTCAAAGAAGGTCTTCAGTTCCTTAGGATAACTGAGGTTCAGTGCATATATTACACCCATTAAGAGTGCACATGCAGAGGCGACGTCTCCCAGGTCATGTAGAACTTCAACACCCTCGATCACTATTCCAACATCAGCTGGAGGAGTGGTGGCATCACCTCCCTCGACTTTGATGATGTAGATGCCAAGGGTAAGTTGCTCAAGCTCCCTCTGTACAGCTGTACCATCAGTATCCTTTACATAGTGGAGAAAGAAAGGACACAACCAATCTATGAAATCACAGATTTTGATGAATTCCAAAGATTAACTTTCAGGTTTCCTTTTAATGAAAATAGCGTGATACTTCAAAAAGTGCTATTTGTGTAAAAATAAGACAAAGCAGTGCTGAGTGATTCCATCAAAATTTTAGAGAATGAATCTGTCACCTGAGTTATTTCATCTAATATATCTCTTGGAGTCGACTGTCATTACAACAGAATGGAGCACTAATGAAGTCACACCCAGGGCACCAACGAGCCATCAACATCAGTGGCCTTGGGAACACCCTCACAGAGGTTAAAAAACCTGGTTCCCCAACCAGGTAGTCAGACTAACTTGATCTAGTCAGAGCATGAACTGATGAAACCCCTTGGATAAGAGGCGAAACGTCTTCAAGGCATATAACCAAGTGCAGTTGACCGGATTTGACTCTCAGCAAAAAATTAACATGTAAGCTTAGTCAAAGTAGAATGTATGGTAGAGTTGTTGTATTGGATTGCACAGGCAAATTGTTGAGAGTAAGATAGCGCTTCAGTTGCCTTCTTTTAAGCTCTATAAATGAGTGTGTGTGTGTAGTTGCGTGACTTTGGGTTTTATTTTTGCTTTTTGTCTGCTTTTATGGTGTAAAGCACTTTGTGCTACATTTCATTTGTATGAAAATTGCTCTATAAATAAAGTCTGATTGATTGATTGAGGTGTGCCTAATAAAATACTCTGAGTGTATTCAGATTTCCAAAAAAGTTTAAAGAAACTGATTCCATGCAAATTTTAACAAAGTAACAAGATTAGTTATTCAAAATTTGATTTCTTACAGGTAGAAACTAAACTATTAAAATTACCAACCAGGTATTCTTTGAAGAGGATGTTCGGGTCTTCGTTCAGGTAGATACAAAGTGCCCTGAGGATGCACTCCCTCCTCTTTTCAACAGTTTCATTCTAAAGAGAGAAAAAAAAATACAGAAATATTATTCTGACTGTTAACTTGTCAGTATACTTGTCAAAACTGACTAGTCAACATCAACTTATAATTCCATAATGTTCACTACCAATAGCAAAACATACCTGTGTGATTGGGACCAAAATCCTGCTGATGTTAGTCCCTGCAGAGCCTCCTTTCTTCTTGAGCACTTTGATGAGCTGGGCAGTGTGTTGGTCAAGCTGTGCATGGAACTTTGGGACAAGGGGACCAGTAGTGATCCTCACAAATTCTGCTTCCACCTGAAAACATAATGTCCACAAACAACATATTATTGGTACCTATTAAAACATTTAAAACAGAAATACTCTCACAAGAATGTACAAAGAACAGGCTGTGCTGTAATATAACAGCATTTCCTGTGTTACATTTTACACAAAAACATTAACATTCCCATGTGACTGGAATTCTAAAGCCATTACAACTCTTTCACATTGCCATCTGATACATTGTATCAAATGACAAAAAATATTGACTATAGCTGGGTTTAAAATCCGACCTCAGGCCGAAGCAGAATTGCCAAAAAAAAAAAAAAATAAAATAAATTGTTGACTATAGCTGATTTAAAAAGCATTTCATACCTCTGCCACAGTGAACAGTCCTGGCCATCTGATCTTGAACTCCGCGATCATGGGCTTGTCTCTGACAACCTCCTGCCTTCTGTATGCGAAGGTCTTAGCCATCTTTTCTTTGACAACTTTATCATTATGTCTCTTCTTGACCTCAGATAACAACGCCAATCTTTCACCTTCAAGGCTGTCCTGGGTCTCTCCAGCAGGATAGGGAGGACAAAAATTTACTTCGGCTTTCCTCGGTTTTTTGACATCGTAGGCAGGCTGACATCTATCTGCAGGTTTGTGCTTGAGGGAATTGATGCTCAGTTCTGGGCACCCCAAGTTTCTAAGCTTTGTCCTGTAGTTTGCCATTTTATACTTAAGGCTTATTTTCCAGCCATAGAAACCACTGAAGGATCCTTGTTCTCTCAAACATGGATGTGCGTTGATTAAAGCTTCAGCAACAGATTCAATTTCCAAGTTTGAGGGATATGCCTTGAACGTGATGATTTCCTGAGCCAGACTTTCCAAGATGTCTGATTTAAGTTTATGACCAGGGGTCAGAAGAACTCCATTTGATATGAAGTCCTGGTTTGCACTTCGAAGTTGCATCTCCACGTCATATGAAAACTTTGGAATTTGGAATTCTGTGGGCCACTGTGATCGAGAAGATTCTGAACCAGAGGAGAGTATTAATGTGTCAGAAGATGACGAGGATGCTTCTTCCCCACTCTTGTTCATGCTGTCTTGGCTGAGGTCTAGAGCATCTGACAAGCGGATGATTTTCACTGTGCTCTTGTCTTGAATGTCGCAAATTTGGTTAAGGTTTACAAACTCATTATCAAAGTCACTGTCCATGTACTGGAGTCTAATGTCCCCCTCTATATCAAACTGACGTTTGATCTCATTTGCAAGATCCTCAACAGACGGTGGCATGCCTGATTCTATGGTCAGTTTTTCAGCATTGTTGGAACCAAGGATAATCCGCAGTTTTACTGGTGCAGCCATCATCCAAATGTGTCAGTCTAGAGAAGATGAAAACACAAGTATAAAGTCATTAAGTATGTATAAATTAAAAGCATTCAAATTAGAAAGAAACCAACTGACTTTGATCATATGTAAAACAAACAGGACACTGAAGCAAACATTGAGCAATCCACAGACAGAAGCCAGTGACATAATGATAGTAGCATGGAAAATGAAGTCTCATACTATGGTTAACAGTGCTCAAATGAGTTGCTTTAGGTTGGAATAGGCAATATGACATTTTTGACCAAATACCTCAATATTGATATTGTGATGATATAGTGGGGATGACTATGGTGCTTCCACAAAATATTTACACAACTAGATTTTTTGATTATAATCATCTGTAATGCGTTTATAATAACTACGTGGGTAAAAGCAAATAATTGCTAGTTGAGAAAATGTCATCACTTTTAATGTTATGTAGCCTTTAAACCTAGGAAGAGACAACACTTATGCCATATTCTGATATTTCAATATCCAAAATCCCAGATGATATCTAGTCTCATATCACAATATTGATATGATATCAAAATATTGCCCAGCCCTACCAGTGACATGGAGTTAGTGCATGCACAGAAACAGATTAGTAAACAACCAAGTGGAAAGAGGTGACGGGTTAGTATTAGGTGCTCATGCTAGTGAGAATAAAGTGCACATTTAGTAAGCTATCAATTAAAGCCATTTACTCACATATTTAACACGTGCTTTTGATGTAAGGATATCTTTTAAATGTAACCAGTCGAAGGGGCCCAACAAAGTAGTCATGTAATGGGTACTTTTCTGCCAGTTCGTCATGTGTTATCAGGGACATTGTGCCAGTTGGACATGGTTGCAGTTCAAAGGCCCGGTAGTGCTCCCTAAACCAAGCTGAGAACATCTTGACTATGAAATTCAGCTTATCCTGAAGTACACATATCCTTATTATCTCTCCAAATTCAGGTAGCCCATCAGTAAATCCACAAATGACTATCATTCCCTTTCTATAGTTGATCCCCTTGCAATCTGCACTGTTAGCCATGTTTACTTCTGTCATGTTTGGGTACCTCTGCTGAAGAGGCAATGATACATCATCTTTCAGCACCTCAACAGGGACTCTCGATACACTTGATACTTCAACTCCAGGTTTCTGTGGACGTGATGAGTGTAAGTGATACGCAATCATCATCTGGTGTTTTCTTGACAGTGTTAGAGCAACATTCTTGAAACACTTGGTGTGATGGGCAACTTCTTTAAAAAAACTGTGTTTGCCCTCAAATCTCATGGTCCAGACTCCAACTAGAGGACCAAAACATCGGGTCATGTGAGGGTAATGCTCTAAGAAGTGATGCTTTGGGAGGAGTTTTTGGTTGGGAAATGCTTCTTGATATTTCTGTCTGTGATCAGATATTTTAAACTGAAGATATCCAATGGATTCTTCTGTATGTATCTGGGAAACAGCAAGTTCCACTATCTCTTTTAAATCCAAAATTATCTCCCACACTGGTTCACCGTCAGGTATAACATCTCCAATCATGAAAGGCAGCAATCTTATGAGGGTCCAATTTTCAGCTGCATTGCCACCTATTGTCTTTTTGCTTAAAAGTTTTTGTGGCACAACATGGGGACGGTTTGTTTTATCTTCTCCTTTGTAGGGGAAATTGAGAATGACCTTATTTAAAGTGTCCAAAGAGAGGTATTGTTTGGATATCAACACACCCAGACACTGTGCAAGTTCCACTGGAACAATACCCTCCAACAGATCATGGAGGATATCAGGTGGATATCCAGTGGTTACATCAAAATGAGAAAGATTTTCTGTCAGCACACATGGCCTTTTCACTCCAACACAAGGCTTTCCACTTTCTGCTGCATGTTTGACATGTTCTTTGTGTTCGTCTTTGGATCTAAGACTAAACTCACCCGACAGAACCTGCTTGGTCTGAAAATCACTGAAACGCCCTGTGCAAAATCGACAAACATACTCTCCTGAAAAACTTTCCACAAAGCCCGCAATCCCATGGGCACCCAGGTTGTCTGCAGCTACACATTGTACTGTGCCTTTAATATTTTTTCCAATCTGTGGGACAAACACCCCATGCTCTTCCAAGACAACCAGATCACGCAAAAGAGGTTCAAGCACTTTTCCATATCCGTATTCCTTGATGTAGTTACTTTTACACAGTACTGCCAAGTAGATGGATGACAAAGAGGAGTGCTGGCCTGGGGGTAAGTTGCTCAAAATCCAGTACATAGCGCAAAGTTTATGCTTCTTTCTGGAAGTGCCCAGAGGGTTGCACACTTCAAACTCATCAATATAAAGGGTCACACTTATTCTCAATTCCCCTGAAGATAGGAACTTATTTTGTTTGAAAAACTCTCCATCCTGAAATGACTTGTATTCTTGTTGTGCAGTTTCATTTTGGTGAGCACTGTAGTTTTCTACTACATCATCAATTATACCATTTTTGCTAAGGAGCTGCTGCAATGACTGCAATAATGGTACATATTGGTAGGTATGGTTGCGCTCCTTATCCAAAACATATTCAACTGGTTCAACTACTTGGAACTTGTCTTTGAAGTACTGTTTCCGCTTAAAAGCAGTGCCAAATGGGCCCTGATCTCCAATTGCTTTGGTCAAGGGATTAGTAAGACAGAAGGCAGAGGCCAATTCCTCAGTTTCTTTTGCATCAAGAGCAAGATTATGCTTAGTACAAAAATCTGAAACAATGGCATTTAATGTAGTCTGGGATGCAGAACTCATTAGGAAGTGCAAGTCCTGTAAAAGCTCATCGACTGCATTACTGGGAACATGGAGTATGTTTTCCAGTTTAAGCAACACTGCTGCAAGTTTCTCTTCTATCATCTTCTCAAGATTTTCTGAGCAGTCTCTCTGAAAACTAGACTGCACTTCAGGCTGGGCTTCTTCTGATTCGTCATTGTCTCCATGTTCACCTGAAACACTTGAGCTTTCAAAACTGTCTCTTTCTGCAACTATTCCAGGTTTAAAGTCACTGTAAGAATAACCAAGGTGCTTTCTATTTTTATGTGATTTAAATGTCCCATAAATGTTTGTCCTAAATGTACAATCCTTGAACATGCAGGGGACTGTTTCATTGGCTTTGAGATGCAAATTTATATGAGTGAAATACTCCTTTTCAGAGGCAACTTCAGAGAACCCACAAACATGACAGCTGAATGTCGCCGATGTCAATGTTTGCCGTGATGTTTCTCTAGTATGGACTCTACACAAATGTGACCTGAGCGCATTCCATGACTTAGATGTACATGGACAACTAATATATGGGCAAGGATATGGGTGCCTGCGCCCATAATGTGGATGTTTTAACCTGTAATGTTTAAGTAACTGACCTCTAGTTGAGGTCTTTGAACTGCAACCTTTACACTGCCACATTCAAATCTGGGAGGGGAAGGAGAGGGGGGCAAAAAACAAACAAACAAAAAAAAACACAAAGTAGATATTGGTAAAGGAAACTCAATTTGTAAAACAGGTTTAAGTAAGAAAAGTCTGACTGTTAACATACCACGGGCAAGCTCAGCAGTGCCATCTACACCACATCAATGAGTTAGGAAACAGCTATCACACCCAAGATCTGAAATTCATCATGTTAATAGGATCCATAAATTAATGTAGTTCATTAATTGTTTTTAAGAGAACTAGAAATCTAAAAAATAAAACCACCTATTCAGAACGAGAGCAAGAGAATTAGTCTGTCACCTGATAAATGTTTCTTAAAATAAAAATACTGGCAACTCAATTCACAGTAATTAAGTAGCTAATTGTGATCATACCTGTTATGAGTACAGTGCTATGGGCAGACAGGAGAAAGCATGAATCAGGACCCGCTCTCTAATCAGGACCTGAAATATTGCAACATGATTATTACAAAAAGAGAGAAAGAGAAAAAAATTATAAATATGTTAACAAGATTAATTATTGGTGTGCTTTGTATAGGGTCCTTTAGAGCTACAATAGATACATTTCCTTGAAACCTGCTTTCATGTCAGTCCTCACCATGACTTACATGCACTCAATCCAAGTAAAAAAACATAACAAAAAACAAAACAACACTTTACTGATTGGGCTAGGGGGCACCCCAAAATATTCCAGTGTACATAAATATGCAAAGTAAACTTTCAACTTCATCACAAAGTGGATCAGTCCTGCCCTACTGCTTTGAAACTGATGACATGCAGTGTCACAGCTTACCATGCCTCGGGTCCACAAATTGGTAACTTTCCCATGTGTTTTTTCTGTATTAAATGCAGCTATACGGCTTCAATTTGTTTATTCTTCTTTGAAAGAATATGAACAAACTTCTTTTGACAAAAGATATATTGACTTCATCTGTACAAAGCATAGTAAAACATCAGAGAAAGTGTGATACAATATCGCAGCTGGGCCCTAAACATTCTTTTGTACAGCAAATCATAAATTCACAGCAAATGCAACTCAGTGATGTGGGAAACTTCACTTACTGAGTAAATGAACTGTAGAGGTATTTTGTTTGTTTGTTTGTTGTTATGGTCACTTCAGTTGGTACCTGATTTCTGCAGCTGTAACTAAAAATGAAATTCACACCAATGGTGAACTGTGGTAATATCTACTTCTAATCTTCAATGACAGCACAACATTTCAGGACCACAATACATAGTTCCTCCTTGGGACTGTCTGTGTCACTCTTTAAAAATACGCCTAAAGGCCCTTAGCAAAGCATTGTAAAACAATAAAAAAATAAATAAAAGTAAAACACAAAAACAACACTGTTAGTTAACAGTTGCGGTAATTATACTTACATATAACTCTATGGCCAGTCACGTCTTCAAAAATGAGTAACGTTAGGATGAAGAGCAGCCTTAAGTTGTATCCGTCACCTGCAAATGGCGAGAGGGTCCGATTAGAGATAACTCTTCAGTGAGGGAAAAAGAATCACACCCAATTTTGTAATTAATAACATTAAATTTAAGGGTAGAGTCTGGAGGTTTTTTGCCCAAAAATAAAGGCTAGACTTGCAGCAGAGTAGGAGGGCTAATTACTAGCCCCACTAGCTGTCCTGGATGTTAGCAAGTGCTCGCAGCTCTCTCTCTCTCTCTCAGAAGAGAAGAGAAGCCCTGGAGCCGCGGACCGATATACGGCCGTCACTGACAACTAAAGCCTAGACTGGTAACAAGTATGAGGGCCGTTGTGCTGAGCTAGCTCGATGCTAACTTCGGCTAGCGGTAGCGGTTAGCATCCGCCGCTAACACCCGCTTCCCAGCTCACCACAACGGTTCTTCTGCTCGTTACAACATGACACTAGAGGCTCCCGTTGTTGGTGACACTTTACCCTGGGCAAATGCCACCGGTGCTTTATTTTAGCAGCTAACTTACGTGCCAACTCTTGGTCCTCTAGTAACCGAGTAGCCCAACCGTTTAAAACACGTAGCATTTCCTGTAAGGTTAAGGTTAAGGTTACCTGTTTCACAATAAAAGCCCCCAATAGTTTGCCGATGGAAAACGTTTAATATGGAGCAATGACGTTAGAAGGAATATGGGATCAGTCACCGGTAAAATAAAGCTTGATATCTGAAAGTTCAGACAGTAAAATTACTCACCAAACAACATCGACCTGGTTACAAAAGCAGTCCATTCAGAGCTAATATATATAAACACAAAAAGGGAAAAAACTGCTTTCTCTGTGGTCACCAGCAGACGTGAGTGCCTGCTATGGTTTCACCTTTTTAACGTGTTCACAGACGGACGGGGGGGTGGGGGGGGTAAAAGAAGACCGACCTAACGTTAACGTATTGTGCGTTGTCTCCTGCTATCTAAAACACAAACACTTCAGAAATATAGAACGAGTGTTGTATCAAACACACAATTAAATCATGCTCAATATGAAAATACCATATATATGGATGAAAAATGTCCTCCTACCTCAAGTCAGAAAACGAAGACAAACCGTTAGCAACTTCACCGCCAAAAACAAGGAAGATGATGAGTTTTCGCATGTGCAGTCTGAAACATTTTCATCTTCTTCTTACTGCCACCTTCTGGATGTAAGATGTATTTCAATCATAATTCACTTAAATTAAATGGTTTGTGATTAACCAGCACATAATTATTTTGTACACATAACGAAAGACACAATTACATGGACTTTATTAGAAAAAAATATTTCAACTTAACAAAGACATGTATTTTAAGTAAACTGAAAACATAAAAATAATATACAGTGCACAACCCACCTCATTCACTTTTTTGAGTGTGGCTGTAAGGTTAGGCTTGTATTGTATTGTTTGTTTGGCTTTTGAAATGCGTGTCAATTCTGTTTTTGCCTTTTCATTTATGGTACACCAAGTAGATTTTAAAATCGGGTGGAGAGCAACACTGAAATGACAAAGGAGCTCAGGTGAAATTAAAAAAATAATAATAATAAATTACAAAAATATAAATAGTTACAGTTACAAAAAACCCACTAGTGGTGTTGATAAGACTAAAAAACAATGATTTAAAATATTACAATACTATTTACTAAAAAAAATCCTTAAAGATTAAAAAACAATCAGCTGTCCTTATCTTAGTCTTACGGGTATCTGGCAGCAGACTCTGGCCAATATGGCGTCAAGACACTGCAGGTCCACTCTTCCAGGTTGGAAGTCCATGCGTTCACAGGCAACTCTGCGCGATGGTTGTTACACGCTGTAGTGCTGTGGCCACTGTTCACTTCTCTGTGCTGGTTTCTCTCAGCAGACCATCCCTAAATGGACTGCTGACTGCCATGCTGTTTCAAAAGCTGTGTTGTTGTCTGTTGTCTACCAAGCACAATAAAAACATGCAAGATAAAGCAAAATATAAAAGCACAGCAAACTATAGAAACACAATAAAACTAGCACTTCTACCTTGTGGCACACACTCTCTCTCTCTCTCTCACACACACACACACACACACACACACACACACACACATATATATATATATATATATATATATATATATATATATATATATATAAAATCTTGTATACAAAAATACTTGCGTTGACCTAGGCCTCAGACTTGTTGATCGTGGATGCAACATTCTGTATCGCACAATCACTGTGAAGACTTTAATTTGGACCCATTAATTTCTGTGTTTATTCATTTATATCCTCTTAATTGAAAATGATTAATTTAAAAAAAAAAAATGGTTGGAAAGCTTCAGGTGACCCCTGCTGCATATGTATATAGAAAAAGTATGCATTAACATTAACTTACAGACAAATATTTTATGAACTACTAACAAATAAATAAAGACTGCTGTATTAAATAAAAATGATCTGTAATGAATTCTGTTTGGGATGAATCATGTGTAATAAACATTAACCGAGTTTGCAAGATTTACTTAACAGTATAATTATTCGTGTGTTTTTTTGGCTGTATGATATTTTTATGATTATATATTTTGAAATGCCTTATATATTTAATATTGAGTACATTGATACTTTAGATTTCCATATAAGCACGTTTCTGTTTACAGTTTGGACTAACAAATTTTGGAATTGAATTTAGAATGACATGGTAAATACAATATTTCTTATTTGTATTTATTTCTTCTCTCTTCAGTATATTGTTTCCCCACCACCCTCCAGTCTACTTCTTCTCTTCCTCACTCTATCTTCCTCTCTCTCTCTTTCTCTTTCTCTATCTCTCTCTCTTGCGCGCGCGCTTCATCTGTGTGTGTGTCTCTCTCCCTCTCTTTCCCTCATCACTCCACTTCCCGTGTTGTCCTGTTTCCTAAAGTAGCCGGTTCTGGTTGATGATTTACAGTAAAATTGCTTATAAATTGGAGTGGAAAATGTTTTGCAGACCTGGCAGCTTTCAAGTCCTGTGCCCATTTGTCACTCGACATTTCCTTTTGTGTAACAGCACAAGAATTAATTAGGCTGCGTGGCGGCAAAAGTTTACGGCTATAATTTATGGGGAGATGAGAATCCTTGGACACCATCTTGGACCTGTGTCGATTCATTATTTTTATTATTATTGTGCTACGTGTGTGTATGTATACAGTATGTGTTCGACTTGTGAATGAGGTTGCCCTGCATTAATATCAGTAAAGCAAGATTCATTTGCACTACTTGGGGTTTGTGGCAGGGCAAACATATTCACTGTGAGTACAGGCAGGCCAACAGGCAGACATAAACAAAAATTCCAGACTCCATAGTAATACATTCAAAAGCACATTATGCATAAATATATGTACACATTACCATGCATACTGCATACACACTTTTTTTTTTCACCAACCACACACACACACACACACACACACACACACATTTGAGCTAGATGGCTGACAGGCTGGACTTATGTTTGTGTGTAGTAGGTGGGGACATAACTCACTTGTATACTTTTAATATAACTTTTTTATCTTTAGATCTCCTTCTTTTATCGACAGAATATAAACCTGCCTCTGATGTTCTCACTAAAAGCTGTCCAGTGCAACCACAGTCTTCTGGTGTTGGGAGAACATAACTTTATTTCCTCCTAACCACATTTACCCACAATCCTGCTGCTTTAATCTCTGAATGTGTACTATTACAGAACACATAAGAAAAAACAAAAATAAAAAAAAAAGAACATGTGAAACAGACATCAGCTGACAGTGAACACCAAACCAAAACCCAACACAACAATACTGGTTATCAAACATGAATCAGTGGACAGTCCGAGAAAGACCGCTTGGTCCACCACTAAATCCATACTGAAATATCTTGAAAGCTATTACATGAATTGCCATGAAATGTTGTGCTGACATTCATGGTCTCCAAAGGATAAAGTGGAACAACTTAAGTGATCTTCTTAGTTATGCTGGGTGGGGTCCTAGGAAAAAAACAATGTCTAAGCATAGCTCTGCTGGGGGACTCAAACACTTATTGGCAAAGGAGAAACCTTGAAGGAGGCCATGCCGCTGTTGTACCAGACAGTGGTGCAGTGGTGAGGAACAAGGTCAGCCCTCACCTATGGTCACAAGCTTTAGGCAGTGACTGAAAGAATGAGATCACGCCTGCACACAGCTGCCATGACATCTGGAGAGAGACTGGAGAGCTTGGAGAAGAGCTGCTGCTCCTATGCATTCTAAAAGACCCAGTTGAGGTGGTTAAGGCACCTGATCAGGAAGCTTCCTGGATGCCCTCTTTTTGAGGTTTTGTGGGTGCATCTAACTGATAGGAGATCCTGGGTAGACCCACAACACATTGGAGAGATCATATATCTCATCTGCCCAGGAAACACCTCAGGAAACTCCAGGACAAGCTGGAAAACATTGATGGGGAGAAGGTTGTCTAGACTATTACCTGCTGCCACCACGACATGGCCCCAGATAATGGAGGGATAGACTTTGGTGATCTCTGACCAGCCATCTAGTCAGTGCTAGCTATCTAGCACCATCACCAGCTTAAAATTTCTAATGTAATTGTCTAATACTTTGCTTTACAGCAAAATACCTGCAAATGTAACAACATATAAATGTTAGCATGGTAACACATGAGAGCTAAGTTGGTGAACACTGCCTGCTAGTATCCACGTGTTAACATTAGCTGTGTCCCAAGTCTATTCAACATACCAACTATATACAGTATGTAGTACACTAGTTTATGGCATACTGTCTCTGCAGTAAGTATACAAAAAAATTAAAAGGAAATTATACAATGGTTGCACGATTTTACATTCATCAAACGGCAATCGTTGGAGCTGTTTCACCACATCCACAATTAGTTTTAATTGTTAATAGACATAATTAGCTTTTCCATATATTTAATGGGTAACAGTTTGCAATAAGGTACACAAGAAAATGAGTAGTACCTTCAGTCATTATTAATTAACTAATTATTAAGTAATGATTAGCTACTGTATGCTCATCGGTTCCTTAGGAAATACTTTTTTTTGTGAACCTTATTGTAAAGTGTTACCCTTTTGTGCACTGCATCGTTGGAGAATAGAGTCCATCTTTACTACATTCAGAAAATGTATTTTTTAAAATGCACAGTGACTGTTTTGCAAATAATTTATTTTCTTAAAAACAGAATTAGTGTGTAGTATAGTGAACATGATGAACATGTTAGCATTCAGGTGTTAACATTTAGCTCAAATTACTACTGTGTCAAATCACAGTGAATAATTACCCCCAAAAAAGTTAACTTGTAGGTTTATGTCTTTTTGGGGGAGTTTGTTAAATGTCATTTAAACATGACATCACGTTAATGTTCATTCTATTTTAGTGTTTCACATGTCACTAATGCTTTAGCTGTGTGTTATTAAATTTCAGAAAGCAGCACCAAACTGGATCTTTTAAAAGCTCATGAAAGAACTGAAGACGTTTTCAACCCAATCAGTCGTCATGATGGTGAAACCTGAGGAAAAAGGCCCTGCTTGAAAATAACTCAAATGATCCTTTAACCTTGAGGGAAATGTTTCCCCAGTGTCTCCCCACTGCATTTGCAAGAATGTCCATGTGGTTCTCCCTTATGGAGGTAAGTGCTGTGCAACAACACACAAAACACACACACTCACGGCTGCTCTCAGAGCTGTAGAAGGAGGTGTTTGGGATCAATTGTGGATAATTGGGTCTCCACGCGACATAATCTTACATTAGTACAGCCAGCTGTGCAGCAGGCATGCATACTACCTGTTTACTGAGGCTAGGGGTGCTGTTTTTTGGTTGCATGTCTTGTGCATGTATGTGTGCCTCTCCAATCATCTGAATACAATTTAAAAAAAAAAAAAAAACAGCAAATACTTATTTCCCATGTTTGTTCCACTCTGTATGTGACAGAAAAGCTGACCTACACCATAATCTGATGTATCTCTACGGATGATAACACTAGGGTTATGTGCGTGTGACATCACCAACCCTATCTTTGTCATTCTCCATCTTCCACTTCACACACACACACACACACCATACAACCAGCTGAAACTTTAAAAAAAGAGGCCGCTCACACCAATTTTGTAATCAATGCCCACAGAAAATGGGATTCCTCCGGCCGCCGGCAATTAATACATTTGTGTCCTTTTTTAACACTAGTGAACCGAGCTTGAAATTACCAATGACTGGCTCCTGCTCATTTCCATATTTATTGCAGCGGAGGACGAGGTGGTGGTGGCGGCAATGGTGGTGGTAGCGAGGGGGGGGGGTGAAAACTGGGGCGAATGATTGATGTGGAGCTCGCCTCCTGCATTACAAACAGCCCATTATTGGGCAGACAGAGGAAGAGAGAGAGAAAGACAGAGAGAGAAGGAGAGAGAGACACTGAGAGGGACTGACAGTGAGAGCAGGAGAGGCAGAGAGAGAGAAGAGCGGTCTAGCATACAGTTGATTAAAGTTGAAGACAGTGGGATCAGTCTGCGCCGGAGGTTTTTGTCCTCCACCCCTCCTTCCCCCCGCCTGTTTCCCTTCTCCCTCTTTTTTTTCTTCCTCTCGTCCTCTCACTCCATATTTTGCGGGGAAGATAGCCGGGGCGGGAGCATTAAAGGCCTGTTTTAATGGATGTTGACAAGGAGTGGACCAACAAAAGCCCAAGCCTGAGGATTTGCTTGAAAAGATTCAATCAGACATGTTTTCACTGCGATTAATTGGCGGACTCTGAGGGGGAGGGATGTGGGGATGAAGGGATTGGCGACGGAGGTGTGAATGAGTGTGATTGTTCCGAGCACCCCCTCCCCACCATCAACCCCCTCTCCCCTTTTCCTTGCACACCCCCATGCTTCCCTCTGTCATTTTGAGCGATAGTTTGGAAATGTCCTTTGAATGATGCTAAAGAGCAAACTCCTCCGCCCTCCCACTTCCCTCCTCCTCCCCGTGAATTATGAGTATTATTTCAGGGAGGTGGGATGTGGTGAGCCAGAGAACAAGACTACACCGCTTTGATTGGATCTGACCTGACTCTTCTTGTGTCAGACACACACACCCACAAATACACACACTGATAGAATCGCTGGTATGAGTGTCTGTGTGTAGTGTGATTAGCTTAGACAACCATGTCCTGATCATGACAAGAGGTAAAAGCAGTATTGCTGACCTAACTCTGAACTTCTTTTAGTCATCGCACACACACGCACACACACACACACACACACAGATACACACACACACACACACACACACACTGACATGAAGTTTGACCGAGACCTTAGCCAAACTATCCTCACTAGGGCTGGCAAGAGCTTTTACATAATTGGTTTTGATTTCTGTTTTGCTGATTGATTATAGTTGACTTCAACTTTTGTGAAAGAAAAGAAGTCAAATATTATGAAAGCGACACCCATCTTTTTTCATCAGATTAACAGTCTGGACACACCAGCATAAAATGACAAAATTTTCCAGTTAAATAAATAATCCCAGTTAAATTGCAACAATCTGTGGATTTGCTTGCAGGGGATAATAAATCTGCATTAATGTTTTGCATCAAGTTCAGTTTTAGTGGAGTGCCCTGGTACACTAGGTTAAGGAACAGGCCAAGAACCACTATCTCCCTAGTCTCTATATACAGACTCTACATTCAGTGAATGTAGAGTCTGCAGGCAAACCCCGGAGATCTTGCCTCGGGAAGAAGAGCAGGAGATCCCTGGTTTCCGGTTGTAGGCTGTTTGTAGTCTGTGTGATATTGACCAATCACGTTTGAGTCGGCTGCAGTTGTTGCTGGGTTAAACGTTCTGTGCAGTGATATAATGAGGCGGAACATAATTGGCGTCACTGCAAACTCTGAATCCATCGCAATGGTTGAGCATATTTACTTATATATAAACGGAAGTCAGAAACAGAAATTTGCCTCCTCCGCCCAAATCAAACCGGAATGCCAAAAAAATCGGGGGTCTGAATCGCCATCTGCCGGAAGTCAGATGCTGAATACAGCTAATGGGCTCCGAGAATGCTATCCCCCAGGTTCACTTGTGACTGGAGACTTTTTTGTATTCCTTTTACCATCTTTCTCTCCCTCAGTTTCCTGTCATTTCTCTACTGTTGCCTGTAAAAAAGGCCATTGCACCATTGACCAATATAGAACCATCTTGATATCTTAGGTAACCTTTGAGGGCTTTGGCTTCACCACAATTAACCTGAATTACAAGTAAGACAATAATAACAAAAGTAAAATATACATATTCTGCAAACATAAAGCAGATGTGCAAATTCAGCAAGGGGTGGGGTGAAGCAGTGGCCCTGTGTGATTGACTCTATATTAAATAATTAGCTGAACTTGGGAAGAATGGCGCAAAAGATTTTGGTTGCTCAATGCAGTCTAAAGCCTGAATTATGGTCGTGCATTGAATCGACGACGTCGCTACGTGGTTGCCCTGACGCCGTCATGAACCCTTCGAACTTCTCCGTCACTCCGTTTCGTCGCGGTGCAATTCACCGCCAGAGCGGTAGGAGGCTTCGTTCCTTTCCTGAGTGGTTATCGCCGTCTCTAGTTGATTCTTTGTTTAGCTTCCGGCTTTTTCGGTCACAGAGAAATGAACGCGGAGCACGGACAGACGGCTCCGGCCGTATCCGTATTGAACGTTGTGCATAATGGCATATATATAATGAGCCTTAACAACATCTACATGGCAATAGAAGATGTTTAAAGATGGCGGTGGAAATACGGAACCGGAAATGCGTTGCTACCAAGCAAACCAATCACAGCCGTGCCGGTCTGCGCTGGGTCTGCGTCGCCTTGACGCGTAGTTACATTTTTGGGGAGGTGCACGTCAGGCTACGCTGGGGGCTACGGCGAGCCTTCTGCGTAGCCCCGTACCCTACGACGTAGCATCGTCGTCGATTCAACGCACGACCATAAATCAGGCTTAATGCACCTTTCTGAGGGACACAATTCAAATTGGGGGTACAAGAGATAGGACAGATCACTTGTTATGTCTAGAACATGCCTGACACTTATTCAGGGATGGATTGGCGACCCCTTCTGGAAACCCAATGCCAGCAGATGGAACCACCAAGGCACAAGAAACAAAGGGTAGCCCAAGAACTCCTGGCACAGAGATGTCCAGACTGACATTAAGCAGAGCAGGCTGGAGTTGAAACAGCTGGGGAAAAAAAGCCCAGGACAGAAGACTCTGGTGAACTGTAGTCAACAGCATATACTCTGATGCTGGGTGTAAGCAAGTCAGTAAGTTTCACTACTCTTGACAGTTTCCCTTTACATTTGACACTCAAGTGTCCATGCTATGAAACCATGTCGAAAGACAAGATGCTTTCCACCAGAGTTTTGTACACCATTTCTATTTAGGGTTCAAGCCCTTAAAGGGGCAGAACCACAGATGCCACAGACTTGCACCTCAAAACCCAGTGGACAGAATTTCACCAAATTTGGTACACATGCTGTGGATTCAATTATTAACCAAGTTTGGAGTGTCATGGTGATTGGTGCATGTGGGCATGGCCTAGTCAGTATTGTATGCCTTATTATGCCTTTGCTCAAATTACCATGACCTGGAATAAGCTAGAGACATGAAACTTGGCACCATAACCGGAAATTATATCCTAATGCTTCACATCAAATTTAATCATAATTGAGAGCTTAAAAAAATAAAACTTTGGCAGACCACGCCCCTCACATCATGAGTTTGAATGACCTGAAATTTGAAAACCATCTACATCTCAATGTTCTCTACAAAAAGCCTCTTGGACAATTAAGGCTTCCATGATGGATGGAGGATGGATTTGCTAATTTACATTATATGAAAAAAAAAAAAACAGTATTATGAATAGATTTTTCTTGTGTCTTTTTTGTTTCTGCTTCCTTCTGTCACCCCCAGGAAGGGCTTGCACCCTTGAATTGATGCTTGCGGCTATATTATTATAATATATTTATGTAATAGGCTATTTTGACTCATCCGGTGAAAGGAATGCTCCACCCACAAAATGGCCATTTTTGTAAACCAATTAGTCACACCATGTTACCTTGCATTTGTTAAGAAACCTTTGTTTTTCTTGCATGACACCATGGACAAAGGTTGCCATAATTATTGATCGATTGGAGATGATGTTTACCAACAACAAAACTATACCAAAACATCCATTTACAAACTCACACAACTTGTGCAGTATAATACAAGTCTTATTTATCCAGTCGTATGCTCAGTACTCCACAAGCACATGCATCTGGGCTTACAAACTTGTATAGTATTGGAGTCTGGTTTTGTAGAGAGCACCAATAACTTTCATTTTTCAGTTTAAAATAAATAGGGATTTTGTAAGTGAAAATGCATTCATTTGGAAAGTCCCGAGCATACGAATGAATGAGCGAGACTTGGATTATGCATGAGTTGTGTGAGAGTTTGTAAAGTGATGTGTTAATATAGTGTTGCTGTTATTAAACATGGTCCTTAATCAATCAGTAAATCAATATGTCATTTTCCATGGAGGCATGCAAGAAAAGCTAAGATTTTTCACAAGTTCAAAATGACCATTTGTAAATCAATAAGTCATGCCTTATTAACTTGAATTCAGAATTTCAATTGGATATATATGCTATTGAAATGCTCACCCATAGTTAATTTATCTATAACAGCGTACATGCAGTATATTTGATTTGAACTTTTTCTGCATGTTTGTTGGTACCCATTTTTGTAGTTGCCATTGACAATATCTTGGATTTAAATATAGGCACCTCTCAGAGGGCATTGCCAAAGGACAGCTCCTGGTACCTTCAGGGCAGTACTTTTGAACATGATAAGTGTAGCAGTTGTTGCGGATGTTGTTACATTACAACAAGGACAAGTACAATAATTGCTACTGTAACAAACACAGCCCTTTTTGTTAAAGCCTTTGGAAACACAGCTTGAAATAGTAAAAATGCATATATTATATCAAAGTCGAGTGTCTCATTAATCATCCACAAAAGTCTGAGTGAAAATAATAACAGCTCATTTTGCTGTTTAGACCACTTGCCAGGACAGAGTGGGCGTGGCAGATAACGCTCTGATTGACAGCTCCCTCGTTTTGATTGACATCTCCCTGGCTCAGCAATGGCTGCCACAAATTTAATCCAGCCGTACATGTTTGTGCCCTCTGATGATTCAGAGGACGAAGCAGAAGCCCTGCCAGCTGACAATGATTCCTTTCAGACGGTCACTGGTATGTTTTGTGATTCATATTAATGTTACTTTGTAGAATAGTTAGCATAACTTTTACATGCAATGTTAGCTGAGATGAATGACAACGGGAGGCTAGCTCTTTCTAGCCTTTTTCATTCAAACACATCCAGTCTTAATAGATTAAATATGTCTTTACTCTGACACACACACAGACCCTCAAAGCGGGAGAGACTGGTGCCGGCGGCCATCTCTCTGGTGTTGTGTAGAAGTATTTGCCCGCCTCAAATAATGTTCCCCTCCGGCTAAAATTGTGTTGTTTCCCGCAGCATCACCTCCGTGATTGGGGATGATTTTCTAAACATCAGACTAGAAAGCTGTTTGTTGGCTCAGACTCAAAGAGGCAGATCTAGTTGGAGCAGAAAGGTTTTGTTGTGCTACCACTGGGGGGCGGGATGAGACAACTGACGGATGATTTGTATTGGTTTGGAATTTATTGCGTAATAAATCTCAGAGATAACCACGGCCAAATCAAATCCAATTTCAAGAATGTACAAAAACTTAAAAGACAGATATTTCGAATTTGGATGGAAACTGATTTCTAATTGTTTTACATGTTTAATATTATGTGCATAAGACCCTAAATTACATAGTTAGAAGGCTATTGTGGATTTGGGTTTCCAGAGGCTTTAACATTTTTACTCAAGTATCAGGAGCAATTACCCTGTGGTTTACTCCTGTAGGACCTGGTGACTGTGGTAAACAAAATTGTTGATAGAAAATTTTGACATGGAACAACATGTTGCATTTATTTCAAAGTATGGCTGTGTCTACATATAGCCTGGAATCTTTTTACATTGTTTCAAAACAGATTTATGGACATTATTATCAGTACACATCTGAGAAATCGCCATCACAGTCGCAACTGATCCAACAGTATCTGAATAATATTTGTGCATTTTAGTTGAAGTATTTTGTGTCTGCAAAAAATGCAATTTTGTTACTAAATGTTTAAGTGTTTAAGGATTCTGAGGTAATAGTGTTTGTTTATGGTAATTATAGGGGATGTGTCAAATTTAAAAGATGTTAAAATGCTGCAAGAAGCACCATAAAGGTAATCCAATAATAAACTTTTCACAAGGTTTCAGTTTCTGTGTATACACCTGTAGTACCTTTGACTCATATAGTATATTATGCAAATCCAGACGTGACATTAATTCAGAAATGACATTAGCACTGTGATCTTAAGCTTGGGGGAGGAGGTAGGGATCCCAGGCAGCATGGCTGTTCGTTCCTCCTCCCAACCGTATCTCCGCCTCTCCAAACTTCAGATCCTCCTCAGAAGTGTCGCAGCAAAGTCGGCTTTGGTTCGGGGGGAGGAGGACTAAGAAGTGGGGCAGAGAGAGTGCGCATACAGCAAATTGGCAGCTCCATCAAATTATACTGGCATTAAGGAGGTTTCGCACGGCGTAATCCACACGCCAAAGCCAGAACGCCCCTCCCTCCCTACAACATTTAACTTTTGTCGACGTAAACGCCACATTTCATGCTCTGCCATTAATCTGTCGGATTACAGGATGCAAGCAGTTTGAGCAGGGTTTGGGTGGGGGCATAGGAAATGGGGTGAGGGGTTGATTTGTAATGAATTCTCTCGATCTTGGCTTAATGGTGGTGGGTAGGAGAGGTGGCTGTATGAAGGAGGTTCCCTACAACTCTCCATGTGTTAGGGCCACGTGTGATTTTTGTGATCATCCTCTCTATGAGCAGACAACTGGTCAGAGTGTCAGGCTGAAGCATCTTTGCCATCAACTCACATGAGGAAAGTGTACCCGTCTTCCTCTGGGATGGGATCTTCTCCCTTATGAGGGGGAGGTGGAGTGATGTTCCTCGGGTTTGCTTTCAGAGGATAACCCACCTGGGGACAGCAATGGAGAACATGTCTATCACACTGAGGGAGATTCTGCCCTCTCTCTCTCCAGGGCACTGAGGAGCTCACAGTGGGGGTTAAGGAGGAGCCAGGCATGTTTTCTTATAGATGGAGTGCTCTAGGAATAAGTTGACACATGCAGGGTTTGAAGACGTCACTGCATTGGGGGTATGGCCCACATACTGGGACAAGGAAGAGAAAAGACCCATTGATGCCATGTGTATTTTACAGTATATAGTGAACTGGACAATTAGTACACAAGTAAAAAGAAAAGTTTAATAAGATACATACCGCTCCAAAGGATTTAACATGTAGGCTGTTACAACACAATGACTTTACCCCCAACACTTGGGGTTTGTGAAAGTGTGCAGAATAATCAGGCAAACTTTTGATTTTAAAGATCATGTTTCCTATCTTTACCAGATTATGCTCCTTTGATCTGCTCTAAGAAAGATTCCTACCTATAAGAAACATGGAGAGAGTGCATCTACTGCAGGAGAGACTGTCTAAACAGGAGAAATAACAGCATCAGTCATTTGTTCAAAAGACCAAAAAAAAACAAATGTGAAAGTAGAACAATGTTTTAGGTTGCTACAAATCCCGTTAGGGCAAAGGTCAGATTAGTCATAGTCATAGTTATATTTATTAACTCTTCACCACATTTGTGGTATGGAGTACAAACAAGACAGATGGTTCGGCATGCAAAGTGCTGCAGTAGATTGCAACTTGCGTTTTAAGTCTCACAGTCACTGTTGGTTTCTTTAACCATCATAACAATTGCTCCCCAATCTTAATTGAGGAGTTGTAGTTTTCGTTTTAGAAGGTCCTGACAAAAAAAATACTTAGATGATTCCACATGATGCATGATTGAATTACAAATAGGAAGGAATGACATTTTTTGTAAGCTGATGCAGAAGTTTGCATTGCTCTGGTTCCCTCGACAAAAAGATGGATTTTGGATCACTGCAGAAACTCTATGACAAACAAAAGTTTATGACACATGTACTTTAGCAAAGAAGTGCTTTGAGCTAAATGCTAACACAGGCATACTAACACACTCACAATGACAATGCTTCATGCTGATATTAAAAAGGGATGATGCAAACCATGTTCACCATTTTAGGTTGACATTTATGACCATGTATTGTAAAAATTAAAACTTTAACCTGATGATGGTGCTAGATAAAAAATCAGGGGATTAATGAAGTTTTTACAATTAATCCAAAGACGAACATGCCAAATTTAATATTTAAGACATGAATTGTTTGGACATGTCACTCAAGATCACAAATATCAACCTCGTGGTAGTGCTAGATGAAGGGTTAGAAAATCACCAATGCTAATCAGATCCAAACCACATTCGGAGGTGGTCCAGATGTCCCAGCTGCTAAAATCAGATTTCAAAGTGTCTCTTGCATTGCTTGCTATGTGACACACAACAACAACATCAAACCCAAAGGGACAGAAGTGCTGTTTATAACTGAGCGCTATAGAGGACATCGTGGAGAACAACAGTCCGTGGATAGTCACTGAAATAAATGGCCTGCTGGCCCTTAGGGAGCACCTCCAAACAATGGCACTTAACAGTGTGATTGTCTAAAGGGCAAAATGGTAGACTTCCATAACTCACCAGCTTAGCTATGTACTTCCTGGCAGGGTAATGGGAGGATGCGAATGAAGCAATATTACATCAATTGGCCAAAGGGGGGCGCTATAGCAACCGATTGAAATTGCAAACTTTGAATGGGCATATCTCATGTCCTGATGTCGTAGAGACATGAAACTTTGCACAGAGATGCCTCTCTTCATGAGGAACAAATTTGCCTCAAGAACCAATAACTATCAGTTATATAGATTTTCTGCCATTTTGAATTTTTTGAAAAACACTTAAAATCGATCTCTTCCTAGGAAGTTTGACCGATCTGCATGAAACTTGGTGAACATAATCTAGGGACCAATATCTAAAGTTCCCTCTTGGCAAAAGTTGGAAAACTTACTAAAACTGAGCCACAATGAATATTGTGGAGGGCGTGGCTCATCACATAAAGGTGTATAACATCTCAAGGGTTTCACCGATCACCACGCAACTTTGTAGGCATATGACCACACATAATCTGAGGGGACCCCTCCATTATTGACCCCATGAAACAAAATGGGGGCGCTAGAGAGCTAATTTCTTATCTAGGCCTAACCGCCATATCGATTTTTACTAAACTAGGTAGATATGTAGAACAGGACGCCTCAAGGTGACTGGAGAAATTTAACTCTAATTGACAACTGGGTGGCACTATAACAACAGAAAAATGCTTAAAAATGGCTAAAATGTGATCAGTCACTGTGGCTCCCCCTGTGGCTGAATGTTTGTTGTTGTTTTTTTTCTAATTTCTGGTATGACTAAGTCATGGTATGGTATGCTGAACATAATCACGGAAACTGTCAGTGTGTCATTCTGTCAGTCAGTCATTCTGTCAGTCAGTCATTCTACCAGTGTGCCACACTTTTAAGTCAATACAACATATAAACACTTTAACTATCTGCCTTTCACCGTGCTACCTCAACTACTAAGTTTTAGCCCACTAACTATCGTTAGTACTATCGTACTATCAAAATCACAAAAACTCTGTCTGAATACATTGCTCTTCCTAATGGGTTCAGCTGACTATTTAATCTGCAATTTCCTATGACCTGTATCCCAAATACACACCATGTGAAACTGTACATGGGCAACTGTGCACTCAATGGGTATGGACTAGTCTGCATATACTTTTGAAAAATAATGCACCAGAGTTTTTTTTATAACCGACATAACCATGAGCTAGTAATTTCTGTATAATCCACGTAATTGAGGCGGCTGTAATCATGTCACCAGTGTGCTAACAGGAGAAAAGAAGAAGTAGTCTTTAGACTGAAAGTGCATAAGGAGTGAACTTTGAGTTAGTTAAAGGTATGTCATCAGATGTTTCTTTTCCTTAACCTAAAATAACTTTATGTTCAGTATGTAACAGTAAGTACATACCATGTCAACGCCCAGTCATGTTTCTTTTCTGAAACTTAACCCAACCTATGTAATTTTCCTTGCCTAACCCTAACCTGTGTAACTTTATGTCAAGTATGTAACATAAGTCAGGTACATTTGTAAGTCGGTAATGTGACAATGCCATTCACGGGGTGCTGATTCATCAGATATCACACTAACCGTTATTTGGGGAAACATTGTTCATCTGGTCCAGATACTTAAGTCTGGTTCAAAGTGTTGAACTGACCAACCATCATACTGACATTGCCATTCCTGAAGCCAAGTTGCTAGCATGGCTAAAACGTGCCTCAACACTGCTGTCTTGTTACCAGATCATCTTTCATTGTATGCAGACATGCCACACAAACAACAGTAAACAGTCTCATAGTGATTTTGAAACTGACTTCAGTAAAGGTTTTCTTTATTATGATACACTGTAAAAGACACTGAAAATGATGGTTTATGTGGCATGAGTCCTGAGGGGACCAATATGCTGCAAAAACACTTTTTTTTACACTAAATAATGTGAAAACACACTTAAACATTTATTCTATAAACTACGTTAAAGTAATGAATATGAACCACATTGTTTAGTTTGGCTACTTTTAACCAAACCATTCACAGCAGCCTCACTCCTGGAGGCTTTTACAGCAGAGGTGAAACGGGCATCTTCTCACTATAGTGCTGATGGGTGCTCATACCCACACACAACCACTGTCACTGCTCTACCCTCTCTCTGAAATAAATTGAATGTCTGTGATCACACCATAGATCAAGACAAATAATAAATCACCCACTTACTCACCCCCTTCTTTGCTTCATCCCCTTACATCTCTCTACCTCCTCTGTGGGTATGCATTCTGTTGGCTCCTGCTCCCTCAACATTATACTGTCTCTATCAGCCTTTTCAGCCGTCTCTGTTGTTCACTATCTGTGTTTCTGTTGCAGCCTCAGACCTCATACTCTATCTCTGTGCTGTCCTGCCAGCATGCACTGCACAGAACAGAGTCCTCTGTGAAAAGTGAGGCAGTGCAGATGTGTAATCTGCCACCTCTTGTTTCTAATGCAGACTTCTCACACATCTTTCTTATACTTACAGATGTACAGTCCCCACTATTCAAAAGCAGCCTCCTTTGGTTAGTGTGAAAGTAATGTCTCTATTCTCTGCACTACATGTTATATTGTGTCTATAATGTGTGGTTAGACTGTTAGGAAGTGCATTTTCTAACATTTCAACAGCACAGGAAAACAACGGGCTCCAGCTCTTGACAGAGCAATAATATGCATTTTGTAAAGCAACTTTTTGGGTCCATTTAAGACTTTATTTCACATTAAGATATGTCTTACTGTGAGTAGTTATAAATGGTTTGATTCACATTCACAGAGGAAGGTCTTCTTTCTGAGCTTGCACATGATTTTGCATTGACATTCAATTATAGCACTTAAAAAAAAAACAGAAGCAATGGTACACATTTGGTGGATGGGTCCAAAAACCCAGGACCTTCACCTCGGAGCCTGGTGTTTGCTTCACATATGAATTTCAAGCAAGAAATATGATCGGGAATTAATTTTTAAGATTTTTCCAGCACCACAAGTATGCAGCAGATGTAACTGGAACGTCTGCAACTTGCCCCTCAAAAAACAGATTATTGGTCAGTCACATTTCTGTAACATCTTATTGAGCTTACATACTTACATTCATACAAGGATGCTATATAGCTGCATCAAAATGAATATTTTATCTTTATTAATGTAAACATATACATGATAACTGGTAATGCATTTAAGAGAAGTTTTATGGAGCTGTAGAATGTGCATGTCCTATAACAGAGTGTCACAGAGAACTTGAAACTAAAGCTCTTAAGGTTTGGAACCAATAGTGTGAAAAGAATAGGTCTGCCCATCACTACCTAGTTCCTGACCTTTAAATTCGCCATCTGCATCTCCAATTTGTTTAGTGTTACACTTATTAATGACGGTTTCACCCGATCAGCCCATTGTAGGTGGGATTAAGATGGTGGATTTTATTTTACTATGTAGCTAGTTAGCTTCTTAACTACATCCATGGAAAATAGCTACAAAAATCAAAATGAATTGAATTTGATTGATGCAACAGAATGGGATGTTGTACGCCAACCTACAGTAATAACAACTCTTTACATTATCGCAATCAAAGATTGCTGCAGCCTCCATGTCACCTAAAATGACCTTTGGCAGGACAAAATTTGTCACTCAATCAGCTGGGACAAAACAATAAAACCCTAAACCCTAACCCTCTACTGAAATCAGCCAACATGAACACAATGCCAGTGGCATTTCCATCTGATTATTAGCCTACTCATTTTGCGTTAAAAGGTTCAACAAATTCTGATTCTGCGACTGCATAACATTTTCTTCATCTCAAATGTATTCAGAAATGGCTTCCAGTAGATAGACAAATATGATGTGTCCAAAGAGCTAAAAGAGGTTCTCAAACTGGGAAAAAGGGCCAATGACAGCTCAGCAATTGGTGCTTTCTGTCAATCATTTTGGATCCTTTTTCTAACCATCTGTTGAGCTGCAATTGAATTGAATTACATGTGTCTCAAGTAAATGTCAAGTGAACCTCATTAGACTACAAAGAGATAAGCCAAAAATTTGGAACAGGCATTGCAGTGCTGCATTTATTAGTCTTCGCTTTTGCAACACAACAAAAAGTCATTTACAGCAACTCAAGTTGAATAAATCCTGAAAAAGTGCATGGAAACTTCTGTGACAGAGGCTTTTAAAAGGGGGGCATTTATTTTATGTGAACTCTACATGGCTCATACAAGTGTTATGCATGTATGGGTATTGGGGAGTTAGTGATTGAAGAGTGGTGTAAAAAATGTAAAAAAATTTAAAAAGTTGAACTAAAACCTTGATTCTTTTACTAAACCACTACATGCCGTAAATGTAAGAGGCAGCTTGATATACATATTATTTTATATATTATTATTATTATTCTATCTATCATTAAATCCTGTTTGCCAATGAATCAACACATGCCACACAATGTTGAGCCTTGCTGCTTCTCAGGAACACTAGGGCTTCTCTGTCAAATTTTGCCATGACTCAATTCCGCAGCTTCGTCACCCTTCCTAACTGATCTCGACACAGAGAGGAAAAGTATGGCTACAGGGTCGAAACTGCTGGTTGAAACCGCACGGAACAAGTCTTGACTACTTAAATCCGCTTTGATCTGCGTTTCCTGGAGAGGGGATTGTCTGCTCGGTCCTGTGGTAACACTTTTGTATCAGCCTGTGCTCTTTGCATCATCTCTCCCTGTGTGAAGAAGTCTCGCTTTGCCTTTCTCCCCCTCCTTTCTCTTTTTTTTTGCTCTATCACACATGGGCATGTGCACAAATATGCATGCAAACACACGTTCCCAAATCCACATACACACATTTTTTTCTGTCAAACACATTCTCTTCCTGTCTTTCTCGGCCCCCCTTACTCTACTCTCTCTCCATTTTTCCTTTGACTTCCACAGACACTAATTCCTTTTCTTCAAGGACAAGCATCTCACTGCACATCATCTGAATAAGTCTTTGAGTCGCCGTGGCCTCCCAGGGCTTAAGTCCGCAGAGCCCTTCTTCCCGATCCCCTTTTTAATGTTCTAACACCAGCCTAGTGCCGTCAATAAATATTAACATCCAGAGGGATGAGATATGCTCTGGTTAGGCAGTCTGCTCACCACATGGGTCTCAGGGTGGCTGTCTCTCAGCTGATACTGAAGGAGGATTGTTGAGCTAGTGACCCAGACTGAAAGACCAAAAAGCTTTGGGAACTCAGCAGCTCTTGTAGATGCTATTCAGGAAATGTCTTCATCAATCGCCATTGAATCAAATGATGTCAAACTGTTGTTTCTGCATGGGTGGGAAAATAGGCATTAGGAGTCTTGTAGGACAAAGACTGGCTTTCAGTTTCACTTCTGACATCCAGAGTTGATTAGTTTTGTAAAGATGTTGTTTCTCACATCATCTGTGATAGCAGACTTAAAATAAATAGTCTTGTCAATTCACAATTCATATTTCAATGCCACTACTGCCCATGAAAGTATGCAAATTAAGCTTGAATTGAACATCCTAGCCAATGTTTCTTCACTTAAAAAGAGGAAAGATGGCAATAAAACAACTATATATTCTTCAGAGTTTGGAAGGTTACTTTTGAAATGTAATAAATTACAGATTACTGTTCAAAATGTAATAGGTAATGTCAAAGTCAATCAAAGTAATATAACATCAATCAAAGTAAAGTAACATATTACATGTGATTACTTCTTGATTACTTTTCTAAAGACTGGTTTAATCGGGCAATAATGTTCAATACTGCAAAGCAACAGAATAAGTGTTGTATTTTACATAAGCTTTTCACCAAAATGGTATACATTTGAATGTAACCCCTTTGTAATCACCAACATTTTGATTTGTAACTGTAATTTAATGACATTTTTTTTCTCAGTAATTGTAACTGATCACAATTACATGTATTTTGTAATTTAAGTACATAACTCAGTTACATGTAATTAGTTACTTCCCAACACTGATTCTGCATATAATATATAATAGAACCATCAGTTATTTGCAATATCTCTGGATGTGCTAAACAGCTGTCATGTGACGTAGGAATTATATTTTCAGAACTTTGGGAATTCTGTTTTGGTGCCAACAATGGCATCAGCTTTGACAATCCTGCCTCACTTCACAGTCGACGAATACCGGCGCTTGGTCTGTGACTTCTGGCGTTAGACACTGATCAAACAAGGCATCCTTTGCCATCTGCATGATACGTGGCTGGCAGCATCAGGGGAAAACGTGGCGGGACAACAACAAAGTTGGGCGTGCAGGAGGGGCTGTGGATGGTTCCAACAATCACCAACTGACACCCGGGAGGCAGGTGTTTGCTTACTGTAAGATTGTTAAACTGTTCTTTTTTCCTAAACCTAACCACATGCTTTTGTTGCCTAAACCCAACCACATGCATGTGTTGGCTAAACATAACCACGTACATTTGTTGTTGAAGGAAAAAGAACACTAATTCGTAGTGTTGTACCAACGTAGTGCATTTATTTTGAAAGAGACAGTATGCAAACTGTACATTTCCTGTGAAACAGAAGTGTTTTTTGAAAACAGACCATGTACATAACAGGCTAACATTGACATGGCATCCCAAAACGGCAACAAACAACACACCCATGGTACCTTGCACATCATATGTTGACGTGGAAAGTCCATGACCAAACGTCAGTATGTGAAGAGGTCAGAGTAGGAATGTATTGAATTTGGTGCTGACTATGTGTGTGTACCCTATATACTGCATATATATATATATATATATATATATATATATATCTTTGAATAGCAACACTTTGGGTTGGTGACAGTCAGACCAAGCCACTGTCTATATACATATATATCTATCTATCTATCTATCTATCTATATATATATAGATAGATAGATAGATAGATAGATAGATAGATATACATATATATATACACAGTCAGACCAAGCCACCAACCCAAAGTGTTACTATTCAAAGTCCTGGGAAAGAGACTTTATTACACTGTAAAAATGTATACATAATAGTAGTTTGCAAGTCTCTAGAGACTTAAGTGCCTGTTCAAAGTCCAAATTTGTAATATCATATCACCAACTCTAGCTGGACACAAGACCTGGTTAGCATATACCAAAAGAAATACCAAATGCATGCACATAGGCTATTTGTGTGTGTGTGTGTGTGTGTGTGTGTGTGTGTGTGTGTGTGTGTGTGTGTGTGTGTGTGTGTGTGTGTGTGTGTGTGTGTGTGTGTGTGTGTGTGTGTGTGTGTGTGTGAGAAATGTGCTATTCCCTACATTTAAATCAATCTACAAAATAACAAATTACAAAATAACAAACCGTTTGGGAGTTATAAAGTTTACTGACTAGAATGGAGTGATCAATCAGGCTAACTAAAAAGCCTGGTTCTTTGATAAACATATCTAGGAAACACAAATGTTATCAGAAGTGCTCACTTGTAATCAAATCAATATCTGATGTGCATTAAGACAAACCTGAAAACACAAGTTTCCTCACCCATACAGTACCAGGCCTTGGCCTGATGACTGTAACTCCAGCATCCACCGCCACAGGATACTGTCACACTCAGTCCTCTTCCCTTGTCCCCGACTCTCAGCTCCCACCACTGAGCCCAGATTCATTACAAGCTGTGGCCAGGGTATTAAGATACGGCTGCATTAACAAAGTTGTCTCTGTATCTTAATTGAATCTACCCCCGCCAGAGCCGAATCTGGATTATGTTTACCTGAAATATAAGCGGCTCGGCAGACGGAACACGGTCCCACTGATAAAACACTGGGTTGTCCCCCCTCCCCAATCCTAATCCCCAACTGTAATTTGTTCCTCGATGGATGTAGCCACAGCGATGGGAACCCCTGATTGGGAGTCATTCTAAAAACAGGGAAAGCATCTGCAGGTAAGTTCATCTATTAAATAGTGAAGGTGTGTGTTTCAGTGTGTGCAAGGGGTGTACATAAACTGTGCATGGATCTGCCACTACGGGCCAACTTTAAACAATATTCAAACCTTTGCACTCCTTTCATTGTCTAACAGCTTGCTCACAGGTTCATTTGCAGGATTTGTGAAGGTTTGCCATTGCAACTTGATGTCACTCACAGCACTTCAAAAAATGATTGGTGAGTGGCCTCTGCATCACACAACAACTTACACAGACATCCTTTTGTGGCTGTATGAGACACACCAGGTGGCAGCATTTTTTGAATCTCTGGGCAACTACCTGAAGTCTATATAGGTAATTGGGAGGGTTGGGAGATGGGTCAAACAAACACCAGACTTTCACCTGGAAGTCAACTGTTTGTGTCCCTTGTGAAACCAAAAGTTGGTCAAATTATTTTAATAGCAACATAGTGTGCTAGAATGTGTAGTATACTATGGCAGTGATGTCTGTTATGTGATGTTACATCACGGTAGGAGCAAATGTACTTATTTTAAACCAAACCACAATGGTTTTTTTCTAAACCTAAACATGTGTTTTTGTTGCCTAAATGTGGAGGAAGTAAACCTAAAATCCAAGTTTTTTACACTCTTAAGTCTATTTTATTAAATACACCTAATAAGCAGAAAATGTACATTTCCTGTGAAAACAATGTATGTAGCAAGCATAAACTGACATGCTGTCCCAGAGTGTCCAAAACTGACACAGAAGGGTACTTAGCGCAACATATTTTGACATGCAGGGCCACTGATCAATCGTTGGTACATTAGTTCAGAGTGAGAATGTGTTGGCCATTGCCTTTCAAAATGATCAAAACTGGAAATATTTAAATGACAAAACAGTTGTCAGCACAGTCTATAACAAACCAGGTTAGGAGGAGATCATGGTCAAAAAGAGAGGAAACCAAAAAAAGTAAACCAAAGTTTTGGTGTCCCTGTGCCCAAGGGGGTCTGAGGCCATGAGATTGCAATCAACACTGGTGGGGGTTTGTTGCTTTTGGTCCACTTTAAGAAACACATTAAAGAATCTGACAGCTTATTAGATGTCAAAAGGCTGTACAGCAACTGATCATATTAACTGACTGTTGGTAATCAGCTGTTGATGCCCCCCAAATGTGAGACAGCATTGCAACCATTTTTGCAATTTTTAGCTGCTTCCACAATTTCATTTATTGCAATATTGCAACATACGTCACCATGTTTTTAGCTACAATGAAATCAGGCATTTTAGGCTGCAACGATCGCAAAAACAGTCTGTGAAATCCTGGAGGGACTGCTCATTGTCAAATGTCAAATACTCAGACTTTAGTTAGTCTCCAGTGTTTGATCAGACTACTGATTGAAAATGACTATTTTCCAAGTAAAGACAGCCTATACATAATATTGTTAACACTCAGACTGTAATCTCTTAAACTGCAATTAAACCCATCTGCCATATTTGGATTTTGAAATATAACAAAGGTACTTCTTTAACTCTCTTGTATGATGCTAATGGCAAAACTGATAATTAGCCGAGCTAAGGAGAGGGCCAAAGTGTAATACCACCTTGCTCAAGGGTATACTCCATCCTGGGACTGACACTCCAACATCCCCCAGTGCAACCCACACACATCATCAGACAATCTCATACGCAGCGTCTGGCTGGAGACCAGAGACCTACAGTGGCACAGTTCTTATGTGTGTGTGGAGGATGGACAAGCAACCGTTGGGGGGTCCTACATGAGGGATGGCTCTTGATGGTGACAGTGGGCAGGGGCCAAGTCCTTAGCCTCTTTGTCCCTAGAAGGGCACCATTCCCACCAAACCCCTTTACTTACCCCCACCCCAGCCCAAACCACCATCTCAACCTTCACCTTTTCCCCATCCTCAGCTCCCACCCCCTGCACTTGATTCTTCTTATCTCAGGTGAAGGGTAGGACACTGATGCATTGTTGGTCTTTTTTCATCACCACAGCTATCATCATCCCTACCAACAATCCCATGGTGCGCATCAGCAGGATCCACATGTGTTTCATGTTTGCTTGTTCTACTGTTTGCATTTATGTTTCAGTCAGCATGAGGGACGGATCTTGATTGATGTCGTTTTACGGTCTTGATATTCTATTGTAATCCTGCAAAATCACATTAAGAGACCCATTCCTAATGTGCTTCACTGTAAGTTATTGTGGACGAAACCCAAAGTCTACATTCTTTGCAGTTTATCTGAAGCAATATGAGGCTTCAGCAGTCTGAGTTCATTCAATTTCAGTGGGTATCTTCCGAAGTTAGTTAGTTCCTTTTGTTTCCACAGGAAGTAGGATTTTTCCTGGCTGAGCAGTAGGGAAGGGACGGTTACACAATAATGAACTTTTGTTTTAAACAGACTGTAACTGTGATAAACACCCTCTTGATTTGTCTAACTCTGACAGATGAAGCCTCATATTAACTTAAACTGAACTTTGGTATATATTTTATACAGAATGAGGCCTGTTTCTGTTGGACTGTTTCCAGCTTACACTAAAATCGCTTTAGGAAGGAATTTCCTAATTACAGCTCGAGTTTCACATTCATATAGACACCTATTGTTTGTCATGTTTTGAAAAAGTGTGGACCAACCACTTCCAAGGTGCCTGGAAAAGAAAAATAAGTCTGAAGAGGTCAAAGATCCAGCAATACTTGTAGTATATAGAACAACTTAACTGCTAGCCCAAGGTGTTTTGCTTTGTGGCCTGTATCAGGGTCATATCAGCCTTATTTAAATGTTGTTTGTAATGTGTTTGATGATGATCCTAATGAAGGCCACATGCTGAAAACACATTGGCCTTGCTCCTAAAAAGTGTGCCATTGATTTTGCTTAGCGAATAGGATCATAACATCAGCGGTACTGAGCAATGCAAAGCATTGTGGGACTTTAGGACACAGCAGCTACAGTAGAGGCTGAATACGATTATTATTAGACTTATCCGGCTTGAAACACCTAATGTTTCTGAAAAGAAAGACCACATTTCCCAAAAATTTATTTTTTTTCCCTGGCCAACTGGAAGTTATGAAGTTTCCCCTCCTTCATCAGGTCCTACCTGTATGTTTTGAAGAGCATGAAGATGGCTAGAAGTGCTAACAGCCTTGATAACAACCACATATCATTCAGACCAGGTCAGGTAAGCCAAGTTGTGAGCCATTAGCTTCACAGTAGATCTCTGATTCCATACTGATTGATATTAACATGGCTTGTCCAAGTCTTTTTTTTTAGTTTTTTTTTTTTATTAACACAGCATTTTCCCTGCACTACCTTGCCACCTTGCTACCACTGACTGGAAACATTTTTACATCAGAGCTTTGACAAATAGATATTTTGGACCTTAGATCAGATTTTTAATGCTTATAAACCTTAAAAAAGGAACCTAGTTAACTTAAATCATTGTCACTCTCATAACATGTAGTGATGTCCTTTGTGTTGTCTGTGGTTGTCTCTCTTTTGTCAGTCCTATCAAGTTCACTTGAAATTATTGAAATTAAAACCACTGCTCCTGTTTCACTCATATGGCATTGATTGATTGATGTTTGCTGTGTTTTTCCCTGGAGGTGCTCAGTATGATTGAAAGTTAAAAGTTCAGGAGTCCAGGACATGTCTTTTGGTCTGATAACTGTAGTATTATTCCTTGTTTGTGCTGTGTGTAGTCAGAACAGGTCTAATTGCAGCAAACAGCCAGCTCTTTCTTATAATGATTATATGCTGAAGTGCTGTCTGTTTGTTGACAGTATGCTGTTGTAAAATCTTCTCTAAAACTTGTTCGACAATAAGGACTACCCATGTGCAACCAACCCAATCACCAGAAGGAATTGTACGTTTCTGCAAATCACAGATACATTACATTTGTACATTACAATGTAGCAAATATGTTGAAACTTTGTTCAACCATGCTGTGGTTAACATGTGGGTAGGTTTAGGCACAAAAACCACTTGGTTGCAGTTAGGGAAAAGATCATGTTTGGGTTTAAAGGGCCAGTGTGTAATATTTGGCATGGTTTATTATCAAATCTGAATCTGAATCTGAATATTCTACCCATTAATATGTTTATATGAGTGTATAATTGCTATAAAATAGCGTATTTCGTAGCCTTATAATTATGCTTTTATATATATATAGTATATATATATATATATATATATATACATATATATGTATACATATAAATTTATATATACATATATATATATATACATATATATGTATACATATAAATTTATATATATATACTGTATATATTATACTCGTGTGAAACAAGTATACAGTACAGATAATGCACTTTTAAGGAGCACAAATATCACCCGAGTAAAATGTGTTCCTTGAACCAAAACAAAACATCAAAGTGGGTACTTGGTTGCTGCTGTGTCATGTCTCATAACGGCCAGGTAACAAGCCACACACACACACACACACACACACACACAGAGTAGCTCCTCACACACAATCTCATCCTCATCACAGGCAGCCATTAAGTAACAGCGTGATTCTTACAGCCTCAGTCTACTCCGGTTATGTTTAAGTTTTCTTCTTCCGGCTCACTCCTGCCTCTGTTTGTAGAAAATATCTAAAGTGAGCTGAGTTATTTGAGGAACTTGGCTCGTACAGAATGCAGTGTCGTAGCAGCTCGCAACTCTCACTGCTTCTTTTTCATTCCACCATTGGCCGCTATCTTGGTTTAAAAGTCAGCCAGCAGCGTAATTTGAAAAGAATACAGTCACAAGGCTGAATGCATGTCCATGTTGGATCGACTACACCAGCTGTGTCTGCATAATCACCCAGCTTCACACCGTCAGATCATTTAAACAATAAAAATTAAGTACAGAGTACAAAGTAACGATCTAACCACTTGATCCCACCATGTGCGTGCGCACGCACACACACACACACACACACACACACACACACACACACACACACAGGAAGATTTGCTTAACATACAACATTGGACCCTTTTATTTTCATTTTTTTTCTTAATATGGCTGGCCTGACACTTTTTTCTTTAGTTCATATAATAATAACAATGATAATAATCATAATAATAGTAATAATAATAATAATGTCAAACACATTACAATATGTAATACACACACACACACACACACACACACACACCAACCAAATAATGAATACACATTGTGTTTTATTGTGTAGGAAAACATCCCACAAGCTAAAATAAGTTATGTTAGAACTCTAGTTCATACTTTTACTTTGTACTTAATGCATAACTGTATTGAAGTTCATTCATCAAGTTTATGTTCATGTTTTTTTCCTTAAATAGTTATCTTACTCAAAAACATTGTTCTGTAGCTATTACATAATAGACCCTTTTAAGGGAAGACATCACAATGACGTCAGTTTGTTAGCTGGAGGCAAAACATGACTTGCCATGGCAACTGACTCTGTGGACCTAACCTGCTCTCTGGCAGGTTTTCTTTAAGAAACCCTGAGTTCACCCTGTCTCCTCCCTACTGCCGAGCCTGAGGCAAGCTGGCAGATAGACATGGGTTGTCCGTATGGGAAATCCGAACGATATCGAGGCAGAATTAATTCACAGTGCCTTACGCCTTAGATGTGCTGTCATTTCCCAATAAATATCTGTTTGAACAGTACCGTGTTTCATTAGACCCAATCATTTACCTTTTTTTGCGAACAGTAGCTTTTTAATGATAGCTATTGGTGATGTTTTGTGGGCCTCTGCCTTCTTTCTGTTGGTTGAGTAGAACTCAAATGTTACTAAGCAGGATATTAGGCAAGAGGACAGAAAAGTTGAAGCAGCATTTTTGGGGGTTTAAATTACTAGTGGCCTACAGTACATAATGAAATAGCCACTGAATGACAGGTTATTTAAGCTACTTTGTTTCATAAATTAAATATGAATCAAACTAAAGAAAGGTACAGTCATGGCCAAGTAAAATATGCCTTACCTGTTTGAATGATGTTTTTATATTTCATGTTAAGCTGCTTCCAAGTGTGTTTTCTCTTGTGAGATTGCACCTGAAAATCAGATTTTATTCAAAACCACTCCACCACTTTTTCACCTGTATGCTACGATTTTAATTAAGTGTGGTTAATGTTAAATTATTAATCTAGTGCATTCAAACTTACGCGTTGACTCAGGCAGCAGTTTTTTCCCATGCCGCCTCTCTCTCCTTGGCAGCTTTAACGGTGTTACTTTTTTTTTTTTTTTTTTTACAAAACATATGCTCATATTCACTGTAGGCATTCATGAGCACCTCCAATTCCGCAGGTGTAAAATAAGTTGATCGCTTTGTCTCTCCGGTTGCCATGGTGAATCAAGGTATCAGGGCTGCATTGATGATGGCTTTTTATTGTGGTTGTGCACACACTTAACTCAAGGTGTACCTACTGAGAGTTGACTGAACTAATTCATATCAGCTGTTCTGGAACCAGATACTCAGAGTTTCCCAGCTCAGGGTAAGTCAACTCAGACTTCAGTATTAGACTTTTGACTACCTGGAATACCCCTCAGGTTGTGCCACAGTGTGCTCCAGCACTTGGAAAGAGTATGTCTGGATGCACCACTCACATCGTCCTCCTCCATTGTCTAAAACAAGGCAACGGAACTTGGCTATGGAGAATTGTTTTGCCTCCAGCTAAGCCCCGCCCACCGAAAACGTCATACTGTTTACTAACAGTACATGGGTCTATATCATCTTTTATTAAAAGTTGGTAAAAAGTACCTGTATTCTTGTGATAAAAATGTTCTTTAGCTCAATTCTGAGGCTGTTCTGTAAATACCTTTCCAATTAATAATAACTGAAGCAACCCATATCAATTTCAGGCTTAAAATACAAACTTCCTGTTTAAACCCCAGCCACTTCCGGTTCACTTCCTGAACCGGATATGGATATAGATAATTTAGTTGGTTGAACAGATAAAGATACAGATACAGATAATAGTGTACTTACTTATCCCTAGTTAATATGCATATACAAACATAACTATAGCTGTCTATCTGTCTATCTATGGACACATAGATATCCACACATAAACTCATATACATCCATATACATACACTCCTTTATATAGAATTAGTTTAATAATAGCCTATTATTACTGATGCATTAATAAAGCTTAATTCTAATCTTTTATTGGTTTGAAGTCAATTTTTATGACCAATCACATCCTGCAAATTAACTAGAAAAGCTATTGAACAAATGCAGTCGAGTAGAGAATGAAGTAGCATATGGTATAGGATACTTAAAGCTGTATGTATCTCTGAAGAAAGATAGTTGATTTTTGAGTCACATTCCCAGGTTATCAAATACAGATGCTTTGGGGTGGTAGTCGGACTGATCCACCAACCTAGAATTTCCGTATTTAACCACGTGAAACAGGCTGTTCTCACACATTTTTGTATGTTTTCCTACAAAAAGCAATGCACCCAAATTTGTATTTTGAAAGGCTGCGATCATGTGACCAATGTGCTGACAGCAGTAAACAAGGAAGCAGTCCCAAGCACTTGTAAGGAAGCAGGTTTGGGCGGTGGATGGTTTTGCCCCTGACATTCCCCTCAAGTCACATGTTTGGATCCCTCTGAACTTTGAGTCAATTTAAAGTAAATCCTCACCATGTTTCTTTTCCTGAACCTAACCACAGTAACTTTTATTGCCTAAACCTAACCTCTATAACTTTATGCTAATTACATACCTGTACATTATGAACATAACATCATTCATTGGGCACAAATTCTTAGGATATCATACCAACCGTCCTATGAGAATACATTACGATGAGACCCAACAATCAACTGTCTTTCTCTAGAGTTATACAAAGGACTTATAAGCTAAGCAGAGGTAGCCTACCTTAAATTGTACAGTAACTGAGTCACAGTAGTTACATACCACCACTGTAATATAAATATTGGAATGATTCGTCGATGGTAAAATGGTACATGAAGCAAATTTTAGAGCATTTTGTGTCATCCCTAATCCAGAGTTTTGTAGGGAAAAAAAAACCCTCCCAAAAAAAATCAAAATTTAGAATCTAAATTCCAGTAGTACAGTTTTTGCATTTCAGCCATATCTTCCTCAACTGAGAAGAAACATTAAGAGGAATTCTCCACTAAAATTCTGAGCAGAGGTCTTGACTATCCTACAAGTTACTAGTGAAGAAATCTGGAAAGTTTCTTTGGACATGTACCATTACTCTGGGTCACCACTGGAATCCATTGTTACTGACTACAACTGCCGTCCTTTGATAGGAAGTAAATATCAACTTTACAGAGCCTGCACTGACATGATATAGATGTTTAATGGACTTTTCCTTTAAACGACTGTTTACCCAGTGGTGGTCCTGACAGTACAGTACACTGATTGTGCTTGTAGATTTATACTGTTGTCACTTTAAAGCTCTATTTGTACAAATACTCTTCGGGCATGGAGAAAGGCTAAACAAAGATACTCCAGCACGTGTACACACTCAACAGTCTCAGCTCTGAGCTGGAGGGGCCACTTTGACAGCTTCCTTACTCTAGACCTTCCACAGGCAAGGAAGCAGGTGCTAGAGGCTACACACACACACACACACACACACACACACACACACACTCCTCACTCTATCCACACACTCTTATCTCCAGCAGGAGGGCTTAAGATAGAAAGCATGCTGTACAGTAATTACCACCTCCCTCCCTCTCCCCATCCTCTACTACTTCTCCACTCTCTCATCTTCCCAACTTTCCCCTCTTTCCTCTCTGTGACTCCCCCCCTGTGGGACATCTTCATCCTCCTCTCCCATGCTTGGGCTCATCCCTCTACCTACCTCCCCCGCCTCCCGCTGGCCAAGACTAAGCCATGTGTAGCCTCGCTGCTGGAATGTTGTAGACAGAGAGACATAAGGCCCCCCGGGGCTTCGTGGCGAGCCAGACGCAGTTGGTGTGCACTCGATGTGATGCTGCCTCTCTTCGGGTGACAACACCGCATCCTCAGCGGTCGTGCAAACCCAGCCTCCCCTCCGGTTCCCCGCTCTGACTCCCATTCCCCCACCCCGAAACAGATGCTCGGGACGAGGGCGGGCGCCAGTCAGGGGGGACGTGGGTTAATTGGGGTAGTAGTGGGGGTTAATTTCAATTAAAACTTCAACTAATGGAGGTCAGGGAAGCGTCTGCAAACACCTGATTAAAACAAATGGTCCTGCCAGTCAAAACTTTATCTTGGTCAGCCTCCGGCAGAGTGTCCTAGAGTGAGAAAGAACAAAAAAGGGGGAGCAGAAGGAGGGAGAGAGAATGACTAATTGGGGGACACTTGTTAGCGCAACATCTGCAGGGAGATCAGTGAGTTAAGGCTGTGTGCGATTGTGTGTGTGTGTCTGCCTAAACATGTTTATTGTGGTTCAAGTGATGGGGATTTCTGAAATCTGATTATTTTTGCAATTAAAGCAACTGATATCATAGCTGATGTTCTTAGCCAATAATACTTTTTTTTACTGTTTCCTTGCTGAAAGAAGACTTTTTGAACAAGTTTGAAGCCACTAAACGAAAAAGAGTCTAAATAATAATAACGCAACATAAATAAGACTCAAACTCATGATTTATTGAACTTCACCACAACCCAGTATGTAAATGTGTCAAAAATTTCATTCTATCTCCCTATTGTAAAGTTGACATTCTCGTTTTTGGCTGATTCATGGAGTGTCCAAAATGCTGGAAAAGTCAGAAAGTGGATTTTTTTGGCCTAACAAATTAGGTATCAAAAACATTGGGGTTCATCCTCTGGGGATCACCAATATTCATACTATATTTCATAGCAATCTAGCCCATGGTTGACAAGATGTCTTGCTCCCCGCCATAGTGCTGGAACCAAGCCAGGCAGGAGTAAGAGGACTGTTTACCATTTAATGACATTTGATGGACATTTTGTGTACATCTAAGTAATTTAAGTGATGTATTTATACAAGGAACTTAGAATAAGTGTGTCAGTTGGATAAGCAGTTACCCAAGTCACCAAAAAAATAATCTCTAATTTATTCATCCTACAGGAAGCATAAATGTGCTCAGTATCACTGCAATACAATATTTTCTCTGTACACTTAAACTGATGCAGAAATGAAGGCACATATTAGTGTGCATTATTACCAAAACAATTACCAAAATGCAAAAAATTGTGTTTAATGCTCAATATTTTCTAGAAGAGTACCAACCCCCAGTTTAAATATGTATTTATTTATTTTTTTATTGAAGCAGTTCTAATTCAGAACTGAGTCAGACCATTGCCATCCTAAGGAAAACTATGCAAACATCTCATTAGAATATATCAAAGAATATGTTTTCTGCAAATATGTGTGCCCACATTGTTTTTAGATGTAAATAAAATACCAAGAGTATCTTATACTGATTGATGTAGTGTGGATTCTTGCTTATGAGTGAATGAAAGGCAGTTGGCGGGAGGTGTGTGTTTTCCTCACAGTACCCAGGCTTGCTGTGCCACCCTGCTGCCAACCTGCTCTGCCAGGCGTGCCGCAGCAGCTTTCGACATCTGGCGCTGGGCCTCAGGGAGATGGCAGGGGACGGGGCGCCCCGCCGTGGCTAAATATGGCGCAGGGTTACGCCACACGTCCCTAATCACTTAGCCGCTGTCTGGCAGCTCACACCAACACTTTCCCAGATCCCTCATATATCACCACTGCTAGACATCTGCGCAGCCGTTAGGCATTTCTTTTTACTGCCCCCCACCACCTTCTTTTCTTCTTTACTATCCAATGACAGGTTGGGTTTACATCAACTTCTCATCCCATTTGTTTTACAGTGGGGAAGATCACCGTGTCTGTGTTGTGCAACTCTAACACAGGAGATAAAATCGTATCATTTACCAGGTGTTCACTTTGCATGTATTTAAGAGTGAAGACCTTCTTCACCACGTGATTCAAACTCAAACTACAACATTTCACTATTAGACATCACCATGAAGTGAAAATTAGTATGTCAAGCCCTTCTCACACATCCACTGCGACCCTGAACTCATCTAGACATTACCCAAAGGAGCTAAATAATAATAATAACATAAATGTCCTAATCAGTTGGGCCAGACAATAAATGGGCTTTATCCTGCCAGTTCTCCAGTACAAAGTCTTTGTAATGTATGATTGAGTCCATGTGTAAATAGAGCAGGTGATTGTGTGGCAAGGTTGGGGAAGTCTATAATTCAAGATAATGATTAAATAAACTGTATTAATTAAAAAGCCAACAAAGCCACCTAGTTTTGATAGTCTAGGACTCTATTTTAAAAAAACAACACAGGTTCTTGATTAAAATCAGGGTTGAGCAGAGTTAAAAAACAAGTCAGAGTAAAAGTTCAACACAAGGTTTATTATAAGATTAAAACCCAGCTCAAAGTCTCTCCTGGCAGTCCAAACAGTCCCTTGTACTGGTCCCACTCTCCAGCCTGGCCGAAAGTGACAGATCCCAAATTCTGGAGGATGAGACGAGGCAACCAGTCACTCTTTGGTTGGGACACATGTACAGGAGACAGAAAATCAGCAGGGATAAATAGTCTGACTAAAATCGTTCCAAAATTAAAAAGGGAAATTCCTAGGGTCTAAAATCCTGGTTAAAATGCCAATTAAAATGGTTTGTTAAAGGCGCTGGATGTAAGAATGTGGCCAAAACGGTTACTGCACTCAAATTCAAAAAACTGTCTCGAGTCGACCTGGAGCCGGACTTCTCCATCGTCGGTAAGCCCTTATCTTGCACCGTATTTGACAGGAATACGGCATCTGTGACCCCCGTTCAACCCACAACCAGCAGGATTCACCTTTACTTTCTGCTGCTGGTTGAAATCTGTACTCGCACAGCGTGCTCCTGAATGATTTGTTTTGCTTGCGCAAAACTATTTTTAGTCGCAAAGCTTGGACCTCCTGGACCAAATATCAGTTTCCTCCTGGAAGAAGTTTGGCTGTCTGACGCTGCTGCTCTCTTCTGCCATGGCGAATGGAGTAAACTTAATTTAATTTAAGGGCGAGGAGAGGGGCTCATTTGATTGGTGTGATGTGAATGGGCTGTGTAAAACCCACTCCACGCCCTCTCTCCTCCCTCTTTCTGACTTGCGCAGGTAGGAGGGACGTAGGTGAGAAAGAGGAGTAGCTGCGCCAGCGCGCACGGTGTGCCGAACTTGCAAAATCCGCCTGGCCACACCCAGTTGGCAAAGCGCAGTTGCGCTGTGCCCCCGCCTCGCCCGGTCTGCGAAACTAGAGCCCATGGTCTCAATTTGCATGACGCGTGAAAAGAGACAGAAATGCTGTGCAGTCCTGCACAATGCGGGACGTCTGATCACCCTACTTCCACTGCCACTCACAAGCAGCAGCTAGTAGGGGGCCCCATTAGGGGGGATTCCAGCGTTTTGACGTTGTTGTAGTGTCTATAGGGGTTCCATCATATTGTCATTAATATGGACCAATGTCAGGCTCTCTGGGGGCCCCCTTCCAGCTCTGGGCCCTAAGCAATTGCCTACTTTGCCTGCCCGGTTGCGACGGCCCTGGTTGCACTGATTAGCCTACTGCCGGGGGCGAGTCCGTGTACAGTTCAGGGTCAGTTCGGGAAAAAAGAAATACTACATGCAATTTAACACAAACCCCAACTAAAATAATCAAAACACTGCAAAAAAAAAAAAAAAAGCCTTGAGATGAAAATTCTTAATAGTTGTAGTCAATCCTTGCAGCTGAGTTCTGCACATACTGCAGTCTGTCCAAGGCTTTGTTGGGGAGCCGGAACAGGACTCCATTACAATAGTCCAGGCAGGAGGTGATAAACATAACTTAATAACATGTCGAATACTTTGTAATTTGCAACATGTTAGTCTGGAGGTTTGAACTTGTGTCTTCTCACAGAGTTGGTTGATAAAACTAAACTTGAACTTGAACTGCTATCATCTCACCCTTTCCACAGTTTGCTGTTTTGACACCGCCTGTTCCTTTTCATACTTGTCCATTTTCAGCTGTTGCACAGTTATTTAGTCTGTTTCTTATCCATATCTTAACTATTGGTGTTCTGCCCCATTTGCTCTTCTCACCTTTCCACTCTGTCTTTACATACACTCTCATATTGGTTTACAAGAGTTCAAGTTTTTATTTTACACTTGTACCTGTAGCCAGATTAAAAATTTGCTGAGCACATAATGGTTATCGGCACATACATTGTGTTGCTATGTATGTTTACAATTTTCAAAACTATTAAATAAAAAGTATAAAAAAAAAAGAAAATTTGCTGAGCACATTCAAGCTCCTCTGATGATTAACCCCTTCCATTATGTTACTTTGTGAGCTTTCCTCCAGCACCATCCTAATTCCAAACAGATGACTGTACACAAGATATCTCATGGTCTTATTGGTAGTTATTGTTTCCATATGATGGGGAATTTTGAGTAAATAGAAGCACAAAGAACTCCTGGATTGGTCCTACTTGCCCCCCTCCTGTGAGTCCCTTGACAATCTGTGGCTCAGCAGTACAATGCATTGATCAGTGAAATCGATCCATTGTGTATGCATGCATGAGTGAATTTCCTGTTGTGCCTCATGCTCAGAGAAATACTACACGTCAGATACTGAATGAGAAGCACCATCCGCCTGCCAAACATGGAGTTTTATTCCCATCTAGACAGACTGACATAAAGCTGTATAACCCAAATGAGAAAGGAGGAATGCTTCACTGGAAACTGAATACATCTTGTGAATGTTTGTGATTTTTAGTCTATCCATGCATGTATACATGCATAGCAGGTATTCTTTTGTGCATGTGTGGACAGCAGTGTTTAGCCACCGGAAGTGATGGTGATGTAATAGCAGTGATAAAGTGGTGGATCAGCCAGCAGCAACATTTCGGGGGGTGGTGAAGGAGGGGGTTGACATGGTAGGTTAGATAAACACAGCCACACGGAGGGTTGGCTGGTGCTTGCTTGATAATGAACTTGTAGTTGTCTCTTCCTTGAATTAAACTCCAGTGCTGGGGAAAATGCAGGGAGACAGAAACAAGGTAGGAGAGGGGGGAATGGGAGAAAAAGGATGGGTACAGGTGACAGAATGAGAAAAGGTGAGAGAGGAAGTGAAGAGAAAAAAAGGAGATATCAGATTGTAAGAAGAGGTGGGTGAGAGGGAGAGAGAGAATAGCAGCTCTTTGCTGTGTGTTTCTGTTGTAGGAGAGCTGTCACTGTGAGTAGTTTTAACTGATGGGATCCCAGATCTGTGGCTCACCAATCATTATCCCTTGTCACAACTGGAAAGTGTTAGCACAAACATACAGGGGCAAAGAGATGGAGAGACAAGGCACTCCTCTGATGTCAGCATGATATACTGTAGCGAGGCAGTGCTGAAGGCTGCATGTTGGTCAGTAGGAGGATTATGACCCTGCAGACGCATATAAGGAGGTATTTATCATCTTTTCATCTCAGATGCTGTTGGACAGATAAAGAAATACCTTTCATGTTGAGTCAGTAAAAGCTCTCTGTCAGTTGGCTGAGGCAGTTAGACACAAACATACAGTTTATCAGGGTTTATACCACTGGCGTCCCAATCATGATACAGTGCAACTTCAAGAATTCTGTATTTGTACAACAGCATTACATTAGTTAGTGAATTGACATTAGTGATTTATGTCAACTCATAGTATGCAAGACCTGCACACAAACAAATGACCTATTTTGGTTGTCATTGCTGGCTGGTTTTATATTGGATCTGGTTCCCATTTGGCAAAGTACCCAGATTTGCTAAGCTCCAAATCTCTTATCAAACGTGTTATCTCTCCTCCCTCTTTTTCATTTGCCAGGAGCAACTGTAGAAAACATTCAGGTACTGCTAACAGGCTTTTCAGTTGACAAACCACCAGCAGCAGATTATACCAGCGGTAGCTAATTAACGCTAATTCTATGGCTGCTAAACTTTTGGCTGATGTCTGGTTCATGTGCTCTGTGTTACTTGGTCTCTGTACTTGTGGGTAAAAAGAAACATCATTCTAATACCACTCTATGACTACGAATAGACTCTGGCTTTATAGGTCAACAAGACCAACGGTCCTCTCTAGAGAAGAGATCCGCAGCCGGATATATACTTGCTTTTAGTTGAGCGTACGCGTATGCATAATAGTTGCCTTAAGTATCCTGTGTCCATTTGGAGCGTTGAATGATACACTGATACATACATGATACATAGCACTGGTGTAATCTCAGGGGACAGACTACAGTACCAGCACTTAATTCAGTTAATAATATGCAAGATATTTTTTTTGACTGAAACATGTATCTGCCATTTTATGGAGACTCTTCGCTGCCTTTGCTTCAATTTTTTTTTACCTGCTCTTACCTGCACCATTTTTCAATGGTCCTAAACTTCAGTGTTTGGTTGTTTCAATGTCACATTAGAACAGAGTCACACCAAACTGACTTCAAAGAACTAGTGGCATCAAAAACCGATGGTGGCATTGCCTCACGCCAGCTGTGTCTCAGCCAAAAAGTTGCACATGAACACACTGCAGAGACTACAGCTGATGGACAACCAGTGCGTACATTTTGCATGTGCATGACAGGCAGTAACCGTCCACACCAGCAGATGGCGGTAGTCTGTAATTTTCACACAAAAAGGAAACCAAAAAAATGTCTTGACGCTAGTTAGCCAGTTAGCACACTGACATAATGTCACCTTATTTAGTTCGTTTTGATCTCACTCCTTTTTGACTTAAGCTGTTTGTTTGCTTCCCTCACTTCCATTTATCTTTTTATGTGCTGAGCTTGATTTCATTCACCAATGGGCTCTGCTGATGCTGATTCAACATGCTGAATCAGCCAAAAAAAAACAACAAAAATAAAACGGACCAGCGAGGGGCAACAGTGTGGGACATACCACACCAACTAGGGTGACAGGCACTCGCTGATGGTCCAGCATTGATCATTGGCTTGGTGTGTCAGGGCCTTTAAAACCACCATATGGAGATTTAAAACATTTCCAACTTTGTTGTAGTACCAGAGAAGATAACATGGCAGACAGCATCAATGAACTTCCCCATCGATCTGACCGGGGAACACAGAAACAAATGAAATCAAAACACAGACTGAAACAGTGGGGTTATGTAATTTTCCACAAAACATATGCCATTAAGATAATTTAAAATATGGCAAAATCACAGAAATTCTACACATAGTGGCTTTTAAGCACTATAATAAAATATGAGAGAAAGAAAATGGCACATTAAGAGTTCAGCTTTCTCTGGATGGTTACTTTAAGTTTCAATTTGTAGTTTTGTGTTGGCAGTGAGTGTCCTTACTCCAGAATCTTATATGAGTTAATATACCGACTCTGCCTAATTGACGATGGTATGATTTTCAGAGTGGTGAAAGGGCTGACAATTGGCATTCATATAATTTCATTAATAGAATTATGGTGTCACCAGTTAAACAAATGTGCTCACCAATAAACATCTTTGCCTGCTTTGATGAAGTGACACTATTCAGCTTGTACGTTGTATGTGTGCTGTGAGTCTAGAACTCACAGAATACCTCTTGTTATGATCACTTGATATCACATCATCCTTTTTATCAATATTTCTGTCAGCTGACACATTTTAATCTTTGCCTCACTTCTCTGGTCCACAACCTGCTCTCCCATCCACCCCTGCCCACCTTCACTGCTTCCACCCTCCACCCCCCAGCGCAGCTCAGATTCCTATTCTCCACCGATTCCCACCCATGATAGTGTTGCTAATCCTGACTGGGATCGCTCTGGTACACCCGCCATCACTTCACGTCTCCACCCTGACAGAATGGAGACGATGAGCCTGAAATCTGCTCTCTGTGGTGGAGGATTTAGCGGTTTTGTGCTTGTGTGTGTGTGTGTGTGTGTGTGTGTGTGTGTGTGTGTGTGTGTGTGTGTGTGTGTGTGGTAGGCGGGGGTGGATGGGAGCATGTGTTAACAAGCCTATCTGCCCATCCAAGTGTTAATCTGCGAGATGCCAGCTGATACAGTAGGACAGGGTGGGCTTGGCTCCCTTCATGCCTACCTGCTCAGCAGTGCCAGTCTATCCTCCCTGTAGAGACACAGGACTTTGGCCTTCGATCTCTCCGTGCCTGGGCACAGGTGGCACTCAGTGTGCGTCGACACCCCAGCCTCCCTGTGTTTGTCAGAGCTCAGACTGTGTGTGGCTTTCTGCGCCTGTGTATGTGTTAGCCTCAACTTTGTGACAAGGAGGATAATCTCCCAACCCCCTGCAGGCAGTTGTGTTTGTGTGTGCGCGCTGGGGTAAGATGCATTGGTTTAATGATGTACCATGCAGATATCTGCCCTACACTGAAGCTACAGTAATCAATATTATTATGGTAAGAGTTGCTCAAATGTACTTACTATGTGTAATGAAAAGGGTGCTCACATTAATTAACCCACGGATATGGATCACCCAGCTCCTCAGCTCTGTGAAACTCCTGGACACCGATCTCCTGGGGCAAAAACCCTAGTTGTGTCTTTGTTGACCTGTCATCCACGCCAACCTGCATCCTTACACAGACATTCACTCTTTATGCAATGTTCCTCTTTACACCCGTTAACGCATTAGTCACTTCCCGAGTATGTGGGTTATAAATGAAATACTGACTAATAATATGTATGTTTGTTCATAGGTATACATATGAACAGCCCAATAAATACAAGTCAAGTACACTTTGAAGTGTCAGCTTTTTTTCAACTTCAGTCTAACAGTATCAATGTCACCGTCTGAACCCTTGCATGAACACAGGTGCATGTTGTGTGTGTGTGTGTGTGTGTGTGTGTGTGTGTGTGTGTGTGTGTGTGTGTGTGTGTGTGTGTGTGTGTGTGTGTGTGTATGTGTGTGTGCGTGTGTTTGTGTGTCTCAGCATCCTGTGGCTTCTCTCCATACCCACAGTGCCTTGCTCAGCGCAGCCTGTCCTGGCCATCTGCCACTGTGGGCCCCAGGCAGGAGGGCTGCAGGCTGGGCGTCAGGGCTGACACAGACCACTGGTGGTGGGGTGGTACACAGAGAACAGTAGGACCGGGAATCTCACTGTGCTGGTTGAGGACTTCACTGACATAGTATGTTCTCAAGGAGCTTACTGTTGTGTATTTGATTCACAATCAGGAACTGCTTGGCAGCTGATTATAATAAGCAATTATCAGCTTTTTGTAGTGCAAAATTGTTATTCTGCAACATGTTACTGTACTCTCTCCCTATTTAGTATTTCTAAGAAGTATATAAACACTTAATCAAGGCACAGAGTGCTCTATAACGCTGTTATAGAGTTAGCAGTTAGCATTTATGTGGATATTTTAAGGTAGGGCCTCAGCTATTGATTATTTTAGTAATCAAGTGTTCTGCCAATTACTCCATCAATGAATAGATTAATCCCATAAGATATACTTTTGCTGTTTTTCAAAGAGCAAGAGTAATATACAAAAGAGAAAAATGACGGGTCCTGTGTGTGTGTGTGTGTGTGTGTGTGTGTGTGTGTGTGTGTGTGTGTGTGTGTGTGTGTGTGTGTGTGGCTATCATAATAATAGTAATAGGTTGCTGCCTAGCTCAGACATCAGATTGGACCTTCCAGTTAGCAGCTGTAACCATTCACATTCAGCCAACACAAACCCCAGCTAGTGGGTGCTATCTCTCAATGAGCAATCATGTTGATTTTCATCTTATCTTACTATTCTTACTATATAATGACAAAAACTCTGGGCCTAACCACCATATTGATTTTTACTAAACTTGGTAGACAGGTAGACCAGGACGCCTCAAGGTGACTGGAGAAATTTAACTCTAATTGGCAACTGGGTGGCGCTATAACAACAGAAAAATGCTGTGGCTGTCGCTGTGGCTCCCCCTGTGGCCGAATGTTGCTTTTTTCTAATTTTTGGTATGACTAAGTCATGGTATAGTATGCTGTACATAATCACGGACACTTCAAAGCTAAGCTCATTCGCTTACATTTGAATTGGTGTGTGTTACAGTGTGTTATACTTAACACAAACACATTATTCAGATAAAGCTATGAACAAATGTGAACATGCAAAAATTCCTTTGTTCCATTTATTTGGCCTGTCACCCAACTGACACTTTTCCAGTCTCAAACAAGAATTAACATTCATAAATCCAAGTATTTATAACACAAAAATAGTGTACAGTGTAACTTCAGATCTTGCCTAATTATCACAATATTTACATGTTTTGTTCAGAACCTAAAGAAATCCAGTGATGATTGGCTGTACATTTCATGTTAACAGTGTGAGCAGGACAAAAGTTGTGGTTGTTATTTTTACAACTATTTTAATTTTTGTCAGAGGCACTTCAGACCAGAGCATGTGAGCGGAGCGGGTGAAAATTTCCGCTGGGTGTGCGCAGGTGCAAAGATGCATTCTGGGTGGGGCATGAACGACCGGAGGAAAATTGGAGCGAGAGATAAGGCTCTGCTCCACCTTTTAAAAAAATAGCCACTCCTCGCTCAACACAAAATCCTCCCGCTCTCCGCTCAGCTCCGCTCTGCTCACATGCTCTGCTTCAGGCCATTTTTCCCTATTTGTGCCACATCCTATTTTAAAGAAAAAAATGTATGTATGTATATGGTATTATTTATGTCCATCCAAACTATCAACAGTTACACATGTTTTAATTAAACTCAGTTTACCTCTTGATATTTTTTCAGGTGGAATTAAAATACAGTTCATTTCATAAATTTTGCAAGGAGCTAACCTTATATGAAGAGTGTAATTGGCAATGGAAAACAATATAACAGAAAATTAGGTATTCTAGACAATTTCCATACAGATATTATAAAATTAACACATTTAGATACCTACAGGTAGTTTTGCATTACACTCCATGTGTGTTACAAAGAATTTCTTAATTGTTTATATATAGCCTTAAATGATGAATGAGTGTGAGTTAGGTATGAAGGAGACTGAGTTTTACCCCTACTGCTAAGGAAGTGCTGTCCCCAACATATCCTTATGGAACAGTTCGTATGATATCCTACAAATTAGCGCCCAACAAATAACGCTACGTCCTTAACATAAAGTTCCGTAATTAATGTAAAGTTACTGAGGATAGGTTTAGGAAAAGAAACATGGTGAAATGACTGAAAGTTCACTCAGAGTTCACAAAGTTCCTGTCTCTTTGGGAAAGTCCTGTGTCATGTGACCCATCCACCATTCCAACCTGCCTCCTTACAGACCACTCAGGACCAATGTCTTGTTTACTTCCATCAGCACATTGGTCATGTGATTGCAGCCTTCCAAAAATATGTAGGTTGTGCATGAATTACTGCATCATGATTAAGTATGATATGTAGAAATTTGGTTGCATTACTTTTTTGTAGGAACATGTACGAATAGTTTACGAGGAACAGCCTGCTGTCCCAAATGCATATCCTCACTTTGAAGGCTGATCATCTTGTTTTAGGAGGATGACAAAGGATACATAATACATATGAATAATGATGGTAGAAAGATCAGCAATTAAATTATAAAAGCAGTCATGCAGAGAGGTATAATATTTATCCAGATAATGTTATGTTATTGAGAACTTACAGCATGTCTCTTCTCCCAGGGGGCATACACATCCCTTTACTCCACTAAGATAACTGTCAACCAAACTGTACTTTATATTGATGGCTCACCCCAAAGACATCAGTCTAGCCATGCCCAGTGACGCACACTTCAGGAGTGACCCATATTAATACTGTGGGCTTCAGTTAATTTTCCATCCAGTACAGTAGAGCGACTGAACCATGACCCGCCTTCGCACGACCAGCTCTGTAAATGTCACCCATATGGCCCACTCATTCATTTCCCACAAAACAAATTCCCACAAAAGACTGACTGTAAGTGTATTTAAAAGGCAAAAGCAGCCAGAAAGAACCCTCTTATCCACCGCTCATTTTTCCCACGAGCTAGAGGTGCTCTTTTAATTTCCCTCTCTGAAAGGTCAGTCGCAATGTTCTCCATCTCCACCTTAATTGATTCTTTAAATGCAGCTCGTCTTGCGCAGGGGGAGTCGGGGAGGAAAACTAGAGAGGTGTTTGCCTACCTTTAGTCACGGTTAAAGGCCCTAAAATGGTTACCCATCTCTTCCTAATTGTATTGGCTGTGTGTGAATGTATGTTCCTGGAGCTTGAAGCCTGGATATGTACTCCTTTGGCATATCAAAACCTGGACATAACAATTTGCAAATGGAAAGAAAATTGCCTTTTTGCTCAAATGGGCTAGGTGAGCTTGTTTTCTGATAAATACATAGAAAGTGGGCTGAGCCTTGGTTGTACTAAATGTCAACATTTATTAGAATAACTCCCTGATATTTTCCATTGGATGCACTGTAATTTACTACAGCCACTGACACATCCTGTGGTTTCTGCAGGCAAATACAGCAACTGCAACTAGAGGACTTTGTTTTTTGTGCAAGCACATGGAGAAGGGAATCTTTTCAAGTAAGAGCTTTATTACTCACTGGTTGTGCTGAATATATAGTCACATACACCAGCTGATTTAGGCAGGGCTGTTTTTAGCCATAGGGGATCTAGTTGGTTGCCGAAGGTGCCAGAAGCTTGAGGGGCACCAAAAAGTAGAAATACATTTTTTGCAATTACCTTCAGACTCCCAATCTACTTAAAAAAATTTAATTTCATCGAACCCATTTCTGACACTACATGCTCATCACCTGATGCTGAGAGATGACTGCAAGAGACTTCAGAGGGAAACTCTACTAGGGCCTGAAACTCATTGTCATATCATTAAAACCCATTGAGTAATTTGCTCACATAAATGCATGAGAAAAACAAATACATGGATATGAATAACTGTGGTTATCTGTGGATGTGCACTATACGCTGTATAATGTGTAGTCTGTTGAATCAAAATAAATGCTGACCCATAAAATCTTGTCAGGGACATAAGTGAAAGTCCAACCCAGATGATTCCAGCATCTCAGTACAGACATGACACATTATGGAATGTGAAGCAGTCCAACACACTCCTGCACAGATGTAAAGAAAGTGATTAATGTAAGAAATAAACAGATATAGAAGAGGTAGAAATAGCCTTTGTTTCATGTCAAAATTTGAACACGACAAACACACTGCATAATCAGACCAGATTGTTAATTTCATTTAGCAACAGAAAGATCAATCACTTTCCTCAAGGGTGGCAATTTTTGGATCAAAAAAGTCCAGAAACAGCTCCTGGTTCAGATATAAATCCTGTTCTTATTCTGTTTGTAGAGTCATCCATTGCTGATACTGCTCGCCTACAATTGAGTTAGTGAAGAAGGAGTTTTGTCTTTAAAATGCTCAGCAGCAGCCTCCTCCACTTGTTTGTTGGCCACAAATGTTTGTGAATGATAATGGCTATTAATTTGGCTTTTACTGCACCACGTCGTTTGTGAGAGGAGCATCTGGAGCATTTAGTCACACCAATAAAATGCATGTATAGACAATGAGGCACTCAAATTTGACCATAAAGCTTCATCTTCTTGAGCTTGCTTGGCCATCCAGTGCGGCTGCATAGACAACTTAGTCGTGAAACAACTGGCTCTTGCCTTCTGTTTCGACACTAACTGCTTTTTCTCCCATTTTTTCTGGCAAATTATTATGTACCAGTGAGAGTGGAGTGGTTTAGCATTTATCTTGATAAACTGGGGGACATCTTTCTTTCAAATTATTTTGCCCCTATTTCAGAGAAGAAAATAGTCCAGATGGTAGCTTGCTCTTGTTACATAATGCAACTATTTGGAACTGGTGCCTGTTGGATATTGGTGTTCATAGCTCTTTGCCAATTGGATGTGTCACCATGTAGTTGGTTTAGATTCCATTTAAACACTTGCCAAACTATACTATTGAGTAGTTCTCCTTTAAAATAGTAGGGACTGCATTTTAAAGAATTTCTATTTGGTTCTATCTGAATCTACATTGCATTGTTATGACTTGGACAACACACTTGTTGAGGTTTTGTTTTTAACAATAATCAAAGTTGAAAGTGACTGTTTGATAATCACATATATATCATATCAAAGTGAGTTAAAAGGTAATCAAGAGCATCAAAATCCAAACATAAGCACTGTGTGTTGACCTCCATCATCAATATGTTATCACTATGTGAATTAAAAAGAAAACAAGCCAAGTAAGTTCCAAACCTAATGTTAGAATGAAGCCCTGCTAGTAAAGTTAAGCTTCTGTGCAGAGAGTGATAGGAGAGCTGCAGCAACAGTACCACTGGGGTCTAGGGCAGCAGAGCAGTCCCATACACAACACTGTACATACACACCCTGGGGAAATACACACATCTAAAAGTTGGTCCAAGCACCTGCGCACATATATACTCACCCTGACCTACATAACTGGGAAACATGAAAGAGTGGCGGGTAAGATCAGAGTTAAAGAAACCTGCTGAAGTCGACATTTTTGGGAAAGAGATGTAAACAACTTACTCAACCGATTTTAACTGGTCCGAGGGGGCTTCCAGGGGTCAGATGAGGTAAAAAGTGATGTATCGTTGTGAAACAACAGTAATTCTACACATATGATTTGTTAAAAATTTAAGAAAGTCAGCGTGAGAGAGAGAGGCTGGGTGTAAAGGTCCGTACCCAAGGCTTTTTGGTGTGGACCACTAACTGAAATGGATTTATTTGGATGTCATCGCTGAACATGGAATACACCTTCTTGCATTGGATTTTCTTTGATTTTACTGGAAGCAATTTTTACTGGACATTAATAAACACCACAGTCTATTTACTGGTTCAAGGGAAGCCAAATAATCCACAACACACTCTACATACTCATAATATTGACTTTAGTTTTCCCTATCAGTGTTTTTTCCTGGCTAGAGGAGCCTAAAGATGGTAATGTCAGTTGATCAGTCTGTTAAAATTACCCATTGACCAACACTTTATTCTTTGATGAGCAACAAGAAAGAAAGAACTGACATGTAATAAGCTGTGGAGATTTATTGTACCCAAAGGTCAAACTCTACTGTTTCTAAGATCGCCCAATCTTTCCTCCAATACTACCACTAGATTAAACCTTTCATGATGCAAAAGAAAATATCTATATCTATACATTTGCCACTGAACTTAAAGAGAACATTCATTCTTCTTCCATTTTTGTTGCTGGTCCCATGGTCAGTGACTGAAAGTAATTCTAAGACAGAAAGCAGACCATCTAAACCGTCACTATGTAATTTTGATCTATCACAAACTTTGATATTTTGGAGAATAATGAATATTGCAGCGCCTAGGGGAAACATCAGTTAGTTAAAACATCAGTCTTGTTTATTCCTGAATACCCTTTAACCCTTTGAAACCTGGAGCAACATCACTTTTCTTGTGCTCCTTTCAGACGCCTTTCGCTAATATTTAAAGCTTTGAACCCTAAGGAGATTGGTGCGATTTATTTGCATAAAACATGGTATAAAAGGCAATGGGAAATTTGGTAAGGGAAAAAAATTTGAAAATTAATATTTTTTAAAAACTAGTGGAAAATGAAAAAAGCTAGGGAAAACTATATTTATAATAATTTTTATTATTTCGTTTTTAAATTATGTTACAGAATTATTATAATTTTTAAGCACTTTTTCCAGGTAATTTCCTTGTTTGTTGTTTTTAACTTTCTTTTTTCTTTTTTACTAATTTTCTTGATTTCAATTTTCTCTTTTTGCTAATGTGTTGCTAGTTTTGAGGGTAATTTCTTCTTTCATTGCTCATTGTCTTCTTCCCATATTTTTAAAGAAATCAAGACAATTTGCTCAGGTTTCAAAGGGTTAAGTTGCACTGTAATGTGTTAATTAAATGTCTTAAAAGAACAGTGCGTAAGATTTAGGAGGATTTAGTACATGTAGCAGTGAGGATTGCTGATTTCAACCAGCAAAAACTTCTCCTGGTTTGAATTCTTTCAGAATTCATTGTTCAGGAAGTTTTGGCCAAATTATCAACAGAGGTCTCTTCCTCTCTGAAACAAATGGATCTGGTGATTAAATCCGGTATAACACGGAATAAAGCAGTTTCAGGTTACAAATTAGTGTTTCTCCTTCGCTGTTCAGCACGTCACAGACAAGCCGCGAGCCCAGCACCTGCTAATGTGTATCTATTTTCTGTAATAACTTGATGTGTGCTCACCTTGTTTCTGATCCAAAGAATTTTAACCAGGAGCTAAATTATCCGCAGAGGTCTCCTTCTCTCCAAAACAAACAAACATGCTGATTTAAACAGGTGAAAACACTACATAAAGCAGTTTTACGTCATAAATCTCTCTCTCTCTCTCTCTCTCTCTCACTGTTTGATATGTAAGAGATGGGCCACTAGCCCAGCATCTCTGATAACTTCAGATCTAGACGTTCAGGTGATTTTTACTAGTGGCCAAATTGTCCACAGAGGTCTCATCCTCTCCAAAACAAACAAACAAACCAGTGAATTTAAACTGGTAAAACCCCAAAATAAAGCATCCAAGCTTCTCTCTTTACTTCTCAAGCTTTTTTTTTTTTAAATGATGTTTTTCTGACGTTCTCACCATGGAGGGACTGCTAATAACAATGGGTGGCGGAATAACGTGAAAATGTGGGTGGCTGACACACAAATGGCCCTATCTAGAGCCAGTGCTTAGTTTGTCCATCTGGGCTACAGTAGAAGCAACAAGCCATACCTTGTAGACAAGGATATGCCTCATATGTAGACATTATGTCCCCATCCAGGTCTGGGAGAAGACTCCTCAGGACACAATCTGCTGACTCATCAGGAGCATGCCCAGATATTATCGGGAGTGCATACAGGCACAAGGTGACCATACACTCTACTGCGTCACATTGAGTTGCCGTGATAAAATTCTCACAAGTTGGATTAGCCTACGATTTTAATTTTTTGCTTTGGTTTTCAGTGTGATTTTGAATCTGTTGTTTACACATTTTGTTCTCACTCAATTTACATCAGCAAAGATTTTCAACTTGAATAATTTGTTCATCAAGATCTGATGCGTGATTTAGGTGTTCTCTTTTGAGCAGTGTATTTGCATTTCATTTACATGATTTGATATTGAGATAGAACGGCTCTGCACAATGTGCACAATGTCCTGACTTAAGTTCACTTTTAGTTTCTAACCTGTATGATGGAAACATTTTCACTTTACTTACCTTACTAACCAAACTCATGCACAATGTTCAGTTTGACTTCAAAATAAAGTTGTGTAAATTATCTCTGATTGTCTAAACAATTGAGTTTCTTGCTTCATCAGACTTTAAGCAATATTACTTAGTTCCCGGCAATGACTTTAGTGAGTACAGGTTACAATACTCAAAATAACTGATGGCCAAACAATAGAAATAACATCTGAGTACATGTTTAAAAACATTACAATGCTAAAGTTGTATCAAACTGCATGAGATTTGGAAAAAAAAAGTCTGATCAGTGATATGAGGTATATTGGCTTTGACAACAAATTTATAAACACAAAAAACAGGTCAATTGCATCACAGGGAACAAACAGAGAGCTGTCTCAGAAAAATGCACATTGTCGCTACTCACTCATGCTATTACCCTGCCACTCAAAGTCAGCATGATGGTAAGTGTTCAGTCTCATTCACCACACTCACCACAGTAGTGGATCTTGGGTTTCCTCCTTCATTCTCTCCATGCTCTTTGGATTCCAGAGGCCTGTTTGTGAGTGAGGCACCTATTGACCAATCTATGAGTGATGATTCACACCAGCTAGCAGATTAATGATGTTCATCAGCTCCTCTCCACACAGCAGCACTGCAAACCTTCCCTCTGCCTCCATCTCTGCTTATCAGATCACCATTTGTAATAGTGTTGCTCCAACTGCTGCAGTCCTTTCTAGCAGCAGCCCCAGGTCAACTTCTATCCCAGACACAGACACTCACACACACTCGCTGTAATTACTGCTTTTCTAATACTGTAGGGTTCTCTCAAAACTGTAAGCAAGTACACTGGCCCTGAAGAATGTTTTTGTCTTTTTGTTTTTCTTCAAACATCAACTCTGGTTAGAAGAAGACTTTTCTTGAACATGTTTAAGCTTATTAAATATGCTTATTTATTACACAGCTCTATTAAATGCTGTATTCTGATTGGTCAGTCGCAGCATTCAGAGGTCTGATATTACTGTGTAATGGCCGTTGCTATGTAGCCCAGCGTTGCTAGGGACGCTGCTTTTCATTTTCTCTTGATTCCCTGTAGCTATTGTAGCGCAGATTCAGCCGTTGCCGGCAGTTTTCTTTTTCTCTCCTCCCGATATAATTTATAAATCAATAAAAATCGTATAATTAATCAATATTCTGTCTCAAATTATTTATTTAACTGACAATTAGCGGTGTAATAAGCGGGATAATGTATAATGAGCCGGTGAATACTGGGAAGACAACTCCCTTCAGGGAAATAAAACCCCTCTATTCCCCTGTCAGGAGTTATTTTCCCAGTATTCACCCGCTCATTATACATTATAAAACGGAAAGGTGAAATCCGGCAATCTGATTGGCTGTTAACTGTGATATAATGAGCGTATATCACAGCTAGTATTCTAAAAAGCCTTATCACAGCATATCGCTCCGCTTCAGGGAAGCAACAATGTTTCCGTGACAACAACCAACTGTTACAGTACGCAGCAAAAAGTAGCCGGTTTTATTTTTTGACGGCATTAATTATGTTCACAGTCAACTTTGATCTCCGGGGAGGGCTGACCATGGATGAATGGATTGACGAGTGCCTGTCTCCGAAAAAAAAGCGGAGCAAAAGAAGAAATGCGGAGCTGACGTACAGAGAGGTGGGACTATTTTTTTCACAGCCAGGCTATTTTATTAGATAATATGTATTTCTGTTTAATTAAAAACAGCATGAAAATTATTTCCTCTTTCATATCGCCATTATTGGTAACTGTTTTATAAAAGCAATACATCACTCCAGTCCGTGATATACGCTCATTATATCACGCTAAGGGGGTTTTCGGCCCGACGCAAAGAACGCCCCTTAGTTGTGATATAATGAGCGTATATCACGGACTGGAGTGATGTATTGCTTAATTATCTCTCACATAACTGTTGGTTCCATCCAAGTAATTTGATTGGACAAGAGACAATCCATATGAGTGATAATCTCTCAAGACAGATTCTGCAATTTACATTGTAGAATCTGTCGGCAGCCCTGTGTGAAGGACGACTGGGGGGGGGCTTTGAGTTTGAACATGCTGCGCTTTAGCCAATCACAATGGAGGGGGTGTGGCCAAGATCTGCAGGTGTCCCCAGGAAATGTGTACCTACAGAAGCAGCAAGCTCCGCGTCCAAAGCGACCGCTCCACCCAAAACGCCGTCTCTTCATCGTGAAAAAAAAAAAAAGTTTTCCAGTGGATGTCTTAGTTACAACATGATTGAGCTAACTGGAGTAGTTTCATGTCGCATCCGACAACAGGAGGCTTTTAACAGATGACGTCCTGATGTTTGCTGCTGCTGCTGTTAGCTGTCCCTGTCAGCTGCAGCCACTGATGCTTTCTAGACATCGTGATTTCCCATAACTGAATAAATACCACACATAGCAACACAAAACTGCTTTGCTAGCTCAATCATGTTGTAACTAAGATATCCGCTGGAAAAAATATTTTATTCACGGACTGTTTATTGAGTTATTAGCTTATTTTTATACAGTTTATGGTTATTACAGACACCGCTAACAGGGCTAACAGCTAACGGTTCACACAGAAATAGTAACGTTTGTTCAGTCATTGTGTTTATAGACTTAACAAACATCAGATTAGTCTACACGGTGATATAGTGACGTGAAAAATGTAACAAATAGCTAAACTCTGCTGGTTTTCTACCCGAAGTATTTGTAAACAACACGGCGATTCCCTGAAGGCACCGCTGGAAGTGAAGGGCATGTGCGATCCCCGAGGCCCCTGCACTTTGTTAGTCTTCAGAGGTAAAGGAAGAAAAAAAAAAGGTTTTTTTTGTTTTTTTTATTGATGGATTTCCAGATTGTATGAATGCTGATATAAAGTGTAACAGCACTGGGACTTTTGATTTTATGTATCACTGCATTTCACAGGTGTCCTCAACCGTTAACTGGGGACCCTTTATTTTTATTCTTTATAAGACGTAGCATTGCAAAGATAGACATACCTCCAGAAATAATACTTGATTTAAATAGTGAATCGTCATCAGATGAGGATGAAGGGAAGGAGAGAGGCCTTGGGCCGGCTGCATCAACTGTTCTTAACTAAGCCTGGTCCTAAAAGCTAAGTTGGACTTTGTAAAGATCAGTCTTTAGGACGAACTTCATCTCGGTTGCACCAACCAAACACAAGCCTAGTCTAAACTATACCCACTCTTAGCAGTGCACATTCTTGGGAATGCCCAGCAACTAGAGCTATTGCCTAGCAGTGCATGTGTTACTAGGACACATTGTTAAATTTTCCCAATGCCTTGTCATTATTTTACCAATCATTTGTCATTTGCTGCAACCCTATTATGGAGCATCAGAGAAAAAGAAAGGGAAATTTCATGTACATTGAGATACAAAGATTAATAAAGCTGCACAGAAGAACCATGTCTGTGTTTGGTTGACCCCAGCTAATAGGTGAATAGGCGTAATAGGAGAAAAAATGTAAACAAACGGCTGCAGTTCACAACAAATGGACCGACAGTGTATTGACAGCAGTGGACCACACCAGCATTGGAATGGACCGATGTGATATTCTGCTGCCTAATGTGCTGCTGCTGACCAGCTAATTAGCTTGCTATCTTGCTTAAGAATGGACATCAGCAGTGCACTTTTCACTGATAAATGCTTGTTTGGTCATTCATTCAACAAACTGACATGAGACAAGACATGTTTACATTTGTAAGTCAGCTAGATAGAAGGGATAAAGTAAACGTGGGTTGCTGTTCAGCTTTTGAAGAGCTTGAGCTGTGTATCCAGCTGCTAAAATAGAGAAACAGTTGAGATTTTTGGCTTGGTGCTTGCTCCTGACTAGGCATAAGATTTTCTCCTGGTCTTAATGAAAAGAAGGCTGAAGCCTTGATGCTGCAGCAGGTGTAAGGGGTTGACTATGAGGTTGGACGTACAAGGGCATAACACGACCAACCTATTTTAAGACCAAGCATAAGCCCTGTTGGTGCAACCAGCCCCTGGAGCCTTCATCTCAAACCTCTAGATGTGCTCACATGACATCAGCTGACCTCGACAAGAGGAAAAAATGAACAACAAATGAACATCGTAACACAAACAGCGTGGGCTAAGAACTGCTTTCAGACTTGGTGAAATCTAAAAAATCTAAACATCGACATTCAGTCTGTTGAGAGGACCCAGCTGAGTACAGTCTTGAGGCAGTTTCATGGATCTATCCAGACAACTAAAGAGGAGCTTGACAGCATTAGCAGCTAACTCGGGCTTCAGGCTGGTTTAAATCATTAACCCTTTGTGCCCTTGGCCTGGGGGTATTTTTACTGCCTTTACTTTTAAGCTCATATCACAGTCATTATAAAGGCTACATACACATGCTACATCTTGTTTGTTTTTTTTGTTGTTGTTTTTTTTTTTCAGGACAATCTGGGTTATCCAGATTGGACATCATTCCATGTCCTTCTATGTGCCTGTATTTTATATTAATTTTTATATCAATGAAAAAAACAAATCCATGTGACTAAATTCTTACATTTTTTCATGTATCACACCATAGCAAGTTGGAAGTTGACATATTCTGCCATATATGAAGAGGGGAGACTCTCTGGAATCTGGCAATATAAGAACCATGATGCTGGGACATTCTGTCACTTCACAGTTGTCCAAAACATGTGGTTTGTGCCAGGTGGACATGATTGCCAGTATTTTTTCATTATTGCAAAACATTTCATTGACTCATTCACAAGTCAAAAATGTGTTTTATCTGAAAGAAACATGCAATATTTACATTTAAGATAATAGAAAAATAGTCAAGCAAGTGCAATGATGTCCTCCAAGATAATATTTGCCACTTTGTTTGCAGTAAAAGAAAATTCTGGATGTTTTCCCTGGGGGGGCGTGTCCCCCTCAATGTATGTGGTGACTACTGCCCTGTCAGCATGCATAATTAGGCTACTCACTGGAAAGCTCTGCTCCTGCGCTTTCATGTGATATGCCTGGCATTGAGCCTGCATTCGCGAGTAATCCATCCGACAGTAATGTGTGTGCAAAGCTGTATGAAAGCTCTGTTATACATAATTTTAGTGTAACTTTAACATTTTTTTCGCTGTGAAAACATTGGACTACCGACAAGTGCTTGGTCTTGTTGGAAAGCTGCGGTTCCGCTGTTTCACGTGATAGGCGTGGCTTCTCGCTATGACGCATGGTCGCAGAAAATCCATGGAGAAGAACAGGTGTGAATTTGGACGCACTATGTGTCATTCGGGCCCATAGGGTTAAATCAACAGCCCTGCAGTTAGCTGTTCATGGAATCAGAATCAGCTCATAACATTTTCAAAGATTGTGAAGGTTGAAAAGCACCTGAAAAGCAGCACAATTGAAAATATTTTGCAACCAGTCCAGAAAATCTGCAAGGTACCAAACAATGTCTGGTATGACATTCAGTTGCAATCTGGACACAGTGGCAAAGAGGGGAATCACAATCTCAAACCTGACTCATTCATCCTCAAACTTGACGGAAATGGAGCAAAATATTTCACCCTGACATTCAATGAAGACACAAAAATTATAAAGACCCACTGGAGAGAGACAGAGAAGGAAATCCACTCTGCCTGGTGGCATTGCTTAAAAAAACACCTGAGCAAAATTCCACCTGATGCAAAAGCCCTCTACCTGCAGCCCAGGAGGGTAGCAGCTGCGACAGACAGCTTTTGGTATACTAACATTCTCTGGGAGTAAACCAGCTGTCAGAGATGTTATCCAAGATGCGCAGAGAGGCAGGGATACATACATCTTACACCAACCACAGCCTGAGGGCCACCGCCATACAGAAACTGTCTGATGCGGGACTCGAGGTAAGGGAGATCATGGCAGTGAGTAGGCACAGGTAAGATGCCTTACATATACATACAGAAAATATAAGATAAATTGTTATTTATAATAATTCACAGAAGATAAAAATTATAGACAAAAAAACTTGTTTGTGTGGCAGGTCTGAAAGCTTGCTAAAAAAGTTATAGGAGACCATCCATGAAGAGCAGGAAGCAATGGTGTGACATACTGTCTGATCAAACTAACTCGTTGGAATCACACAGCCTGCCAAAGTGACTGTTAAGAGACTTTCTTAAGAGACTTACTTAAGAGGATGGTTGATTAGGCTGGCCAGCGTGGTCAGTCTCAGGCTGGGATGGTCTGCTGGTTTGGACACTTTAACTGGGCAAAATTGCTGGTTAAGCTGGTCATACCTGGGTGGTGTAGCTGCTCACTATTGCTTATTAGCTAGTCAGGCTGGTATGGTATACTCTTTAGCTGTGATAGCTGGTCCAAGATGATGACTGGGTCATTGGGGTCAGTGCTTTTCTCAAAATCATGTTCAATTTTGAGGATAAAGTCCTTGTCTCGTGTAATACCCTATCTTATCAAACAATAGGTTCAACTACAAACCTCAAATCTAGAGAAAAATGAAGCAGAACAGAGACTTGTTTTGAAACCTTCCCCTCCTCACGACCTTCCTGTACTTTTAAATACAGGAATTGTCAGCCAATGACAGCGCAGCATTACTGAGAAACATTTATTTGTGGTCTGTAAGTAGAATAGTGTATTTGTTAAAGTAAAACATTTTCAAAAATAAGACATGTTAGTTTAGATAACAGCACATACTAAGAAAGCTCCAGAATTAAGACTATACAATTTATTGTGTGGAAACAGTATTACACACACATTAAATGATTTGAAGCACAATGAGTTACACACTTAATAAATTACCAAGAGTCAGCTTTTACATTAAGAGTGACTTAAGGGATACATTTTTCCAAAAACAGCAAGCGGGTCTGTGGATATAGTTTAGACCTAGCTTACACAAAGTATCATGCTGGTGTGCATAACTAAGTAATAACCAAATAACTGATGAAATACACAAACAAATCATAATCTGTTGTCGCTTATTACAACAGCTTTGTCTCAGTATAAAAGAACTGCTTTTTGTGGCACCATCCCCACTGGAAAAACAGCGATGTGCTGCCATAAACACCCACATTTGGTGCTTAAAAACTGCTGTAAAAACTGACAGTTCACTACAAAGCATCCTCATTTGTTGCCTTAAAAAAGCTACTGAAAACATAGCAATCACTCGCGAAATTGTTTGGTGGTCTCACTAAATCACAACCAATTTTGTTGTTTGTTGGTCTTGAACAGTACAGATTGGCAGGCTTCTCACCTAGGTGTCACGCCATCCACAATCTCCTCCTCCTCCAGATGACAAAGTCAGCTTTTATACTATGTCACTGTAGAAACACTGTTGCATGTATGAAAATGCAAAACATATTCATGGTTTGCAGAAATGCACAATATTTTCTTCTGGCAACCAGGCTGTTCATGTCTTTAGTCCTATTTGTAATGATCACTTTTAAAGTTGAGTGTGAATTATTGTCTCTAGGCAGATTCCATCAAAAATATTGGTAAGTTTTTCTAGTTAAAAATGCTTCTTAACCATTGTTCCAAATGAAACAAATAATCCATCAGGCTAACCAGGCTATAATCAGGCTTCAGCCACATTTTTCAGTTTTTAGGTTCCTATAGTTCTTGATATTGGTTTTTTTTTTTTACTCTGCCATGTGGGTGGAATTGTGGTAGTACATTCAACCTCCCTGAACGTCTTTGCTGGACCCAACAGACACTTTTCCTCTTTATATCTTAACACCTGATATATGTTTATGGCTGCAGCAGATTAAGCAGAGATATAATGTGCCATGGCTGAATGCAACTTACCTGCTCATTAAACCAACATAGTCACAGCAGAGTCATAATTAATGAACACCTGCTGTACATCCCACAGAATGCCTTTAAAAGTTTCCTCTGATACATTTATTGCTGATAATAGAATATGAAATTCAACTACTTATTCTTTAAATTTTGTGATTCACAAGATTACTACTTTTTTATATAGATTTTTTTTGTCAAACAAATTGTAAGTGTCTTGCTTTCACTGCATTTTTGCTAATGAGTAAAACACATGCTGTTAGCATCATAGGAACTTGCATCTCATCTTAAAAGCACATAAAATATCTCCAAATTACTAAATAGCGCAACTGAAGGCTTGTGAGGCTGTTTTCTTTCAAAAAGCCCTGACAGATAATCATTGACTTTTTTCAGTTACTGATTGGACTTATTCTTGTCAGATTCAGGGCAGCCCAACACAATTGATGGCTTTGACATAATCAACACACGGAGAATGACTTTTCCAACCATGTTTTTTCAGTGCACAGGTAACTCCTGCTGTGTCATTATTTAAAAGTATTTCTGACATTTCAGTTATAGTAGAGGTATTAAAATTTTCTTATGTTCTTAAAGCAGCTGTGCAAAACTTTTTACCATTTATAAAACTGTCCCTAGTTCGTATCACCACCTCTTGAAGATCTGCATATTTATTTGATCCCAACAGCAACAAAAAACCCTTTCGCTATATGGCTATTTAGTGTAGCCTGGCTCGGGTAGGACAGAGCGGAAGTCAGCAAACCAGAATACGGCACCCGGAGGCGGAAGTGATTCTGCTCACCTGCAGTGGCCCGCAGCCATTAAACCACAGAAGAAGAAGGAGCCGTGTTTACGAGTAGGATTTAAGAAACAGGCTAAATGACCTGTAGTAGAGAGTAGTGAATGATTTCGGACACATTGCACACTCTTGTACAGTAGGTGGTGGTATGCACCTGGAAGTTGTTTGCGATCCGCCAGTAAAATGAGAGAAGAAGAAGAGCCGCGTTTACAGAGAGTGTTCTTCGAGTAAGCGGTACATAACGGGCATTGCTGAACACATAACAGTTTTACCAGATGTATCTATAAGGACTTGGTTGTACTTTCGATGTCATGACGGATAAAGATCTAAAAGAAAAAAAACAGAAGAAGGCTAAACGGGACAGTGATAGGGCTCGAGCCCAAACGCATGTAAACCTCGGTCGGGCATTCACCAAGTGGAGAGAGCTGAGAGATTTGAAAGGTTTTAAAACTGAACCCGAGTTGGCCCTTTTCCTAATCGACAGGTATGTAATTTTTGTGTTTATTTAGAGAATATACCGCAACTTGTTAGACGTTGTTTCACCTCAATATATGACGACATGGAAGTTATAAGCAAGCTAGATGTAATGTTGATGTGAACCGCTTTTGTCTAGTAACGTTACAACAAACGCCACAAAATTATCTGTGACTGTGACCATGAACACAAATACACAGCAGGCAGTTGTCCTTAGTTTATAAGAAATTCAGAGATACTCCAGAACATTTATGTCGGAATTTTACGACACCAGGCTGTGGGTGTCATACCACTTCGACCAAAGGGGGCATTCTAATCAACAGAAACGTAAAGTTCCGCACAGCTGCTTTAAATTCAGAATCACTGATCGACAAACTTCACAGGATTTGGGTCAACCCAGTCACCAGAATAAAGGTTTGCTTTGTACATCTGTAACACTTGTACATTATTATGTAGCCAATATGTTGAAGCTTAACATTTCAACAATGCTGTAGTTAACGTATGTTTAGTCACAAAATCCACTTGGTTATGGCTAAGAAAAAAATCATGTTTTGGATTAAAATACCTGGTTTTGATGGCACATTCCTCGCTGGAAACACGTCAATGACTTGCTAAAACACAACCAGTGTTGCTGTTTGTTCGTGTGGAACAGTGGTCTGCAACTTGGCCTCTGTCTCGCCTAGGTCTCACATTATCCACCATCCCCTTTTCGGATCTACATTACTTTTGAAACATTGATATGATATGTGTAACAAAGGTGAAAACCAGGTTTACTAAGTTAAAAGTGTAATAGAATGTGATTATGAATCATTTAATTAAACATAAGAAATGCACAAAGTGACATGTAAATGTAGATCAATATATATGGGTTGAATGTGTAAAATTTGAGGTGTATTTAAAGGCAGCTTATCAACCACGTATCATACGAACAGTCAACAGCCAATCAGATGCCGAGTTCAGTCTATTGTGGGAAGTGACCTTGCGCGCAGTAGTTTCTCTTTCCTTTCTGCCTCGGACGTCGCAGTGAGAAGCCACGCACACAACGAGCAGAAGCTACCAGATATTGAAGCTATTTCTCCTCATTAAACTAACTTAGCCAGAGGTATACAACCTTGTGCCGTGTTTAATCCGACCCAGGAGGAGTCCGACGCTGATTTGAGGCTGCATAAAACGTTAATCACGTCGGTAAGATGAAAGCTTCCTTCACTGTTTAGGGGCTTGCTAATCGCACACTGCTAGCTCTGTGCTACATGTTGCTAACAGCTATTGCTAATGTTTACACAGAGATACGCCCTCTCATCTGCAGAGAGCCTGAACCTTGCACGGTAGTGGAGCGCACGAGAAATCGGTGAGATGTCTTTTGGCTGTTGACATGTTAGTTGCTGCTGCTGTTTACTAATGCTGTGGAGAAAATGTTACATTTAATCTCCATTACTTGGTTGCGCACTGAGTGCTTATTTGAGTCATGAAAGCCCCTTGGTATGTGTGTTAGCACACTAAAATGCACATTTCAGCCACAAAGCTATTTTGTGCTGATGTGTGAGATGTTTTAAGAGAGAAAGTCAATGTAAAATGGTATATTTTACTCAGACAAAACAAACAGAAATGTATTCATATGTAGAGTGTTAATCATTTTACTCTATATGTTTCTACATTAGGAAATAATTTGTCAAGCAGTATTTTTGTACTGATGAAAGTGCATTATAAGATTTAGGTTACTGTTATTGTTAGATGTATTTGCCAGATTTATGGTAATGGTATAACTAATGAAACTGGTTCTGAGAAATACAGAAAATACTTACCATGTTTTCTAAAAGTGCAGATGTGCCTTTTGTCATTTATAAAAAGATAAATCACTTTTCTATAATACATCAATGATATTTCAATGGAATAAATTACTTATTGACTTATTCATACCTCAAAAACAGCATCAATAAGTGATTAACATAGGGGGGATCAAAATAAAATAAATAAATTAAATAAAAATCAACCAGCCTCTGACAAGTAAAGAACAGTCCCTTCATAAGTAAAGAACAGTCCCTTCATAAGTAAAGAACAGTCCCTTCATAAATAAAGAACAGTCCCTTCATAAGTAAAGAACAGTCCCTAAAGGGTGGTGAGGTTTGTGGGCCGTTGCTGACACAGAGAGAGTAATATGAAAGGCTCGTTTCTCCTCTGATACGCCACATACCTGTGTGCTGCCACGGCTCGGCTGTTCAGGTAGTCATGACAAGTTATTCATCCATCGCCGTATTTGACAGGAATACGTATTCCTGTCCGTGTCTGTGACCCTCGTTCAACCCCTCGTTTCTGCTGCTGGTTGAAATCTGTACTCACACAGCGTGCTGAATGCTTTATTTTGCCCGAACAAAAATATTTTTAGTTGCAAATGCGAGTGCGGTGATGGACGGAGTAAAATATCGCCACACTGCCGACATTTTACTCCGTCCATCACCGCACGCTGTTTGATTGCCTTATCAAAACACGCCACTATTATTCAGCCTTGCTTTTCACTTATTCCACCAAATACCGAATGTGTGTTCTTTTGCAGTATTCGGCCGAATATAAAATAAATGTTTTGAAGGAATGAATGTAGCGGAAACACTGGAGATGTTATTCTCCATTGCCACTAATTAAGCTAAAGCAGTTTAATACTAATCTTATCTTTATTTATACTGTCAAAATGTGATGAACACATATTCTGTTAGGATAAAACAATTCTACTGTAATTTCATTTGAAAATTTTGAAGTTGAATTACTAGAGTCATTTTCATACAATTTTGCATTCAGCAGCACTTAAATGATATTATAATCTGGTATTATGTTGTACAACAAAAGAGAGAGACATAAGAGAAATACTGAAAAGATGCCAGTCATAGAATAAATCAGAACAGACTATAAGCCTGTGTTTTTAAATGCAGATCAGGGCCCGTATTCACAAAGATTCTCAGAGTCCTGTCAGAGAGCTCCTAACTTAGCCAAAAAAATTAGCTAGCAAGGAATCTTAGCTTAAGAGTGATTCAGGAAATTTCTGAGAGCAACTCTGAGCAAGGAGTGGACAGAAACTTTTATCTTAGTGAGGAGGAGTGGTTGACCCCGTTGCTAGGTATGACGCAGTCTTCTAAAAGCTGTGGTTGGTTGTTACAAAAAAAAAAAAAAAAGAAAAACAAATGCGCCCCTAGCAATGAATGGACACTGAAATCAACTGATCATAGAACTGAAGACGGTCCAGAAGTTTCCAGTAGATTTCAGTAGATGGCGAGCCACCGAGCTTGATTCCAGGACCAGCATCTACATTTCCGCTGAAATAGCAGATGAACTATCTGCTTTGTGGTAGGATCGTGCCAGTCACCTGGATTGGTACTGTTTCAAACTCATATTAGAAAGAGTGCACTCCAACGATACTTTAGATCCCGTGGATTCCTGACGTTTTTGAAGTCCAGTTGATCTGAACTGACTTGGACATTGACCAGATACTGACTTTAAAGCGCTTCCAAAGTGGAAAACTCCCACAAGCACACTTTATTTTCTTTACAGGGGCCCAGTTTGTTATTTTTCTTATAAATGTATTGTTGTGTTTTATATGGTGTAGTTGCAAATTGCAAATTGCACAGTAAAGTTGCAGTTTACTGCTATATCTTGTGTTGTGGTAATTATTACACTCTAACCTTGCTCCTTACGAACCTAGAGATACCTGTATATTCCAGGATTGGGTTACATGGTTGCATATGTATGAAATGTATAAATGTAACATAAATGTGGTTTGCAGAAATGTACAACCTGGTCTCACTCTGGAGTCTTTGAATACCTGCGCTTGGGCAGTGACTTCCGCTGTCAGACACCAGCAAAACAACGGCATCCTTTCATGTCGGCATGATATGCAGCTGGTCGTCGTTATGGTGTAACGGTGCCCGGCATCATCGGAGGGAAATACAGCAGGACAACAAAGTAAGGTAAGGGGGCGATAGTTTATTTTTTTTTATTGTTTATTTGATGTGGAAATCACAATTGCATTGGACGGACCAGATGCATTGTTTGAGTGTTTTAGCACACGTGCTAATTCGCAACACTTGTCCACAGGAGTTGTGGACGAGTGGCGAATGGGTCCACAAATCACTGAAACAAACAATGTTCTTTTTTCTAAACCCAACCACATGCTTTCGTTTCCTAAACCCAACCATGTGCGTGTTAGCGAAACTTAATCACATGCATTTGTTGAAGGAAAAAAACGCCAATTTATGATGTTGTACCAACGCAGTGCGTTTATTTTGAAAGAGACTGAATACAAACTGTACATTTAACAGGTTGAAGGTGACATGGCATCCCAGATCATCAACAACTAACTTACCCAGGGTGTCATATGTCAACATGGAGAGTCCATGACAAAGTCAAGTGGTCCAGTGTGGTGCTTACATTAAAGGGATACGCCAACATTTTTTTTGTTTGCGTGTCTTGCCTCACTCCTGAGTCCATGACAAGCAGGTAGATACCATTCTTTTGGCTATACGTGCAGTAACAAGGGAGAGCCGGGCAGAGCTTGCCCACCGCTAATTAGCTTAGCTCAAATGCTTGGAGTCAATGGGTAGTGTTAGCCTGCCTCTGCCTGCAGTCACCAGATAAACTCTTCAGCAACTCTGAACGGTCCTGTGTGCTTGTTGTGACTCGTTTTTACTGCGTTATGTTACGTTATCTATTTTTAGACTAAGATTAGCACTTTATGTAAGTTTTAAACTTGAGTAAACAGCTGAGGAAGAAAGCAGAAGAAGAAGAAGGAGGAGAAGAAGAAGAAGAAGAAGAGCTCATGCAGTAGATCGGTGAAGGAGTTTGTAGGACACTGTGACACTTTTTTTGAGAGAGAGAGACTTATAAATCCCAATTTTACAAAATGCCTCGTACGTGTGCTGTACGGAGTTGCGACAATAAGCAGAAGATATCGTCAAATCTTATTTTTCACTCAATTCCAACTAGAAATCCGGAGCGGATGAAACAATGGCTGGGTGCTCTGAACATGGATCTCAACACCCCACAATAAGCAGTCAAGAGGATGCTAGTTTGCTCAGAGCATTTTTCACGGGACGACTACTACGAAAAACTGGAATTCAGAACCCAAACAATGAGACTTTTCTTGAAGGACACGGCCATCCCATCACTCGGGGTCACACAGACAGTAAACGAGGCAAGTACTTGTTTTTTTGTTTTCACGTTGTAACGCTTAGCTTCTCTTCGTGCACGCTCAGCTTCCAAAACATGTAGTTCCTCCTCTGTATATTCTGATTCAGATAGGTAAGGTTGTGGATCTTCGTCAGTCACGAAGAAATCATCTTCGTCTGCCATAATTCATAGTTGCAATCTTCTTCTTCTCCTAAACAGAGGCTTTGTTCTGTTTACCTACTTCCAAGCACGTCCGCGGTGGTTTGCGCATGCGCAAAAACTGCGGTTTAGTTTCCTATGTACTTCTTTCAAAACTTACATAAAGTGCTAATCTTAGTCTAAAAATAGATAACGTAACATAACATGGTAAAAACGAGTCACAACAAGCACACAGGACCGTTCAGAGTTGCTGAAGAGTTTATCTGATGACTGCAGGCAGAGGCAGGCTAACACTACCCATTGACTCCAAGCATTTGAGCTAAGATAATTAGTGGTGGGCGAGCTCTGCCCGGCTCTCCCTTGTTACTGCACGTATAGCTGAAAGAATGGTATCTACCTGCTTGTCATGGACTCGGGAGTGAGGCAAGACACGCAAACAAAAAAAATGTTGGCGTAGCCCTTTAAGAAATCTTTAATATTATGTATTTGCTTATTTAAAATGAGAATGGCAGACTACCACTTTTTTAGTAACTTGATGGTCTTTATGAGTATTATTCTTTCAGATTATTTTTGCATGTAACAGCAGCTGTTTTTATTGGGATGAAGCAGTTTAACACATTTCATTAAATTCCTGAGATTCCTGATTTGAAAAGCTAAGTATCAAAATAAAAGAAAGAGTAGTGCCCCTATTTAGTCCTTCACTTATGTCTATAATACAATACCTTCCCATTGCTAAAAACTGACATGTACAAGTTCAGATTCAACAAAGGTATAAACCATTAAGTTGAGGTGTGATTCTGAGCCTTAAATCATCTGTCTTCCCCCAAACCCATCATTAACCAGGCTTACATCATAGACTAAGCACGTTATTGACTCTATCAGGCTCAAGTTCTCTTTAAAATCACATGCTGTAAAGTTAGGTGTTTCATGAATTGTAACTGATTGTTGACAGTGACTGAAACATATTATCTCTTTGGAGCAATCTGAAGCTACAGATGTCTGAACAAAAAAATCCTGCTTTCATATTGCTTTGTATACTGTTGCATTGTTTGGGTTAACTTATACACTGAACAAAATATAAACGCAACACTTTTGTTTTTGCTCCCATTTTTCATGAGCTGAACTCAAACATCTAAAACATTTTCTTTATACACAAAAGACCATTTCTCACAAATATTGTTCACAAATCTGTCTAAATCTGTGTTAGTGAGCACTTCTCCTTTGCCAAGATAATCCATCCCACCTCAGAGGTGTGGCATATCAAGATGCTGATTAGACAGCATAAATATTGCACAGGTGTGCCTTAGGCTGGCCACAATAAAAGGCCACTCTTAAATGTGCAGTTTTGCTTTATTGGGGGTGTCTGGGGGGGTCAGAAAACCAGTCAGTATCTGGTGTGACCACCATTTGCCTCACGCAGTGTAACACATCTCCTTTGCATAGAGTTGATCAGGTTGGTGATTGTGGCCTGTGGAATGTTGGTCCACTCCTCTTCAATGGCTGTGTGGAGTTGCTGGATATTGGCAGGAACTGGAATACGCTGTTGTATACGCCGATCCAGAGCATCCCAAACATGCTCAATGGGTGACATGTCCGGTGAGTATGCTGGCCATGCAAGAACTGGGATGTTTTCAGCTTCCAGGAATTGTGTACAGATCCTTGCAACATGGGGCCGTGCATTATCATGCTGCAACATGAGGTGATGGTCATGGATGAATGGCACAACAATGGGCCTCAGGATCCTGTCATGGTATCTCTGTGCATTCAAAATGCCATCAATAAAGTGCACCTGTGTTCGTTGTCCATAACATACTGTACGCCTGCCCATTCCTGGGCTGGTGTGGTTACACGTGGTCTGCGGTTGTGAGGCCGGTTGGATGTACTGCCAAATTGCCTGAAATGCCTTTGGAGAAGGCTTATGGTAGAGAAATGAACATTCAATTCACAGGCAACAGCTCTGGTGGACATTAATGCAGTCAGCATGCCAGTTGCACGCTCCCTCAAAACTTTGCCACAAACGACATCTGTGGCATTGTGCTGTGCAGCATCTTGATATGCCACACCTGTGAGGTGGGATGGATTATCTCGGCAAAGGAGAAGTGCTCACTAACACAGATTTAGACAGATTTGTGAACAATATTTGAGGGAAATGGTCTTTTGTGTGTATAGAAAATGTTTTAGATCTTTGAGTTCAGCTCATGAAAAATGGGAGCAAAAACAAAAGTGTTGTGTTTATATTTATGTTCAGTGTATATCCTTAATTGTTCACTGACTTTGTTTTTTATGCCTCTGTGCTGGTAATAGCCATGGCCAGAGGCATTATGTTTTTGTGTTGCCGTGCGTGCGTCTGTCCTGTTCTTGTGAACACAAACTCTCAAGAAGGCCTCAAGGGAGTCTTTTAAGATTTGGCACAACGTGGACTCAAGGATAAACTGATAAGATTTTGGTGGTCATAGGTCAAAGGTGTGTGTGAAGCATTCATGTTTTAACAGACATGGATGTAACCTTTAAGTGCAACTTGACTGGTGCATGGAGTGCAAAGTGATAATTCTAGTTGAATAAGTTTAAAGACAGAAACAGGCCATGCAGGTGCACTAAGGGCTTAATTTCACATTTCGTGTATTACTTTTTGTGATGACTTGTTGATCATGTTGCACACACTTTCATATTCATACACTTAATATTCTTTACTGTGTTCCACCCCTACCACTTCCCTGTTCCATGTCGATTGTAAAACTATTGACAGTTGTCTGGAAACTGCTGTATGGCATGGTTTGGTATAAATCTCATTGACCAGCCAAATACAACTTCCAGGTACACACTCTAGTGAAGCTGCTCAGTGGCTAGCAGATCAGACTGGGGTTTTGCTGCAGAGGTACCAGCTGGAAATGTTTGTTAGTTTTTCAGTGATCACTTTGCTTTACCTTTTTTAAAAAAGTTTTCAGAAAAAGGTTTAAAATTCTTAAACCAGTAGGAGATTTAAGGGGGGACACCATCCTCTTTGTTCTCAAAATTACCAAAATGTGTCACCCTTGTTAACTTGCCACCCCCCACCCCCCACCCCATTAATTTGTCCACACCCAGGCAGCATCCTATCTAGACCCCTGTTACAAATTAACAAATCGCCCACTGCTTAAAACTGTACCCTTCTGCAGAGAAAATTGAGCTTCACAATGGAGAACATATTAGAAGTTTGTACCACAGATTCTGTGAACATTCTATTTCTCTTAGATAACATGGACAGGTTGAACTCTCATCCCCCCATCACCCTTCCACTCAGCAGAGATACTGTAGCTGTTATCTCCACTCAGTAATTCGGAGAAACCCCGATCCTGCTCCACGGGGGGAGCATGCCCAACAAATATGATCTATGGCATACAAATGAGCCCAGTAATTTATTCATAAATCATCATGGCTGCCTTTGCTGGCAGGGCCCTTTTTAATTGTCTTTGATTAACAGTGGCGTGTGCTGGAGATAGGCGCTCGGCTGCGTTCAGGTCCCCTTTTGTTCTCGGGTGGTATCGCAGGCTTCCCAGGGAAATCATGTGTCAGAGTGGAAATAAGGGGCTCAGTTTGATATCCATACACTGATGTGTGTGTGTGTGTGTGTGTGTGTGTGTGTGTGTGTGTGTGTGTGTGTGTGAACATAGCCTTTTACACACACTATTAATGCCAAGACCCACATTTGGCACCCTTCAATGTGAGAGCATGCGAGGTATAGAGAGGGATGTGTATGTTTGAGAGACATGAGCAGATAATCTGTTCATTTACATGTATGAACACAGCAAGGTGCAGACATATGCTAAAGCATACACACACGCAGCAAAAACATGAGCATATGCAAGTGTTAAAAAAGCAAAAATTAGCTACTAAGTGTTGTTCAACTCTGAGGAGATTCCATGCTGTTAGTCCAACACCCGAAATGAAAGTTGATTTACTTCATGCACCATTTTTAAATTAGGGGTAGGGTTAGCTCATGAATTCCTTCAGTCTGTGTTCAAGTGTTTCTCCAACACTCACCTGGGTAGGTGCTGGGTCAGTCAGCATTAAGAGCTTCTAACCCTGGGACCCAGATGAGTTGTTGGACAGTCCCTTTCCCTCGTCTACCTCGTCAGTGTGCACTGCTGACTTGGACAGATCTCTTGTTGTAATGGAGACAATGTGCTTTCAGTAAAGAGGCAGACAGGCTTTGAACAATGGCAGGACAGATATAGATGGGTGTGATCTGGCATTAATAGTGCTGTACTCCTCCAAAGTCATTTAAATGTTGGGTAGCTTTAAAGTTTTTGTAACAAAGCATTACATTTGCCAATTAGCACTTAACAGAAGTACAGCTGAGGTTGATGTAATTAGCTTTGCAGGCATTTGGTCAAAAACCAAAGTACTGGACAGACTAAGAGTTACTGACGTATTTCAATTTGAGTGGACCAAAAAACTGACCAAGCAGCGACTAGCGTGGCTCAAAATGCAGAAATGGTTTGGGGAAGAAATGTGAATAATTCGGGAAGGCCAAATGTAGCAGTAATCCACTTTAAAGTCAAGTCACTTTATAAGTAATGAGATGTAGCCTTACCATGCTTTACCAGGCCAAGGAGCAGAGGGGGCTGATTGTGGACTAATGTGTAGGTGTGGTGGGCGGGTCATGTAGCTGCTTCAGCTGCAGTTATACCTACGCAGCAAAACTTAGAGAAAGATTTGGGATAGTGGGAGCCAATCAATAGCATGGGCAGGCTGAGGAAGACCAGAAAACTACCAGGAAAGTTGTGTTGGAGCTGCTGTTTGGACCCATAAAATATTTTAGACATGAGGGACTACTACTGTGGGGGCACAGGCATCAGGATGGGGTTTTTTGGCAGCAAATGTAATTGATAGAGTGGATGACGAGCAGATGGTATGATTTGCCAAGAGGATCTCAGTGGCTTCTGCAAAGAGACAACTTTATGTCCAGTACTATTCAAATGAAATATTAGCAATTTTGGCACATGCAGTTCAGAGAAAATAGTCTCTAGGAGCGAGGGAGCACATATTCTTTTCTATCAACTAATGGAATCCCCTACGTCAGCACGTCTGAGCAGTTTTTCTGTAGCTCCTATGCGCGTAAGCACATACTGTGCAGTGCTTGGAGAACAAGGAGCACCGAAATTGCTTTGGAGGTTCATCATGGGAAAACACTTTACTTACACATTTGACGTTGATTTGTCCTTTAATTTGTCAAGTATTTCTATGTGCTGAAAGACATAATTTTCCCTTCATCCTCGCCTCCACTTTGCTGTTTTAAACTCTTGTCCATGTCCATGAACAGACAAACCATCCTTAGATCTATGTGCCAGAGGGTCAAAGATGTTGTTGCTCTCAACCTTCCTCTCAGTACTATAAAAACACATGCACATGGTCTTTCTCAAACATGCTTGTGGCTTAAACTATTTACGGCACATTTTCATGTATACAAAAAAACATCACACCCACTGTTTTGCAAATTCCTCTGAAAATGTAATGTATTACATATTACTAATTACCTTCATTTGAAAGTAATACATTACTGAACAATATTACTCTTTGTGTAGCATAATAAGTTACTTATTACACTACTCTTATGTTACTTTGACCAAAATGACCTAATAATCATATCAAAGCACAAAAGCTCCAGTTTTTTTACAGTTCATTTCAAATCCAGTGCTGCACAGGTCTGACACATTCATGCATTCACATACAGTGGGTTACCACTTTCTATTAAAATTGCCTACTTATATTGATAAAAGCCTGATGTTGTAGAACAATTAAACAGCGTAGACCTTTTAGAATAAATGAATAGCCTTGACACAGGGAGGGTCAGGCAGAGGATCAAAGTCTAATAATTATGAGATATGGATAAATATTTGTGGGTCTATGATATGAAACACAATAAACAAATATAAAACGGAATGACATGAGTCAGTTTTGACAAGAGTGAGTTATTACACTGGACCTGTAAGACCCACCTGCCTGTTCCCAGTGTGTCTCTCAGCACCTAAGAGTTACGCATAAGAACGGGAACTCTGCAGTTTTAGGGGCACACTGGCAGAAGTGGAGTGGTGTGGATCAGTGTGGATGGTTGAAAAATGAAACAAACAGTTTATTTTGGGTGGTGCATGACATGTAATAGCATTCCCCAAATTCCTGTTGGTAGCGCATTATATTATTTTTTTTACTGCTAAAATATAATATACTTTTGTAACACATGACTTGTAACACGTTTTCCCCAACACTGCTTATGAACTGCAGAGACAACTGCAACATAATAACCCTTCTTCCAGCCCACTGGACTCATGCAAAACAAGCTGCTGCACGAATCTACATTCATTCTCTCAAATACACCACTGTCCCTCAAGCATCGCATTCTTTTAACTCTAGGCAACATGCAGTATACACTGTCTTTGTCACTCCATCACATCAAAGCCAATAAACAAGTGTGCTGAAATTGAGGAGCCAGATACAATGTGCACTATTGATCGATCGGGTGTGTTTCTGCTTGCTGTGTGGCAATGTTTATTAACAATGGGAATGTTGTCTTGAATGTAGCTTCAATCTAAACACTGAGAAGGTGTATTTCCTCGTGCTGCCAAAAGACCTCAAAGCAAATATTATATTAATCTACCAAGCCAATGTTCATATGAAATGTGGAATGTCAATGGATGTACAAAGGCACATCTTGTGTCTTTCTTTTTCTTCCTTAATGGTAGTATTCTCAGTGTAAGAAAAGTACATGCTGAGCAGCATTATAGCAGACAGGGCAGTCAAATTTTATGTATTCATATTACTCAAAAACAATATTATAGGCTCACTGCCTTGGCTTTACAACTTCTTAAGGATTCTCATTAGGTTTAATAGGAGGACATTATGACAGCAGCTAAAATGACAGTGTCCTACTAGTATATGAATGTACTCATACATTCCCATGTAATAAATTAAGCCAGCATGGTGCTGCTTTTCATAACCATTTAATTGCCACTGTTGATTGAGTTAATATCTCTAAGACCTTCTGAATCACTTTGAATAACCTAAGACTGCTTGGATTCCTCTCTTTCAGTAATTGGCTTTGTATGCTTACAATGGTGGGAAAATTTAATGCCAGAGATGAATTTCCTACAAGCTAAAGCTAGCTCTGCTAGCACAGTATAGAAAGGCGGTGCTCCTCTGCAAATATAACTGACTAGAAAGGAGTCAGCTGTTGGTTGGTGGTTCTGCCAGCATCAACATATATCCCATCCTGTACCCCAAATTCACACTTGAGTCCTCACCTTCAGCACCAAAGCTGTGCTCAGCCTTCACCTAAGATATCAGGTGGAAAATTACACCCCCTCACTCATTTTAATGAGATGTGGTGAGACAGAGAGGGTGTCAACACAGAAAAAGGGTGATGTCAGAAAAAAAAAATATGTTCATCAACAAAATGTTGTTGTTGATAAGCATTTTTTATTACAAAGCACAAAAGAGAATTGGGGCCCTATCTTAGCAGCACACCTGTCATTCCTAGTTTCAGACTGACGCAGCTGTCATTTTCACAGCAAGTATCCACATTGTGTAGGTACTTGCATCCATCTGCGTGTCCATGGGTGTGTTAGTTGTAAAATGAGGTGTGGTCATGTGCATTGTTGGTGTATTGCTGTCCTGAGGCAACAGAAAGCAACTGCACCATTGACCAACAAAACCTGGTCTAAAGACAAAATGGTGCAGTATTTTCCTGTTGTTGAAAGGGGAAATTATTCAGACTAGTCCATACCCATTGAGTGCACAGTTGCCCATGTACAGTTTCACATGGTGCGTGTTTGGGATATAGGTCATATGGAATTGCTGATTAAATAGTTAGCTGAACCCATTAAGAAGAGCAATGTATTCAGACAGAGTTTTTGTGATTTTGATAGTACGATTGATTTATTGAAAATACAGTAGTAGTAGTACCTTGCCAATAGTGTCAGATTTAGTGGGCTAAAACTGTACATTAGTAGTAGAACATTAGAGGTAGCACGGTGAAAGGCAGATAGTTAAAGTGTTTATATGTTGTATTGACTTAAAAGTGTGGCGCACTGGTAGTTCACATGGGAAAGGTGCGGCTAGCCCTTGTTGCAGCGGTGAGGTTGGAATCCGGCCTTCGTTCTTTGCTGCATGTCATCCTTGCTCGCTCTCTCCCATCCTTCCTGTCATACTTCACTGTCCTGTCAAATTTAGGCAAAAACTACAACTACAATAAGGCCTAGATAAGAATTTTTCTGGGTTTTTTTTTTAATCTATTTTTTTTTCTGTTGTTATAGCGCCACCCGGTTGCCAATTAGAGTTAAATTTCTCCAGTCACCTTGAGGCATCCTGTTCTACAGTTTAGTAAAAATCGATATGGCGGTCAGGCCTAGATAAGAAATTAGCTCTGTAGCGCCCCCATTTTGTTTGATGGGGTCAATAACGGAGGGGTCCCCTCAGATTACGTGTGGTCATATGCCTACAAAGTTGCATAGTGATCGGTGAAACCCTTGAGATGTTATACACCTTTATGTGATGAGCCACGCCCTCCACAATATTCATTGCCTTATAGAAGCTCAGTTTTAGTACGTTTTCCACATAGAAATACTTTTGCCAAAAGGGAACTTTAGATATTGTTCCCTAGATTATGTTTACTGAGTTTCATGCAGATTGGTCAAACTTCCTAGGAAGAGATTGATTTTAAGTGTTTTTCAAAAAACGTGACATGCAGCAAAGGGCTACAGGCTGGATTTGAACCTGGCCGCTGCGGCAACAGCCTTGTACCTGCTTTAACCACTAAGCCACTGACGCCCCTAATTGATGTAATATTGCTTCATTCGCATCCTCCCATGACCCTCTACAACTGTGCCAAATGTGACACGGATTGACCAAGTCAGTGAGGAGAAAAACGTGGAATAGACACACAGGTGCCGGCACAGCAGCCTATCAAAGAGAACAGGGGATGACATTCTGATTAGCTGAATCTATGTTATGCCGAAAACACACCCAGGATTAATTAAGGGACAGAATAAAAACCCTCTGGCCCTTGTGACTGACTTTGCACCCAGATTGTTCACCATTTAACCAGCAAAAATTGGAGATGGACATGCCCTAAATGCATTTGCACCATACACTTTAGACCATGAGCCATTGAATGTTTAAATAGGTCCTTGTGTGTCTAGAGCCATATTAGCATCTCTGTGAAGCTGTACATAGACATAGCAGTGCTTAGAGGTAAATGCTAATGTTCTCCAGCTAATAAGCGCTACACACAAAGTCATTTGATCATAACATTTGGTCAAAGTTATACAGTTCACCTAGAGGGTGGCATTAATACATATGGGTAATTTCATAGTAATCCATCCCACAGTAAGAGATATTCAAGTCTTGACCAAAACAGACCATTTTTATTGCTATTCTCAGGGCCATGCCACAAACATGGCTGACAAGATCTAGTAAATGCTAAAGTTTTGGAGACACAAAAATTGTTTTCAATATCTAAGCTGATCAATGGAAAACTCTACCGAAGCTTGAAGGATACTATTCATCTAAGTGGTATTAATACTCTGCATAATGTCTTGATCCTTTTGTGTCTCCATTTCAAATAAGACATTTTAAAGAAAAGTACTGACCACCTGAGTATCTCTAAAACACTCACCTGTACAAGGTTATGTTGTTGAGGGGAGGTTGAGGGTTATTCAGAGCAGCTTGGCTCTGGCTACAAATGAGGAAGGAGCATTAGTAAAGGTGGGAAAGGTTGCCATCTTAGAGTGAGCATGATTGATGCGAGCACAGCCACATGCAGCAGCACTCCCACAGAGCCCTCACCGACTGTCGCCGCAGCGACAGGCAGCGAGAGGAAGTGAGTTGACCTCAGGGTCATTGTGACAAAATGCTTAACAACAGTAGCAAAGCACTCTGGGTTTGGGTCAGGGTCATATGCGTTAACATGGACGAGGCTGGCTGCTGCCGTGTATTATTTGGAATCAGGAGCTGAATGCATAAATGTTGCAACAATGCAATGATTACCAGCCCGGTACCGTTTTCACCTTGTGTGTCTGTGTCTGTGTGATCATGGCAAAATGTGGTCCCGCTGGCACCTACTGTAGTTACAAATTCCACATAAGCGGTTTTGAGTACTTTGCCAAGTTTTCATATATATTAAAAATATATATACTATATGTATGTATGTATTTGTCGGTCAGTAGGTAGATGCAGTCACGCAGTCAAGATGCAGTCATGAAACTTTAAAGGTGTGTAGTTCAGATGAAAATGAAGGCTGATCTTGAGGATGGGTGTGATGGTCCGAGCAAGGGTGCCAGAAGTAGGAGGGTAAGAAATATGGAGGGTGCTATTTTTCTATATATGCCCTAAAATAGGCAAACCCATCTCCATCTTGGTTTTCTGTTTTTGTAAAACAGTCAATTCAATCAATCAATCAATTTTATTTATAAAGCCCAATATCACAAATCACAATTTGCCTCACAGGGCTTTACAGCATACGACATGCTTCTGTCCTTAGGACCCTCGCAGCAAATAGTATCAAACTATAACAACATTATATGCTTATTCTACATAAACTATAAAAAACTATAATTTAACTATAAAAATGATTCAATTTAACTACTATTTTCTTTGTAGTTTTTGTCATATACAGATATGATTGCTGGGTAATATGAATATTGTTGTCTAATATTAAGTCCCTGTTTAATTCATGTAATGAGACGATAGATTTAAAGTAGCTAGTTTAGGTACTGACAGTCTGTGCACATCTGAAAGTGGATATCACATAAAAGCGGCAGACCCAATTTTGGTGAAATACATATTTGCCCTAAAACTCTGTGTGTGTGCTTCAAAACTTGTAAATAGCGTGCAATGGGGCCCATTGTAACTACCTTACACCACTGCTTGGATTACATTACTGTGGCAGGTGTGATCCCATTGCAAGACGATTTCTAATTTCTAACTGCTTTTGCAAAATGGTTGTGTTTTGGGGGAAAAAAAATTGCAGAGTTTGAAAGCACATCTTCTGTTTCATATGCCGGACATGATTAGTCTTACTGTTATTTTATTTATTCCTTGTTGTCATGGGGATTTTAGTGTTTCATGCTATAAATCTGGTCTTATATTCTTTACCCCAAGAATAGCGTCATTGTCATTCTTGAGGTTGAGCGCCAAGAATGAAATTCTTGTTATTCTTGGGATAAAGAATTGTCATTGTCAAACTTAAAGGTTTTGAATTTCAACACAAAAAACAACTGCACGAAAATGGCTTTGTGCAGCTTTAATTCTAATATATCAGCATCAGCCTACAAAACCCCACAGTGCCAGAGCCCTTGTAGCTACAGTACATGTGTAATCTGTTTGATGTGTATGTGCATTCATGCCTCTTATATATATTTGTGTGTGTCCTTCAGACCAAACTCAGCATGCAGAGCAATGGGTAGCAGTTAGCTGGATTTTATATTCCGAAGCGAAGCCAGGGGAGGCAGACCCTGACCTCAGCCTCAGTCACCCAGAACCACGGCTGCAGGCCTCATCTCCATAGGAATCAATAGACTACAGTAATAATGGTGATCTATGGGGGCAACATCAAAGAAGGCACTGACCTTTACCGTGTTGGGGGTTGGGGGATGACCACCAAGCTCCATGAGCGTGTGTGTGTGCGCAGAATAAATGTTTTGTCAGAGAACAAAGCTCGTAGCTGTGTGTGCTATATACACACTTGTATATACACACAGTCGGTGGCCTACATGAATATGAAGCAAAAAAGCATGCATATAAAGAGGCCAATGCTGTCAGGCTTTCATTTACACGTGAAATAAGGAAATGTAAGCTTTTCTCACTTCATGGCTGTCCCCAGCCTATTTATCAATTGTCATGTAGTTTGATTTGATTTGAAATCATTTATTTTATGTTCTTGGTAAGTCACATTTCAAATACAGATTTTCATTTACATTAGAAAGGAGGCTAGGGTACATCAGATTTGGCTAATCATGGTAAAGAATATTAACATGGTAATGTACATACTATGTTGCTGTTAAAAATATGTGCCTCTGCTAATCAGGTGGGAAAAACATAAAATGTAAAGCACCAACAAAAAAAGTACATAAAAAAAAGGCTTTATTCAATCTTTATTAAATTCTGTTATTATGTATTATATTCTATCTCACTTATATTTACCTAATTCTGCATTCAACTTTCCATATCACTGATTAACCTTAATTTAGGTAACACTTTACAATAAGGTACACAAAATTAGAGTAGTTACTGAGGAACTAATGAGGAAGTAATGAGTAGTTACTGAGGAACTAAGGTACACAAAATTAGAGTAGTTACTGAGGAACTAATGAGGAACTAATGAGTAGTTACTCATTTTGATGTCTCACTTTACTTCAGGGTACACAAAAAGAGTAGGTATTGATTAAGTCATAGTTAGTTCCTCATTAGTTCCTCAGTAACTTCCTCTGAAATTTGATCAGGAGTTACTGAATCACTGAGCATTAACTAATAGTTAGTTCATCATTCATGCCAAATTTGTTTCATAGTAACTACTCTAAATTTTGTGCACCTCAAACAACTGTACTGTGAACAACAGTGTGATCAGTATACAGTACTTTACACGCAGCCCCCATGATTCCTTGAGCTTAGCCTACCTAAAATGTGACACACTGTCATGTTTATTTCTAAGGCATCATCATACAGAATAACATGGATGATCATATTAATGTGTATGTGTCCTGAAAATAATTAATAAAACTCTTCTCAGGAATCCTGCTGTCTGTGATTTTTTTGTTAAGGAACTAATTGTAAAGATGATGATGAAGTAATGAAAGACTACTCATTATGTGTCACTTTACTTTAGGACATAAAAAGGTGAACTAATGGACAATGGTTCTGTACTGATAAAGTGACTAGATCACTAATCATTAAGTCGTGATTAACTGAGGAACTGACCATTAACTAATGGTTAGTTCCTCATTAGTTCCTCAGTAACTACTCATCTGAAATTTGATCATGAGTTACTGAAGAACTGATCAACAGGGCAAGTTGGTTCCCGGCAATATAAGCCCATAATAAATCAGAGTGCATCTTGTAAGAATGGCCCTCTTTCCTAACCCATCGTCTTTGGTTTATTATGGAGACCAAAAATTCTAACCAAAATTGCCTCCACCACATGGCAATATCCATGCCACTGGGCAAGCGGCACTCTGCACGCAAGGACACTTTTCTTCAGATTGTCCATTGCAGGAGTGAATTCAACCTTGTTTTTGGCTGATCTAAGCTGGCCTGTGTTTGCTTTATCCTACAGTAAACTGAACTATGGATGGGATTGGAATCGATTAGCAGTCCATCGCCATAACCTGGGAAACATAATCTGCGGTTCCGTCTGTTTTCCAGTAAAAGTCAGATCCCGGTCACCTTCCAGAGTCTTTACATTGGACCTGAAAGTCAAGAAAAGTGTGACATCGAGGGGAGGTGGACGGGTCGATGAAGGTGGGGCTATATGACTGTACTTTATACAGGGCAATTAGTTCAAATGGTGAAGCCCTTGCTTAGCATGTGAGAGGTAGTTGGGATGATGCCTTCAGTCTCCCAAGGACTTCAGGTTGTACTGTATTTGTAATTGCTGCAAAAATAGACCGAATTAAAGAACACAGTGGGACTTCTTGCACCAGTTCAATGGAAAAATAAATCTGTTTTGGTTTTTGGTATGTTTAAGATCACATCATAGCTGTGATGACAGTTTTGATGTCTACCACCCAAAAAGAGGATGGAGATGAGATGAAGCAACTTCCTGTGTTTCAGAGCTCTTGAAGGCCATAATTCACTCTGGTGAAGACACTCGCTTTCACACATAAACTGCATTCGTATCATTAGTTGACTTGCTTTGGACATGGTCCAGAGAATCTGAGCTTTTTGTTCCAATGATAATGGAGCCTGTCATTTTGTGTTCCAGTGATAATGGAGCCTGTTATTTTGTTGACACGCAATATTTGGGGCATCTTAAAGTATACTGGATTACGACGAGGATGGGATTCGAACCCACGCGTGCAGAGCACAATGGATTAGCAGTCCATCGCCTTAACCACTCGGCCACCTCGTCTCTGGTATGTAACTTTTCAGGTGAACAGTGAGCTGGATACCATAAAAGCAAACAAGTTGACCCTAACTCGGATTATGTTGCAATGCAATTCCTCAGTTTTCAAAGGGGAATTAGCTCAAATGGCAGAGCGCTCGCTTAGCATGCGAGAGGTAGCGGGATCAATGCCCGCATTCTCCACATGCTTTAGTCCAGGTGAGGAGATAATGACTGAAAGTAAGTGATATACAAAACAGCCATTGGATGGGCAGAGGGACATACTGTGGAGCACCTCTCACTACCCTCACTGCCTGAAGTGAAACCAGTGGTTTGGAAGCTTTCTTATGTTGCTCTTTGGTTGACAGTGTATTCAAGCCCACTCGTGCAGAGCATAATGGAGTCCATCACCTTAACCATGATTCCATTCATTTAAAATAAAAGTAAAATCCAGTTCACCTTCCAGTGTCTTCACATTGGCCTGGAAAATGTGGAAAAGCTTGGTCAACATAACAACAGGAAGATAGAGATACACAATCGTACACTACAGGGGAGATAGTTCAAGTGATGGAGCCCTTGCTTAGCATGCAACAGGCAGCTGGAGTGGATGGAGCATCTGAGCTCATTGTTTCAGTGATTATGGATCAAGTCATTTGTTGACATTCGAAGCCTGGCCCTGACTAATCGTCAGTCTACGCAACAGAGTTATGGAGTGCTTTAGATCTGCACTCCTATACGCTGCTCTGCTTTGTTGCTTGATTAACACTCCGAAAGAAAGTCATTTGCAAGGATGAATTCATTTCCAGGACAATAATATGTAAAAAAAATATTCTAAATTTCTTGATTAAGTGGATTAGCTAGTTAGCAAAAAGCTTTTGGCAATATTCTTTTTTTATGAACACACAGAAACACACACACGCACGCACGCACGCACGCACACACACGCACACACACACACACTCACACACACATACACAGACCTTGTCAGACAGCTTGGTACAGCCGTTCCTTACCTCTTGCCTCTAGGCCTCCATCAACACCCAAACCCCCAGGCACCTCCTTGGCCCTCCCCTTGCCCAGGGCCTCTCTCTGGGGTCATTATGGGCTCTGACATGCCCTGCTGGCTCCATGAATGTTAATGCCCAGTGGAGGGAGCAAGGAGTCCAAACACACATGCACACACACACACACACACACACACACACACACACACACACTCATGCAATTACATACGCACGTTTCTCTTTTTTTATGGAGTATGCTCACAACCTGAGCAAACGGCGAACACAAATACAAACACACACACACACACACACACACACACACACACACACACAGATAGCAGTTCCACAGGGCCACTGCAGTCACTCACAGTCATGCACATGTGGGCAGACACTCATACACAGTCTCGCTATCTGATCAGAGATCACACAGATGGCAGATAGCCTGTCCATGTCATGCAGGCAGCCACAGGCTCAGCAAAGATCCACGTTAGCGTGGAGATGGAAGGAACAGGATGTAGAGGAGGAATGGAGAGAGAGAGAAATGCTGTATTGAGGATGATTACCTCCACCTCCCTCCCCAGGACTCTCCATGCCTAGTTTTGCCCCCTCCTTCCTCCTAATCAGCTGTTTTCCTTGTCATCTCCAGATGTATCCTTGTCACTCTTCCTCCTTTCATCCTCCCTCTTCCTCCTCTCTCATCAAGCTTTGATCCCACTGAAACCAATGCTCAACTTTCACCTTTCCACCATTCCCCACCTGTCCTCTGTCCTTTCCTTATATTGTTCACATTGTTGTCAGAGGCTTTTAACCATTTTAAATTCTTAAAAAAAGTTGGTGTTAGATATTGGTCTCCATACATTGGACTGTACTGTGAGTGCACACTGCACTATGAAAAATGTTTGTTCTGTTAGAGCCTTAAATCATTATTACCAACATTTCAGCTACTCCCTTTCAGTTTTGTGTCCAAAAAGAGTTTTAAAGTTGACTTGTTTACAACCTTCTCACCCTTCTTGCCCCGTCAGACTTCATTGTAACATCATCACTGTTTTCTCAGATTGTAGCAACTGTTTGTATTGAGCACAATGTTATCATAAGCATAGCAAAGATGGACACTGAAAAAAATAATAGCCATGTTGTAGGTTACAAAAGGATTATCTTTACTTCAGAACACAAAAAGGAACACAGAAGCCGAATGCATATATTTTTCTAGGGCTGACCCGAAAATTCAAAACTTCGTTCGATGGCACGGGATTCGATTGTGAAATTTTTTTTTGAAGCTTCTGCGCTTTTTTCCCCCATTTTTGGGGGGAGGCCTTAAACGCAACACTAACCCCCACCAGTCGGATACTGACCTCGAGTGCACTCAGAGCTGGCAGACATGTCCAAGAGGTCATCAGATGTGTGGTTGCACTTTAAAATATGCCCCGACAACCCCCAGAAAGCGTGCCAGATTTGCCAAAAGCAATTCGCATATCACAACTCAATAACAAATTTGGGAAATCACTTGAAAAATGTGAGTAGTTTATCGCCACTGGTTATTTGAAATGGATAAAGGCATTTTTTACTGGTGAGTTAAGGGAGAATAGCCTATATATCATTGTAATTAAAAAAGAAAAAATCTCCGACAAGGAAATAGAAAGCCCGACACACAATGGAGACCTGCTATTATCCTGCTTGAACACAGACGACTAAATTCTTTCAACAATGTGACTTAAAAATAATGATAAAATAGATTTTATTGATGTAAAACATGCATTTTCCAGTTCCACTGGTCTGCTCTGAGACACACTTCAGATGCTCAGAGTTGCGCATCTTGTAGATTGTGCTGCAGTATGCGCCGAGGGATTTAATTTAGTGTTCAGTCCAAAGTTAAACACTACTTATCACCAACCATTAGTGTTTTTTCGTTTGTGAATATTTTTATCTTAATTCTAGTGTTGGAAGAAACTACGTTTACACCATAGGTTTTTTTTTTTTAATCCCTCTTCCCCCACTAATCAGAATAAATGTCGGTATTGTACATTTCTGCAAACCACAGATATGTTGCATTTGTATGTTTCATATATAACAAATATGTTGAAGCTTTTCTTATTTATGTAGTGACAGTGCTGTGGTTATTGTGTGGTTAGGCACAAAAACTACTAGGTTTGGCTACCTGAAAGCTTTTAGGATCCAGCGGCTAATTACAAGGTGGTGGCACATAATGTGTTAAAATTTTGTGTCAGCATCACAGAAACAATGGCAGTTGAAACTAAATTTGGGTCTTTTGGTTTGGTGGCCAAACATTTAAATAAAATCATGCAGTGGCCTCTGGTTAATGTTACAACCCATAGGTAGTACAATGAATAAGTGAGTCAGTGTACAGAGGAGGTCTGGGTGGTGGATAAGTCAAACAAACACAGGACTTTCGCCCAGGAGACCACTGTTTGTGTCCCATGTGAAACTATAAGTCAGCATTGACTTCCTTTAATTCAACATGCTTATGTCACTATATGACATACTTACATCCCAAACATAAAAAAACAAGAGTTGTTTAAATTGAACAACAGTAGGAGGCTAATAGTGTCATGTATTTCTGTGAGATCACGTTGTGTCCTTGACACAAAACATCTGCTTGTGTTGGTCTTGAACATTGGACTGTTGTTGTTGTCTTACCTAAGTGTCACACAATCCAACAACCCCTCCTCCTACTGATGACAAACTGAGCTCATATACATGTAACACGTATGAAACGTACAATTGTTCACAATTGTCTGTGGTTTGCAGAAATGTACAATGCCAACATTTTATTCTGGCAACTGGGCTGTCTGTTGCTCCCTCTGTGTCTATACTTCCTGCTCTTTCTCCCCTCTTACCTGTGCCTCTAACTCACCTCCTCCTCTTCCTCCTTTTCATTACCTCCCTCCCTCTCCCTGCTCCTATGTCTCATCTTCTCCCTCATTGTCCTCTCCCTTTTTTCCCTCATTCTCCACCCCCCTTTTCCTCCTCCTCCCTCTCCTCCTCCTCCTCCTCCTTGTTGAGTATTCCGGAGTAGAGACGATCAGGGGCTCCACTGGAATAAGAATTTCTGCATTATTTGATCATCAGAGTTTATTGTAATCCTTGACCCTGGCCCTGCATTTCAAACACAGATTGTGGATTAGGGTGCTGTGGTGTGTGTGCATGCGTCCGTGTGTGTGTGTGTGTGTCTGTGTGTGTCTGTGTGTGTGTGTGTGTGTGTGTGTGTGTGTGTGTGTGTGTGTGTGTGTGTGTGTGTCGTGCTTAACAATAGCACAACAATATCGTAATGGAATGGGCACCACTGCCCTGCAGTGCATGTGTTTTGGTGTGTGTTTGATTGGATATATAACACAACTTGTCTTTTATGGTACATGAGTCAGAGGGCAGATTACTGTAAGTCTTGTTCATTTAAATGTCCCTGCACACACACACTACTGCAAAATTTACAATGCAGGAAAATTGTGAGTGGAACTGTGTGTGTGTGTGTGTAAGTGTGGGTGGCTGTGTGTGCGTAAATAAGGGATGGCCGTCCTCTGGTTGACCCTGCTGTTGATGATGGTGATGGACTCTACTAGAAATGGCAGAGGAGAATAAGCACACACACACACACACACACACACACACACACACACACACACAGAGCACATGAACAGTGGCTTCAGCCTTTGGCCTTACTACTACTTAAATGTAATGCTGTTTTACATAACCATCATCTATATTGTGTGGTAACGTTTCTGTACCTTTGGTAAAATGCTGTAGTAATACTTGCCTAAAGTATGAGCCTGATCTTCTTCCTCTGCACCATAGAGCTTCATTGTTGCACAAAAACACACCAAAAGGCCACACTGTTGCACTGTTCCTTTATTCCCATGTTTTTTTTAATTCAACTACTGTTTGAATGTGGGGAAAAAATACATTTTGGATCTATAATGATAAAATTTAAGATTCTCAGTGTGTAACAGATTGTGCCTAATCCAGAGGGGGCTTTCCAAAAAGGTACTGCCTGTCTGAATGTCACATGTTGCTTAATTGGTAAATTATGGGTTGTTACTGTTCTCGTTGCAAATGCAAAATGGAGAAAACTTGCAAACCAAGTTAGGTTGTTCATGCAACTGTCCAAGAAATATAAGTAATGTTATTACACAAGTGATGTATGGAGGTATAGCATATTAACAGAACTTCAATTATACAACACAGTTTATGATTAGGCCACGTGGGCTGTGAATTCTGTGTTAGTTCAAATTTATTCAAACTTAATTTGTTGAAAAAAATGACAGTGAATCCTACATATACTGCCATGAGTAATCACTAGGGCACTGAATGGTTATCAGTCCATTATTTCCTACTGCTACATGTTTGTTAAAAACTTTGATCACCAGCTGTTTTAGGAAATTACTTAGCCATTTTCAAAAATGAAATTATGTATCTGTGATCCAAGATTTATTTCTTCATCAGAAATCAATGGAGCTGAGGGCCACATAAGGGAAAAGAGCAAGCTCCCAGGAACAGCACCGGGCTTTGAAGCAAATTTTACATCATGGCTAAACATGGGATTACAACTTCCTGGTCCATCACATAATGCCATTTGGTCCAGAGTTCTTCTCATAGACTTACATTGTGAAAAAGACATCTGCAAATCAGTGGATACATTTTTGAGCATCACAACCCTGGTGAAATAACATGTTTCACTATCTGGATTTGATCCACTCTGTTTGATAACATTTAGAAAGTCTAGAAGAGCTGCATGATTACATCATTTTTATCCCCATTGAAGTTAGTAGAGGTTAAACCAGCAGTTAGCCGCTAAGCCACACTTGGCCACTGCAAGTCTCTAGTGCACTTGCTCTGTGGGCCCCACAGTGTGGAAGATCAGAATAATTTCATATCACAAAAATTCTGCTATTTTGGCTTTATGGCCCTCTGAGCAGCATTCATAGGCTTAAACAAGGGTCCACCGGTATATCCAGCTCTCTTCATAAATCCATGGGGAGTATTGACTTGAGATTGGCTCAATACCTGGTCACACTGCATAGTAAAGTACATAGTTTAAAAAAATAAGATGAGATAGACGCTTGGTGACATATGGGTTCTACTACTGTAGAACCCATATGTCACACTGCATAGTAAAGTACATAGTTTAAAAAAATAAGATGAGATAGACGCTTGGTTACATATGGGTTCTACTACTGTAGCTGGCGAGCTAACAGTTAACACACAAGCTATGAACATGCCAGGGCGTCAGTCACGAAAGCTCTCCAAGCTATCTTGCTAACTAGCCAACTAACTAGCTAGCTTGGTCACTGCAGTTTTTGGTATCTGGTATGCAAATGTAGTTCTGCTAAAATGGTGAAGGCATGGCCTGTCCTACTCTGCCTCTGATTGGCTTAACCCAACATTCTTATCCTAACCCTAACCACTCTCACTACTTTTGGTTAAACCCGACAAACCCAACCAACGAAGTCAACATAGGAAAAGAAAATGTGCCTCTGACACGCTGTTCCCTCAAAGATCAGCAATAAAAAACAAGGCTGTCAAAGTTCACCAAAGATCAACTCAACTAGAAAGATTTGTGTGGATAAATGTGCCCCTGTAAAAAAAAATAAAAAAAAAAAAATACCGGCCTTATCTCTGCATTTAGAGAATTAAACACTGAAAAACTGACAGTGAAAATGTGAAACAACAAGGAAATATATCCTGACCATCTGACTTCTCCAGCCCCCATAAAACACTAAACGAGTGAGCAGAGAGAAAACCTAGCCCCACGCACACACACACACACACACACACACACACACACACACACACACACACACACACACACACACACACATATTATTGACAGGTCTGACAACCAATAGCAGGACATTTTTATCAGCTTGTACACCAGTCTTACTTTCCCAATAAGTTTGACAGCTTTCCACTGAAGTGTGAATGACAGAGAGAAGGGGAGAGAAACAAAAGAGAGAGGGCGGTGCTTTAAACACACACACACACACACACACACACACACACACACACACACACACACACACACACACACACACACACACACACACACATTCAGACCAAATAGTGCAATGGTAAGCCAATTGAGTGAAAGAAAAATCACTCCTACATGCATAGTGGCAGGCAACGGAAATTTCCCTGCAACCCCAATGACTGGCTATTAATAAATGGAGTAAGAGCCTAATGAGAACAGAATCCTCTGGAGGCAACTCTTCTTTTCTCTTTGCTGCATGCCCTCTCTCTCATCATTCCCTCTTTCACAATCATAGGTGTTAATAAAGTGAACTCCATTTAGACAGAATTTCAACACCAGCTCAGTACTCTTGTTGTTCTGTTCAACCATATAGGACCAAATGTTTGATCGACACATCAGACCAATGTTGTTATTTCTGAACATTTTTTCTCATTTGAAACCAGAACACTGCTGAAATTACGTCAATTACCAATTTGCAACTGCCCCGGGGCCCCTGGAGTTCTGAGGCCCCGAGATCATCAGGCTCACTTTGTGTCAACTGGCTTTTTTTTCTTTTCTTTTCTCCAATGAGGACGTTTTGCTGAAAATACTTTCTTAAAGTTTACTTCTTTACATACATGTGAAAACTATTCATAATGTACAATGGCCCCTTTCAGAGTGTTATGCATTTTAGAATCTTGTAGTCAGCCTGTTCTAATGATAATGATGGTTATTATTATTACTCAGATTTATTATTCATATATAATTACTCATGAGCACAAAGCATTTTAATATCTTATTTTTTGAAATACTTCTTTAAGTGCTTTATTCTAAAACAATGTATATTATGAGTTGATCTTATGGTTTGTACACATTTTGATTTTTTTATATTAAATTAACAAAATCATACTGTATAAATACTTATTTACAAGTAAAAGTCATGCGTCCCAAATTTTTACTTACAAGAGTGTTAGCAAAAAATGTAATCAAGTTCCCAAGAAAAAGTTCTTTGTAAAAAGGGCCTTTAGAATGTACTATATAACAATATTTAACTGAGTGTGTGTTACTGATGCATTTACATGTAAGCATGCTGCTTAAGGTGGAGCTAATGTTAAATTCCTCTGTTTGAGTTTGTTCTATAACAAGATAATCATATGTTCTGTAAAACCTTAATCTGCAAGGTAACCACAGCTGTATAGATAAATATAGTGGAGTGACAAGTACAAAATTTATAAATCCAATATTGGACTAGAAATATAAAATAACATCAAATGAAAATATTCAACTACCTCAATATTATACTTACTTAAGTATATCTTCTAATTTAGTACTGTCTCTGGAAAAATGGTCTTATAAGCTTTATTATTTCTGTTTTATGCTTACAAGTTGCATATTCTCATTTCAGTGTAATTAATTAACACACAAAAAATATGTTCAGGCAAAGAAAAACTACAAATTTCATTTAATCCGGCCATGGAAAAAGTGGCACATATTACTGTGTCAGAGACTTTCTGAATGCTTTTTGGGGCTGTATTCTCTTCAGTACATGAGTGGTTAGAGTTTCAGAGTGACTGGCTTGCAGAACCTGAGAAGTGAGTGACTTCACTTTCTGTAGACAGATTCACTGCACAGTGCTCTGTTTTTTATTACAGTATTCCTCATTTATTTCTTTTAGCATCCATGTCTTTTTTCATATTCATTTCATGTCATTAATGTCAAAGTGTACTCCTCTCTTCTGTCTGTACGAAGCTTGAGAAAACAGTGTTCATGTGTCAAAGTCTATTTGCTTAGGACTTACTTTACTTAAAGAAATTGCAATTCTTTTAAATGAATTTTATAATGTTTATTTTTTAGTGACCGTTACATAGCATATACCAATTGCACGTTTCACAGCATTTATGGCCTCAGCTGGTTTTAATTGCCTATCCCTAGGTAGATGGGCCTTAAAACACAATTCAGCAAAAATGTAGATCCAAACACATACAAACAGTAGTATGAAAAAATACACTTGATCCTCTGTGTATTTGAAAATGAGTTTAAAATGATTTCAGTCATGATCCATGTTGTATTCTGTGTGTAGGAATTTCACATATTGATCTCCCAAACAGAAACGAGTTTTATGAAATGTCAAATTAAAGTTCCCAATACATGCTGAGTTACTACAAATTACAAATAAAATGCACTATTATCATTATTATTACTAATGTAGGCACCACAAGAGGTTTTACCCAGACACTGAATTCAGTGTTCATAAAATGAAATGGTTTTAATACATTTAGTTATTTGAAAACATTGCAGTGGTCATATTAGATTTCAATGCACAACTTGTATTGTATAAGAGGCTTAACTAGAGCCGAAATGATCAATCAGATGATGAGCTGACTAACAGAAAATTTATAGGCAACATTTTCGTTAATCAATTAGTCATTTAAATCACTTATGCTTTCTGATTTCTGTTTTATATAATTATAAACTGAATATCTTTGTACTGTTAGTCTGACAAAACAAGTGATTTGAAGTGATCACCTTGAGCTGTGAGAAACTGTGATGGACATGTATCTAGTAAAATAATTGTCAGATCAAGTGATTAAATTAATCTTTAGTTGCAGCATTAGATTTTTACTTACAGATCGCTTTGGAAGGGCTGTACTCAGAGTCGGAGCAGACGGTCATCTTTGTTCAGCTCATCATTTCATCACATTTATGATGGCTCTGTTTTTAATCATGACTCTAAACTATGGATCATATGAATACTTATTTGTCACTATGTGCACATAGCTGTGCAGTGCACCTTATACACTCCTGTGCAGGCCTGTGAGATGTCGTTGTGTTCATGTACCAAAACTGTGTGCTGTAACACACAACACTGCCATCTAGTGGAGCCTCACAGTCTCTGCTGTGGTACAGATGAGGCAGGGTTTCTGCAAACACACACACACACACACACACACACACACACACACACACACACACACACACACACACACACACACACACAGTGGTGACAGTATAATCATCCTTTTCAGGAGATTTTGTCCCTGGGAGCCATACAGTCAGCTAATGTTAGGACAATGGTTCTCAAAGTGGGGTCTGGGGACATGTAGGGGGTCCTTGAGGAGGGGTCCACTGGGTCCCCTGAAAAATGACAAAATAGGTAATTTCATGATCATTTAATTCATTATAGTAGGGTTACAAAAACCTTATTACAATAGTCAGGCTTTTACATCCTCTAATTGTGATCATTTGTGAAGTTTATTATTCAGGGCTAAATCAAAAATGATTCCCGTCTGAGTCCGTGGGAGCAAATATGTCAAATGGGAGATCCTTGGATCTAATGTGTCTTTCTGTTTGCAAATATTTCAGATTCCTTCTACTACAGCCGCCAGTTAGAGTGTCAATATTACTGTGCTAGAACATAAATGCCATGCAAATATGCAATGCTGCATTTTTAATTGGTGTGTGTGTGCGTGTGTGTGTGTGCGTGTGTGCGTGTGTGTGTGTGCGTGTGTGTGTGTGTGTGTGTGTGGTGTATGCTTTCTGAACTCTATGCTTTCTGAATTGTGACTAACAGGGAGTGTGTAGGGGCTCGAGTTAATGAGGTTGGGTGAGCGATGGGGGGACGGCGCTGGTCTTCAGGGGCCGATAGGGCCCATTGGTTCTTCTCCCCTCTCACAGCAAGAGAGAGGAAGGGAAGAGAGACATAGAGAGAAAGAGAGAGAGAGAAACAGCAAGAGAATTTAATTTGAATCCAAATCTGTTTTATTTGCATGAGGGAAGGAAGACGTGAGCCAAAGCAACATTGTATCATTTGAGACATCAATATATTTCTAGTAAGTAAACTACAGTCATTTAGGAAAATATCAAGGAGGAAGTACAAGAAAGGGATAACAGAGTGAGGGGAGAAAAATTTAAGAAAACAGCAGCAATCTCAATATTCCTCCATCAGCTGAGTGAGTTATGTGGGACTCATGCACAGCTGCAGATTTACAACTTCTGAAGCTCCTTGAGAGACTAACTAAACCCTGGTACTGTAAATCATTTTAATGTTTAACCCTCATTTCAACTTCCATTATTTTCTAACAGTGTATGTATGTGTATATTAAAATGTAAAAAGGTATATATGAAATATATAATATATATGTAAATGTTTCTCCAAAATGCCAATTTTTGACAAAACTTCTAAAACATTTAGATCACTACAGAAAGCTAAAATGCAGTAATCACTTTTATAAACTACTAATTTGCAACTGCAAATACATTAAGTATTGCAGTTGACAAGGTATATAGCCTATGAGATGGCATCACTGTGATAGTTTAAGAAAACCTTTCTTTTGAAAACTTTGTAAATTTTTTCACCTTTGAAAACTTTAAATTAAATTAAATTTTAGTAGTCTTTAGCTGGTTTGTAAATGTCTCAATAATCATGTTTCACCCCTGTTCTCTGAAGTAGTTATTAGGAATCAGAGCTCTGGTAGAGCAACCACATGAGCCTCCACCAATGGTGATTGTCTTCAGTCTTCAGACCTCGTTTGGTCAGTCTGTTTTTTCTGTGAAGGGGGCAGAACTCTGGAACTCCTTGCCTATTAATTTAAGATTAGAGACAAGTGGCAGTATTTTCAACAGAGGACTCAAACTATGGCTCAAATCTAAACAACAGTGCCCACATGAATGGGTCAGGTCTGGTTCTGTTCTTGGATTATGTTGTCTGTGCTTTATAGCTCATGTTGTTTTCCCTTGTAATTTTAATACATATTTTATTGTACTTTTTAAAAAGCATCCTGTGGACAAGTGTTGAGAATTAGCATGTATGCTAAAACACTCAAGCAGTGCATCTGGTTTGTCCAAAGTAATTGTGATGTCCTTACCAAATAAAACCTAATAATAATAATAATCAGGCTGCAGCTGATGGAGGAATATTGCTGCCCCACCTTTCCTGTCTATCTTCAGCTGCACTATCAATAAAGTCAATTAAAATCTGCCCAAAAATCTTCAAATCTTTAATAATCTTTTTTAAAAAAAGAAAGAAAAAGAAACATATAGTAATACTGTTCAGATTAAATTTTCTTTTAGCATGATGAGGAAATATCTCATAACATATCTGGCAAGTGGCAAAATGTTAACAAGTAAAACATTCGCTAATGAATGTGAATGTTCATATACTCTCCATATGTTTCGTATTACAAGATCTGCTCATAGCAACCTAATCTTGACTTGTGATTTTATGGCAGCACTTCACTGAACTTAGAATAAGACTGAGGTCATGGTTAAATTAAAAATTCAACAGTGACTGAGACACAACTTGTTTACTAACATTAGCAGAACCACATTTTTTCCTAATCTTGACCAAAGGATGTTTTGTGAACAGTTCTGTCCTTTGTACAGTCACCATTAACCCCATCAAACTCTGAATGACTTATGTGCGGCACAAAAGTGTTAGCTCTACATTAATTTAAAATAGAGTTGCCAGTCAACTTGATGCAGTCAGCAGGTACAGTTCATTGAGATGCCTGAGGAAATCCCAGATATTCTCCCAAATACTGAGGAATTTCTACTCTATTTCCACACCATCGAGAGCATCCTGATGGGGAGCAAACTGCCTGGTGTAGAAATAGCACCGTAGAGGACCACAAGGCCCTACGTAGAGTGGTTTGTTCAGCTGAACATACCATAGGCACTGATCCACCCTGCATAAAGGATGTTTATATCAGAAGCTGCAAAAATAAGGCCAGGAGAATCATTAAAGATCCCAAACACCCTCATAAATGTTTTTTTCTCTCTGCTGAGGTCTGGAAGCGGTAACCAAATACACCGGACCCGCACTGAGAGGCTCAGGAAGAGCTTCTACTCTCAGGCCACAAGGATCCTGGTGGAAGGACCTGCCTGATCCTATACACTGACTTTTATTTATCATTATTACAATATTTTGAATATACAAAATGACAGAACTGACTGCATTTCACTGAAATTATTATTATTATTATTATTGTTTGTGGTTTAATGTGACAAATGAAATGGATTGAATGGAATTGAGTTGTACTGAATGGATTTGAACTGAAATGGATTGATTGAAGTTATTAGGCACTTCCCTAAGAGACAGACATCTGTCAGTGTAGAAACTCTTTACATCAGGGTAAAGCTGGTGTTATTGACCCTGACAAAGCAGCACCCCTGAAGCAGCTGTTAAAAATATCAGCCTGTTCTTATTCCAAAGTCGTCAAATACTGCCTCTTTGTCAGTGATTTCATTGTCAGACACTGATGCCAGAAGTCCCTTTTTGCATTGGTATGATACACTGCCGATCAGCCGGGTGGCACCTGTTGCAGCAAAATGATACATGGACAGGCAGGGTCAATTCATGACACAGACAGATGGCACCTGTTGCGGCAATATGATTTGCTGTTGTCAGTGCCGGTAACAACATACTATAAAGAGCTGGAAAGTCCCAATAGGGCCCAGACTTTCACCCAGGAGCCCGGTGTTCACTTCCCATATAAATATAGAGCCGAACCATGTTTTTTCCAACCTGGTCTCACTCGAAGTCGTTAAAATCCAGAGCTTAGACAGCAGCTCCCAGTGTCGACACTGACCAAAAAAACAACGGTGGTGCCAGAGGGAAACGTGGCGGGACAAGAACAAAAGTTAATGTGGAGAAAGTCTGAGTAGGGTTAGTGAGAGTGGATGGGTCCAACAAACACTCACTTTCACTTGAGAGAGCGGTGCTCATGTCCCATAAAGCCAAACCCTGTTCTTTTTTCCTAAACCCAACAACGTGCTTTTGTTGCCTAAACCCCACCCTGTGCACTAGTAGCTGAAGAAAAAAAACAAACATCAATTTGCAGTGTTGCATTTATTATGAAAGAGACTTTATGTAAACGGTAACTTTCCTGTGAAAATAGAAGTGTATTTTCAGAGAAGACGATGCATGTAACAGGCAGAACTCGACACAGCATCCCAAAACATCAACAATCAACGCACCCAGGGTACCTTGCATGTCATATCTGGACATGGACAATGCATCACCAAACGTCGATATGTGAAGAAGTCGGAGTGAGAGTGTGTTGTTTTTTCTAAACCTAACCATGTGCTTTTGTTGATGTCTCAGCGTTGGTTGCAATGTCCTGAAACATCAACAGCAGGAGGATACTTAGCTTGTAATATGTAGACGTGAAAGTCCACTGACAAAGGAGCAATATGTGACGACTTGGGATGAGAATGTGTTGAAATACTCACGTGATTATGCTGTGTTGGTATTCGAAATAGTCACTGACCCCATTCAGCTGTCCAGAGATCATCTTATGTTCAATAGCAAAATATAATATAGACCTGACGTCACGCCCTTTCCTGCTTCTGTTACTCAATACAGTTCATCAGTCACATGCTTTCATCAGTCTTTCTGAAAAACCTGTTTACCTGTTTGTTTACTTTCCACATTCTAAGATGAATCAGCAGCTGCTACATCAGTTGCAGTAAGAAATTGAAACAATGATTACTTTGTGAGCACAGAAAGAACTACAGCTCCCATATATTTTTTCCTACACAGACTTCAGTGAGAATGACACCCCTCTCACTTCCTGACTTCTCTTCTCTCTTCCCTCCACTTTATCTCTCGCTCTCTTTCGTGCCGTGATATTTCTCTTCTATTTAAAGGCCACTAAAGATCAAGCTTTAGAAAGACATTTCAATTTACTTACTGGCCTTTGGAAAGCACCTCCGGTTAGATTTGGATGCCATGGTACAGTTAATGGTGTATATCTGTTAAATGGCAAGCGTGAGCCACAGCATCGATCACATCTGAGAGAGAAGATGGCAGTAGATATAACAGCAGGTACAGAGCATTATCCCTCTGTCAAGGAGAATGGAGACTTCTAGTGGATGTGGATTATCTGTTTTACTGCGAGCATATCATCCCACACCCCTTTAAAACAAAAGGGTTTCCTACTCCAGGCTCTCCAGCATGGGGACCCAGGTACAGAACAGCCAACTGTGACTTTTTCACTCGATTAATCATCAGAGACAGCCTGCAGGCTGCAAGCATCAATAATTTTAAAGGAAAGGGCTTTACAGTAAAGATTATAAGCATGAGAATATCTTAGCATATTAGAAATCAGCATTTTTCTCCTTTTGCTTAAATGCTTTTGCTACCCTCAGGTGTACTGACCCCGCAGTTGACAAGCAACATGTCAATGGATACACAGCAGACCAGGCAGCAGCCCCTGAATCACTCTCAGTTTCCATATTTATAGAGCCTGGCAGTGGCCACAGGGAAGAAAGCACAAGGTTTCCAGGCCACAGAGGGCACAGCGACATACTGCAGCCATACCACAACCACACATTCCCTTGTGTTCACTCATTTAAAACTTTGTTTTCATTATCTTGTATTTACGAACGAACTCAAATGAAATGACATTTGTCAAATACACATGAAGTGAAAGTTTCAGAGGGCAACTAACAAATGGGACAAAAAAACAGAATAGAATATAAATAAATAAAATAGTTTACAATAGAAACAATAAAATAAAATAATACATTTCAGAGAAATGAAACAGTGAAATAATGAAACAGTATGGATGAGTTACAACATAGCATGCATTGTATGGCAGGTGGATGTTATCATGGTGTATTATATGTGTGTGAATTGTGAGTGTCAATCACTGGTTCAGGACTGGGACGGCATAAGCAGTTTTCCTTGTACGTGCGGCCAAATTCATACTGACTTCACCTGCTTACCACAATACCTCTATTTAGTTGATTGTTTGGTTGGTTATTTTATCTGGATGAATTTGACTGATACAATGTTAAGTCCTGTTTAGGGCCAGTCAGAGTTTTGTGGATGGGATTAAAGGATTTAATAATAACCCTGCAATCAGTATATATCTTTGGTCATGTGCGAAAAAAGTGAACTGCTCCTAGTGACCCCTAACCAGTACAAACAGAATATGACTCACATGCATACAATGTCAAATTGAATAACACAATCTGATTGTACGTGTTGTGTGTTACAGCCTGTACATCATACATGGGCCTTTTCCACTGTCACTTTTGGCCACACCAAGTCAAGCCATGCCCCACTGATTTGCGTTTTCATTATCAGTTTAGACCCACCATGCCATGCCGAGCTTCAGAGTAGGTCCAAAAACTGGGCCGACCACACTCAAGCTGCTAGTGGGGACATCTCGCCAACCGCAGCCAACCCTTGACAATCTGATTCTCCCCTCAAAACAAGCATGTGTTGCAAGACGTACGTACGTTTTTGCCTTCTAACCAAATCTCTGTGGTTTGGAGTTTAGTTTCTCTCCTACATCCTGTTTTTACTTTAGATATCTGCTTTATCTCACTGTTTCATGGTCGCTATCCGCTGTATTAGAAGTTGTGTGAAGTTGCTGCTCAAAAACCCAACATTTCCTTATTTTGCTGCTTCACAATAAAAGTTTTTACATATCGAAAAATAAAGTGGATCTATGGGAGATGAAATGCGTTTTCAGGAAGTATCATGGTTCTGAGTAGTATCACGATACCACAGCAAAAATTAGGCAGATGTGCCTTTTGTCATTTATAAAAAGATAAATGACTTTTCTATAATACATCAAGTTGGAGTCAATGTAAAAATGGGAATTTTAAACATCAGTTTTTTACTTATGGAGCAATTAGTCATTGTTACAAACAAATTACCAACATCTTCATGCTGTCTAGATGCAATATGTGTATTTTCAGATTTTTGTCTTAACTGAATTTTTTTTACAGTGGTTTCAAATCTGCCTTTCCATGCACGGATGGCTGCTTTCCTACACAACAGTGAATGGCTTACTCAATTTGTGAAGCCACTGTTGAGTTGTTACTTGCCAGTTAGCTCAGAGCGGTAGATGGGTTAGGTTCCAGGGGGTGCTCAGAATTGCCTAAAAATGCCCGGACCCGACCCATCACTGCACAGCAGCTATAATTTCATTTGTGCTCAAATAAACTGGCCTTTTTCCTGAATGCTACTCTGGTCTCCTGCTCGTGAGGGATTCATTACAATATCGAAACAAGGTTTAGATTTCTAAATAAACATTCACCTCGACGCTAGATAGACCTTCTCCTGAAAAACTCGTGTCTGCGTAAGGCTTTTTGTCCCTAAGAGGCCACCGTCATTTACCCGACGGGAGGGGTGAGCAAGTGAGCCCTGCAATCTAGAATTTGACCACTGATGTCACTGTTTTCAACGGTTTTCAACCCATTTTACACACTGGCCCTTTAATGTCCCAATTTTACACACCAGGTTCAAAACAATTTTACACATAAGGTTCAATGTACTCATCATGGGCAGTATAACTCTGAAGGAGCTTTGCCAAGTCTGGAAAAACAACCCTGATAATGTCAGTAGATTAATTTTCAGCCTTGAAGGCTAAAACAGAAATCTTGTGTTACAAACTGGTTGCATTGTGCTAAGTCTAGGGGCCAATGTTTTTGAATACAACAAAAACAATTTTTACCTTTTTCAAAAAATCTGTCTCTGAGTCTCTTTTAATTTATTAAAAGTTTGAAATAAAATGTCCCATGTCCTTGTATGATGGATATGCAATTTTACTGATTACATACTTGTAAAATTACTTTTTTAGGAAAATAAAAGTATATGTGACACAAAGTGTCTGCAGCAGAATCTTAAAAAAAATACACAAAATGACCATCTGTATGTTAATTATTCAACACCTTACCTTGCATGTATGAAGAATTTTTTTTTTTCTCGCAGGCCTCCACTGGAAATTAAGAATCCAAAAACACGAATTTAAGGAAACGGGGATGACACAATGACACCAAAACTATAAATATCTGATTCATCATTCACCATGCAGGCATGTGAGAAGAACAATTTTCTTCACAAATTCAACATAATGCAGCTAGTAAATGATACACAAATAGTCATTTTTGTGGGTAAAGTATTCCTCTAACGCCAATGTTTCCAATGTTTTTAGTGCCTAAAATCTGTTTTGAGGGGTTTTTACCACATAAAGGAAGTCATTTTAAACACATGGACCATCTGTACAAAATGTAGTCTGTCAGCAGAAGACAAAACAGCCACATTTGTTCCCTTTCCCCAAAAGACTCACTGATCATCGTTCTTTTCGCTAATGACCGCATCGCTCCTGAACACCCCCGCTCACAGTTCAGACTCACCACAGCCCCTGGAGGGGTGTCAGCAATCACCCACTCACGTCTGCGCTGCACCCATGGGTGTCTGGGCAGTACCAGCCTTCAACCTTCTGAGACCAGGTAGTGTCAGATAGTGAATATCCAAAAAAAAGAACATGGCACCGGAAGAAGCAGGTGTGTGTGTGTGTGTGTGTGTGTGTGTGTGTGTGTGTGTGTGTGTGTGTGTGTGTGTGTGCGTGCATTGCTGTTTTACGAGGAAACACATCTGTTTTCTTTGATCTCTGTATCTTCCTCTCTCTCTCTGTCTCAGACGCACACGCAAGTGAGCGAGAGGATCCAATCAAGGGCGCTCCAGCTAAAGAGGGGATGGTGGTGGTGTGGGGTGGGGTGTAATTTCTGTTTCATATGTTCGCCCCCCCCCCCCCCCACACACACACACACACACACACACACACAACCACCCCCACCACCGACTTGACAATACTTGAAAAACAATGAGAGTGACCCAGTTGCAGGATTCCAATTAGTATTAGATATGCAACAGTTGAGATTAGAATGCGCCTCTTCCCTCAGTGGAAAGGGAGGGCAGGGGGGAGGGTGTGGGGAAGAGGGGGCGCTCGCTGCTCTGATTACCAGCCCGAGCCCAAGTGTCGGGTCGTGATAAAGACTCACGCGTGTGTGTATGTTGCAAGAAGGGGGTGGAAGGGTGGGGTGGGGGTGGGGGGTGGAGAGATAAGGCATCAGGGGGACCCAGCTGAGCATCAGCACACTAGGTTACCTACACACACACACATACACACACACACACACACACACACACACACACACAAGCAAGCAGATCTCAGTCTGTCCCGTCTGTCCGCCGAGGGAATATTTATTTCTAAAATAGCTTGACTCCTCCCCGACGGGAGTGGAGGTTATTTTAATCAGTGGAGAGGGAATAGAAGAAGATAGGGTGCTGCTGCTGCTGTGTGTGTGTGTGTGTGTGTGTGTGTGTGTGTGTGTGTGTGTGTGTGTGTGTGTGTGTGTGTGTGCAGGGGGGGGACTTTCTCTATTGGACAGAGTGAGTAGCTTGATTTTTTAGCCGGGACGTTCTTAGAAATGAGAGACAGACTGTCTGTGTGACCTTGTTAAAACTGAACAGAGTACAACTCTGAAGGTCAATACAGTTGGTAATGGATCAGAATACTGGAAGTGGTCATTGTTTCACACAGAACTGCAGAAATGAAAAACCTCTGAAACAACATTTAGACATTGACGTGACACAAAAATATTAGTATTACAACCAGATTTCAAGCATACATTAACACATATAGTGTTTACTTTGCAGAGTAAAATCTGACATACAAAACATATGATCCCCTCATTAAATATGATGCTTTACTACCTAACTGTGCACAAAGCAGGTAAAATTAGCTCCCTCTCACACTACCCCATTAAAATACTGCTTAAATGTTAATGCATCAGTATAATAATTCAATACTACTACTACAACAACAACTAAAAATAATGATAATGATTATAATACTAAAAAACACAAGTGTTATTCTGCTGCATGAGCACTTATGCTTTTAATACTTTATGTACATCTTACTGATAATACTCTGATACTAAGTAGTATTTTTAATGCAGGACTGTTACTTGTAGTGGAGTATTGTATATTGTGTTCTTGATCTGAATACTTATTTCCAAGAACCTTGTCCCACTGCAGGTAAAAATGAGAACACCTCAAACCTTGCTAAACTGGTTAAGATCACTTTAGACCAAAAGCAAAACAAGAACTATAGGGACACAGCGCGTTAAAGAAAATGGTACAGATGTCTATAATATTACTTTCCCTTAGATGCAGCATATTCTGACCAAAATATCACAGACAGGCATTAAATAATGTTTGAAGGAAATAACAAAGACTAACTTAATTGAACCCACTTGGAGACCTTTAAAACACTTTCTGCCACCTGCATTTCTATATCTGTTTATGACGTCCTGGTAAAAACACAAGTCATTGCCTTAACATCCAGTCCAGTCTACTGGTAGACTATAATATAAAAAGGGAGAATAATTGCAGTAAGCCAACAAAATATCAAGTGGAGTTCCATGGATATGACTTGAAGGGAAACCACGCCCAATTTCAAAATTCACACATGATGAAATTGAAATTTGTGATGCCATAGGGCATAAAGTCTGGAGCTGCTCCATAAACAACCAACTGGGAAAGATGTTACTGATGACACTACGAGCACCTAGGGAAATGTTCTGACTATATGGGTACATTTTCTGTTTCAGATCTGAGAACATTAATAGAGTAAAAGCTCATTTGGGTATCAAAAAAGACAGCAAACATTCTGTGGGTCCATGAAATCAGTCTCCTATTTGTTGTGTATGGAGCAGCTCCAGACACAATACTTCACGGCATCACAAGTTTTAGACTTACATCTCTGGTTTCTGGCTTAGAGAGAGATGAGCTCATGTTCAGTAATATTGATTGAATTTTCCTAGGTCATGGAAATAATATTGAACTCTTAATTTAGGTGGTGTTCCCCTTTGAAGACCTGACGACACATAGTGTTGGCTCACAACTCAAAAACAGCAAATACTACATTTACGCAAAAATCAAAAATTTAAACAATGACGTGGCAGTTTTACCAACTATGAATCATTGAATCAGTGACTGTCTTTAATGACTGAAGTATTTGTGTTCAGCTCTGACATTTGTAATCTCAGCTATTGCACCCATAACGTTCTGGTTAACATGGTTTAATTTACTTTTTTAAACTGAACTAAGCATACACTGAATCTTATCTACTTTAGTTGGAATGGTGTGATGTGCATCCTTAGAGAGAGTATAAATTGATGTGTACATCTGTACTGTGAGATTATTCAAAAACAAACTAGCCCAATTTTTACCCACAGCCTAGAGTGACTGGAGAACTCTGCACCTCAAGAATTCAGGGTTAGTTGCAAGTAGTTTTCTGCTGATGAGTATCATGTGATTGAAAGCTCCAGAAAAACCAAGTGGGACTTTAGACAGTTAACCATTGAATCAAAGGTCAAGGATTAAGTGTCAGACTCATTTTTTAGTGAGTATGGACTAGTGGTGCTGAGTTTGCTCTCTGTTGGTGTATGCATGTCCTGGTGAAAGGTGTGAAAACAGAGGTAGAAAGGATTCCTGTGAGAAGTCACGATGAGGTCTCTGTTTAGGAAAGCAAGACACAGACCAATGAATATCTTCGAGGATGTATTTGTCCCGTGTGGGCAGACATAATACAGTTTCTGATTATATATATATATATATATATATATATATATATATATATATATATACATATTATATATATCTTCATTTGGTCAGAGTAGTCCCAGGATGTACTGTGGATCATTCTATGTCTGACTTGATAAACTAGTGGTGCTTCTGGTCAGGTATTGAGAGTCTACCTTGCATGGTCAAATATGATTTTGGAGTATTTGAATTAAACCTGAGAGGAAGGGCTGCCAAAGAGATAAGGATCTGGGTAAAAAAATAAATAAAGGAGAGACAAAACTGTATTACGAAATGTGAATAGAAGATTTACCTTTGTCCTCACTAATAAATATGCCCTTGTTTCTACATATTTTCAGTCATAAATTTGTAGCCAATCAAATTGCATCACATTATCATAAAAACCAAAACTAATCTGACACCAATGACCTCATTTATTTGTCTAATCTACTTCTGAGTGTATTAGTTTTACCAGACTTCCTGTAATTTGTCCACAACAACATTTTACGGTGCAAAGTATTGGGTTTCGTCTTCCTCAAACTCTTCCACTCATCAGGCTTGGTGCAGTGAGTTCAGTGAGCTGCAGCTCAGGCCCTGGATCATGTTACTCACTGAGTCTCATGACAGCACATCCAGCCCAACAATGACAGTTTAGGGTCATACTGTTTGTCTATGTTCCTCTTGTATAAATCCATAACTTGGCCCGAACCCCTCCAGCCCCGAAGCAATCAGATTAGGCTATCATGCCATCCTTAGACCCTCAAACTCTGCAACAAATCTATACGTTCAATTGGAAGTGTCACCGGACGGTCTTAGCCGTGGCTAAGCTCTCCACATGCGAGTCGAGCGACATCTCAAAAGGGAGCCCTTCAGATAGCTCCAGCTGTTAATATACGCCTGCTTCCCCCGATGAGATTCTGAGAGGATAAATAGAGATGGGGAGGATTAGTTAGCGGGGCTACGAGGACAGGATCCAAATTAGAGGCAGTCTCAATCACCCAGCCCACAACCCCCCTGTCTGTTCGCTCGTATGCATTCGTTTTCTTGCAGTGTCGTTTATGTTCAAGGCTGATTGGCAACAAAATTCTGATGTGGCGACATGGTCAATTTGGCCGCTAATTCGCGCCTCGAAACCTCAGTGACAAGCCCCCCCCAGCCATCACCACTGCACCCCTGTATGCCTCTGTCAGATTACACCCCAGTCCTCATCTGAACTCCTCATTTACATCTAAAGTAATCATTTTATCTAGTTGTGCATATAGAACTCTGCAACTCATTTAAGGTTGGTGTGCATGCACTTTACAGTAATGTAAACATGCAGATTCGTGCTTTTGTGCAGCTCCCCTGTTGAATAATGTAATGATGCTGCCGAGTATGTTATGTTAACAGTGTGATAGCGATGACAGAGAATTGATGTACAGTTTAAATGTTTTTCAGTAGTTTGCAGGAATATTAGCAAATGTAGCCTTTCGGTTGGGCTCTAAATCACCATAATAAGTAGTTTTAGTACAGGAGGAAGTGGTCCACAGTAAATGTGACACTTTGTTCAGTGTTTTGATTGAATGCTATTCAGGATTTTTGTATGTTTTCAATCAGTCACAAATACTGTACGTCTTGAAGCCCTAAGGTCCTAGCATGTGTTGAAAAAACTAGATTGTATGATGTGTTTTTCAAACATGTCCAAAGGCAAAGTACTTGTTTCAAAAGAAGAACTCTGTGTCTTTTGCATCTTTCTAGTCTCAATGTAGTGAATAATACAAATAATACAAATAGGAATAACAGCAAAGGGCTTTGAACTGTCTTAATCTATAGACTATGGACTGAAAAGTAATGTGAGGTTTTGTCCCTATTTGTTGCTATCACAGTCTGAGATCTGTTTCATTCTGTACAGTGTCGATCTGCTCAGATGGGAGTCTTTCAGCAGATGTGGATTGTTTCAGTACAGTGGTTTACATGGTTTTAATATCACGACCCTATAGGTAATATAAACAGCAAGAACATCCATGTACAGAGGAGGTCAGGGTGTTGGATGGGCCAAACAGACAGAAGACTTTCACCCAGGAGACCGCTGTCCATGTCTCCCATGTAACTATATGTACTTGCATCCTTTAGGTAATTATGTTATGTACATACATTACAACATACTTACATTCTGTTTGTAAAAAATGTAGTTATTTTAACCATTACACACAATCTTTTTTAAACTTTAACCAAGTAATTTTGGTGTCTCAACCCAAGTGTGCTGCCACCACATAATTTGACACATTACATCACATTACACCACCACATATGTTGTGTTAAGAGGTTGTGATCATTCTACGTATTTTTGTGAGGTCACATTGGCATGGAAGTTCATTCTTGACGTGAGAAATAGAAGTTCTATCTCACAATCTACTTGTTTTGAGTCCACTGCACCAAAATACACCAGTATTGTGTAATTTTTCAAAAAACTAAAATGTATGACATGCAAGTATTTTGAAAGATGCAATAATAACATAAAAATGCTACACGAAGAGGCTTTAAGATTTAAAGGGCCAGTGTGTAATATTTTGGTTTATTATCAAATCTGAATCTGAATCTGAATATTCTACCCATTAATATGTTTATATAAGTGTATAATAGCTATAAAATAAAATTTGTTTGGTTTACGTAGTCTTATAATTATGCTTTCATATATATATATATATATATGTATATATATATCTATATATATATATATATATATATGTATATGTATAGCAAGGGCCTTGCTTTAGAGAGGTCGCCATCTTGTGCCGCCTTATATGTACGGCAGACCGAGTGGACAATCCAGCCAGCCAGAGAACGCGTTTCTCGTGTATAAATAAACCAACGACGACAGCAGAAGGAAGGAAGAAGGAGGAGGAAACAGCAGAGAGTGTTAGTAGTTCGTCGATAGAGAGTAGTGAAAAGTTTTTTGAGTTATAAAAATTGCGAATGGACCACACTTACCACGCAACCGGAGAGAATGAACCCGAACCGTCATCTGCGAGGAAAAGAAGACGCAACTTCACTCCTTGTGATGCACTCTCTCAAAGTCGTACTACAGTCTGGAGATATTGCTAGGCTACATAAACAGCTGAGCTCTGTTTACAGGCTACACTGTCAGTCAGTGTGTGGGCTGGAGATTGGTGGAGCAGAGAGGGGAGGGGGTACCCGCTAGGTACTGTAAACAAGTATGTGTGTGTGTTACGCTAGAAGAGTTTGGGATGGAGTCTTTTACCCCCTGGAGTGTTACCGGAGTTTTTGGAGTGCTCAAATAAACGGGCCTTTTTCCTTAATGCTACTCTGGTCTCCTGCTCGTGAGGGATTCATTCCAATATCGAAACATGGTTTAGATTTCTAAACATTCACCTCATCGCTAGATAGACCTTCTCCTGAAAAACTCGTGTCTGCGCAAGGCTTTTTGTCCCTACGAGGCCACCGTCATTTGCCCGACGGGAGGGGTGAGCAAGTGAGCCCTGCAATCTAGAATTTGACCACTGATGTCACTGTTTTCAACGGTTTTCAACCCATTTTACACACTGGCCCTTTCAGATAAATCGATTCTTAGAAGTGGATGCCTCAAAATTTGGCCAAATGAAACCATAACTATCTCTGTGATACAACTGGAGGTAATATGTGTTTTTTGATACTTTGGCTAAACTGACCTTTAAGGAGCTTGAGAAAATTAAAATACCAAAAAAAAAAAATATATATTTTTTTTATTATTTTTTATGTATTATTTTAATTAGGGCTGCCCCTAATAGTCGACCTAACATTAGTAGACCAGTAAGGTCAAACAAGGTAAAACAAACAAAAAAACAAAAACAAATGGGAAACTCTATTAGGAGCTGCTTCCTGTCAAAATAAATCAATGCCTATATGATCAGACCACGTGGGAATTTAATTTGAAAGGACAGACACAGGAAATGGCCACGTTCAGTAGCTAGACAGGAGTCACAATAGAAATCAGTCACAGCCAACAGATATCTTTCCCTTCTTCCGTAAATATTCAGTCTGATAAATATGGAAAACATTTTACTGCAGGCCTACCCAGAGGTTTGCATTGTCCCACCGACAATATGCCTACACTAAACAGCGCCTGGAAGAAGATCAGCTCTATGCTCAGGTTTTTAGGTAAATAGGCTATACGGTGCTAGGTTGCTTAGCAACCTCAGACACAACCTACCGCCGTGTTCTTGAAAGCTGGGACAAAAAAGGCACAAGACTAGCGCCCCACGCCAGACCTTCCGGGTGGTTAAAGATATGGCATATGTGCAGCCCCTAATTAATATTACTGGTACCTGCAGTTATTACACAGGCTAGTGTATACCATGTCGGGCAGGAAATCTAAAGTCTAAAATCTGAGAAGGTGAAGGACGAACCCAAGATGGTATGTAAATTCTGCAGGCAAACATTTGCCTATCATGTGTCGACTACAAACATGATGTATCATCTGAAACATGTAAGTAGAGTAAGTAAGTAAAGCTTGCTCAGTGTGTGACGTGCAGTTGTAGACAAAATATAGGCCTATATTAATGAAGGTTCATTAGTACGGTTTTGTGTTTCTCTGTAATGTAGCACACTGTTAACAATGTTATTTTCGCTATTCTTTCTCAGACCTTGAACTCAAACCATTGTGTTGCCCCAACCAAAATATATAATTTGATAATCAAATTAATATTGTAAACATGCAGGCGCCTCATCGACTAATGGCCCTAAATGATGATTACTGGTTGACTGGGATTCTTAGTCGGGGGTAGCCTAATTTTAATACAGAGCACAACACTGCTTATACTGCAGGGATTAGCGTCAGCCTCCAAAATACACTATTTCCATGTTGACATATGTGTATGATTGACTGTGTGTATTCTGTACTGTACTTGTTCCACGCCACAAGGGGGTGTTATTGATTTGATGAGACTGATATGTTTGGTGACGTCACACCCCCTATATAAAGGAATGTTCTATGCTTGATCATTCTCCTGAGTGCTCTTGAGTCATGGACCAACCGCTCCTGAGCAGTGTGTTCATTCATACTTTAAAATGAATATGCCTTGAGGCTGACGTGAGTTATTCGTCTACGACTCCTTTCTGAAACCTGCACATTGTACTTCTGCTGTGGATTTTAGCGCTCCTGCCAACAGGTTATGGGCCCAGTATCGACGACAATGTGCGATAACGGAAAGTGGCGAACGTTAGCTAGTCAGCTATCAGTGTGTTAGCTAGTTAGCGCGCTAAAACCGGGAACGCTAACGGAAAGCTGAGGAGAATGGCGCATCAAAAGGCAAAGTGGCCGGTGTTTGACGGTAGGGCTGATGAATACGAGCTCTGGGAAGAACGGATGCTGTGTTGTATGCATCGTGTCGGATTAAAAGACACTATTCTGAACGAGCCTGGTGGACCGCTGACGGCTGAGGACCGAGCCAAGGATGACGAGCTGAACGCTGATGCTTACTGCTCGTTGGCGCCGTTACTCGATAACGTGAGTCTGGGACTGATATTCAGAGACTGTAAAAATAATGGACGCGAGAGTTTGAAGGTGCTGAGAGAGCACTACATTGGGAAAGGTAGGCCACGTATTGTTTCCCTGTACATAACGCTAACCTCGCTGAAGAAAGCTGAAACAGAGACTGTGACAGAGTACATTATCCGGGCAGAGCAGATCTTCACAGCGCTCCGAGGTGCGGGCGAGGCACCGAGTGAGGGGCTGATGATGGCAATGATTATGCGGGGACTACCAGAAATGTACAAACCTTTTTCGCTGATGGTAACCCACGGCGTAGCGGAGATGAAGCTAGCAGAGTTCAAGGCTAAGCTACGAAACTTCGAGGCTTCGGAGGATGCTGAGCCAGTAGCCGAGTTGGCGGGAGAAAGGGTTCTGAAGGCTCGCGCAGCCCTGAGGAAAAAGAACGTCGGCGGATCTTCGACAGACATGGCGTGTTGGCGGTGCGGAGAGAAAGGACATCGGAAAGATGACTGCGCAAGAAAAGTTTGGTGCGGTTCCTGTAAAAGCACCAGCCACAGCGACAAAGCCTGCAGGAAGACCGAGCGCACACAGAGGTCCAGGTGTGCTCGCGCTGAAGACCACGGCGGTGGCGACAGCAGAGGCAACGGTAGCAGCGGCAGCGGTGGTGGCAACAGCAGAGGCAACGGCAGCGGTGGTGGCAGCAACAGCAGAAGCGGCGGTGATGGCGGCGGCGGCAGTGGTGACAGTAGCAGAGGCGGCGGCAGCAGTCGTGGCAGCGGCGGCGGTGGTAGCAGTGGCGGTCGGGCAGCGAGTGGTGGTCGGATCGAGGCGCGGGGACCCGCGAAAGACGACTTCTCATTCCGGGTGGACACCTGCAAGCCAGCGCAGCAGCGGCAGATCGAGAGAGGGCTGATCGTCGACACAGGCGCGACATCCCACATGCTGAACGACAGGGGCCGGTTCAAGTCCTTCGACAGCTCGTTCAAGCCGGAGAGCCACAGCATGGAGCTGGCCGACGGGAGGCGGACATTCGGGTTGGCGGAAGGCAGAGGAGACGCACAGGTGTGTCTCACTGACAGCGACGGACGAATATGCACAGTGACTCTGAAGAGCGCCCTGTACATCCCTTCGTTCCCACAGGAACTCTTCTCCGTGAAGTGTGCCACTGCACACGGTGCCAAGGTACTTTTCGAAGAAGGTAACAATGTTCTTGTGGCGCCTAATGGTGCAAGGTTCAACATTGATGTGTGTGACAGAATGTACTACTTGCCAACCGAGTGTGATGAGAGTGATGTGTGCAATGTTAGCCATGATATCCAAACTTGGCATGAGATAATGGGGCATTGTAATTACGATGACATACTGAAACTGCAAGATGTTACAGTAGGCATGCACATTAAAGGTGCAAAGCGTAAGCCTGACAAGGAATGTCATGTATGCATAGAGGGGAAGTTTACTCAGTCGAGAAACAGAAATGCAACTGAAAAGGTGAAAACACCACTTGAGCTGGTGAATACTGATCTAGCTGGTCCAGTGACCAATGGTTCCATAGATGGTTACAAGTACATGCAGTCATTCACAGATGTGTGCACAGGAGTAGTGTTCACATACTTTCTCAAAGCAAAGAGTGATGCCGTACAGGCTACTGAAAAATTCCTGGCAGATGTAGCGCCTTATGGCGATGTGAAATGCATCCGGTCAGACAACGGGACCGAGTATACCAGCAGAGAGTTTAAGACACTCCTGCGAAAGAACAAAATCAGACACGAGACGTCCTGTCCTTACTCCCCACACCAGAACGGCATAGCTGAGAGGGAAGGGCGTACTCTCTTTGAAATGGCAAGGTGTAAACTGATTGACAGCAACTTACCTAAGAGTTTATGGCATTATGCCGTTCAGGAAGCTGCATACACCAGAAACAGATGCTTTAACAAGCACATTGGCACAACACCGTACACAGCACTGACAGGGAAGAAGTGTGATCTAGCCCAGATGCACAAATTCGGGTCTGAGTGTTATGCGTACAAACAAGACAAGGGTAAACTGGATCCCAGGTGTGAGAAGGGGCTCTTTGTAGGGCACGACAAGGGCAGCCCCGCCTATCTAGTTTACTACCCCACCAAGGGAAAAGTGCAGAAGCACAGACTGGTTAAGTTTATTACTAAAACCACATGTGACAATGAGACTCAGACACAGGACTTAGAATTTCACCCTATTGTACATACTAACAAGACAGACGCACCACAGCCCAGTGCTCAGAGCACAGACACCCAGACTGACAGTCCACAATCCCCAGAGGATGATGGTGAGGAGCACCACATGGTGACACCACAGGCCCCAAGCAGTGGGAGGTACCCCACTAGAGAGCGTAAGCCCCCGAGTTACCTCAGTGCTTACTCTACTCAGGAAGACAGTGATGGTGATGATGATAGTACACTCACCAGTGTCGACTATTGTTACCGAGCAGTGTGTGGCGTGCCACTGACCTTTAAGCAGGCTATGGCATCGCCACAAGCAGGTAAATGGAAGAGGGCAATGGACGAGGAAATGCAGTCACTAGAGGAAAACCAAACCTTTACCCTGACCAAATTGCCAGAGGGTAAAAAGACAGTGGGAGGTAGGTGGGTGTACTCAATTAAAGAGGGTGGTGACGGACGTGAACAGTACAAGGCCAGATTTGTGGCGAAGGGGTATAGCCAGAGAGAGGGGATAGACTATGGTGAAACATTCTCCCCCACGGCAAACATGACGAGTGTGCGTGTACTCATGCAAAAGGCAGCACAAGAGAACTTAGTTCTACACCAAATGGACGTAAAGACAGCATACTTACACGCACCCATTGACCGAGACATTTACATGGAGCAACCTGACGGTTATGAAAAAGTAGGAAACAACCTGGTGTGTAAACTACAAAAGTCAATCTATGGTTTAAAACAGTCGGGCCGCAACTGGAATGAGATGCTGCACAAATGTTTGATTAATGATGACTTTAAACAGAATCCAGCAGACCATTGTGTATACACAAAAGAGTCAGAGCAGACAGGGAAGGTTATAATTGTCATTTGGGTGGATGATCTTATCATTGCAGCAAGCAACACACAAAGCCTAGAGCAGGTAAAAGCAATGCTTTCGAGCAGGTTTAAAATGAAAGACCTGGGCAAGTTAAAACACTTTCTAGGCATAGATTTCAGTCAAACTGATGAGTGTGTAACCATGTCACAACAGAGGTACACTGAGAGGATTCTCAAGCGTTTTAATATGCAGGATTGCAGAACACGTGAAACACCATGTGAACAAAAGGTTGAATACACTGACGATGCACCCAAGATGACAGATGTAACTAAATACAGGGAAGCTGTAGGTAGTCTGATCTATTTAGCTACTTGTACGAGACCTGATCTTAGTTTTGTGGTTGGTAAGCTTTCACAACACTTTGCAAACCCCACAGAGGAAAACTGGGTGACAGTTAAACATGCACTGCGTTATCTTAAAGGTACGACTGACAAGCAGCTGACTTTTAAGAAAAGCAGCGATGGTTTAGGCCTTCGGGCATACAGTGATGCAGACTGGGGTGCAGACACCAGCGACAGACGGAGCACGTCTGGCTACTGTGTGAGCATGAGTAAAGACGGCTCACTAGTATCGTGGAAGAGCAAAAAGCAGCCCACAGTAGCATTATCCACATGTGAAGCCGAGTACATGGCTTTAGCTCTCACAATACAGGAGTGTATTTATCTAGAGCAATTACTGAAGGGTATGGATTCCTATGAATATGTTCAAACTGTTGTTCATGAGGATAACCAGGGCACCATTGCACTTGTGAAGAATCCTGTGTGCAGACAGAGGTGCAAACACATCGACATCAAGTATCACTTCATAAGGTCTACTATTAGAGATGGGAAGATGACACTTGTTTACTGTCCAACAGATGAAATGGTAGCAGATGCTATGACCAAGCCTGTCTCAAAGGTTAAACTGAGGAAATTTTCTGCAGTCATGTTTGGTAGTAGTGTCTGACAAGTTGTAAATATGTTAAGTACTGTGTGTACTATATAAAATGTTTTTGATTTAATTCTGTGTATATTCTGATTGTTAAAAGCTGTACAGGATACGAGTCACTCATAAGTGGGAGTGTTGACATATGTGTATGATTGACTGTGTGTATTCTGTACTGTACTTGTTCCACGCCACAAGGGGGTGTTATTGATTTGATGAGACTGATATGTTTGGTGACGTCACACCCCCTATATAAAGGAATGTTCTATGCTTGATCATTCTCCTGAGTGCTCTTGAGTCATGGACCAACCGCTCCTGAGCAGTGTGTTCATTCATACTTTAAAATGAATATGCCTTGAGGCTGACGTGAGTTATTCGTCTACGACTCCTTTCTGAAACCTGCACATTGTACTTCTGCTGTGGATTTTAGCGCTCCTGCCAACATTCCATTATAAAAACCTTGTAATCATAGACTGTATAATAAAGATGGATGATATGACAGCCAAAAGTGAGGCCAAAACATCTCAATCATCCCCTGGTGGCTGGCTGCAGTATAGGTCATAAACCCCACCCCTCCATATTAGAAGATGGGACATAGACCAAATTAAAAGTACACATCAAATACATTTTTCCTAAAGTGGTTTATTTATTTTAGGTAGTTCTTATCACACTGACATAAGTTCAAGTATTCAGTTATAACTAGTAATTTAATGTTTAAAAAAGGGGGCTTGAGGTCATGATTGACAGGTGTGTGCTAGTCATTATGGTCACTATCAATGGTGCTGCTCACAATTGGTTGGAAAGGTGTATGGGTGGGAATTTGATACCGGCTACTGTGCAGACCCTGGCTCCAAATGATATGACTAGCACAAGATGGCAGCGGCCGTATCTGGGATATTGGGGCATCATTTTTGTACAGTGGGGGTAAGTGTAGATGCGTCCATTTTTATATACAGTCTATGCTTGCAATAGGTAGGCAGACATTGAACAGCCCACTTGACTTTTTAACTTGATCAGTTGTTAAATACTGGTGGTGCATATAGTTCCAAGCAACCTTACCTGCATCACAATCTGCTTTTTCACCCCTACACATCACCATCACAAAATAAAGTAAAACTCATACACAGACAAATGAACAACAAATGAACGAGACCATAACAAGGACAAAAAAAAGCATGACTACACTCTTGTATCTCACTTCTTTGTTGTTTTTGTCTATCTCAGCACGGTCCCGTGTTCCTCACCGTGAACTGAAAATGGTATTTGGGAGACAAACAACTTCATTCCGCCGTGCATCAGTAATTAGCTGTGGAATTAGCGGGCTTGACGTGCCTCCACAGATCAGCCGGCCCTCCAGGGAGGCCTGCGGGTCCAGGCAAGCCGCATTTCCAATTATTGTGTTGAATTGCTAATTTAGTTATTGTGCCTGCCGTAATTGTGATGGGTATTGGGTGTGCGATTCAATTTGTTTTAAATATTTGTGGGCCGGTGGATTGGTAATGGAGCTGACCTATCTGCAGGCCCAGTGTGAGAGTTAGGAAGCACAAAAAAAAAAAAAATAGACAAAGTGACTACAAAGATGTTGTAGTACCCCATCACACACACACACACACACACACACACACACACACACACACACACACACACACACACACACACTCAATCTCACTCTCCCTCTCTCATCATCTTAGTATGATCTGCCTCATCCCTTCTAAGACTGTTGAAGTTAAAAAGCCTGAATTTAGAAAAATAGCACTTTGATCATCTTCAGGGTGCGAGGCGCAGAGCATTAGACAGGGAGAACACTGAGGGCTTTGGTTTGATGAGGAGTGTCGTGGGAGGCATCGCCTTTCTCTGCTGAAATATTAGAGCAGGAGAGTTGCTGCTCGTGAAGGTAGCACTACTCCTGGCCCAATTAGGTGACATATTTGGCAGGACGCTGAAGACCTTCCTGTAGTAGAAAGCCAGGAACAAACAGTCTGTGATTGCAGGATCACTCTGTAGAGATGAAAATTAGACAGATGAGTGTGCAGGTTTTTCATGCCAAAGAAAAAAGAATTATCAGGTATTAGTTATCTGTTAATTAGTTAATTGAGAAAAGCTGACCTACAGGAGAATATTTGAAAGCAATACAGAATGCCTGAGAGACTTACGGCATTACATTCCATTACATTTTTATATTTTGAATTGTCAGCTGCTGCCTGAATTTTCTTTTCTTTTAAGTAAATACAATTCTACCATAAACTACAGGAAAGGCACAAACTGGTGAATACAAGAGATAGAAGAACAGGGTCCACACACTATAATATGCTCCCATAAGTATTCAATTAAATTACACCCGATGTGACGTTTCAAGCGTCACACCCTTCATCAAACAAACTACAATGCAGAGGCACACCTTCAAATAGCCACAAGGCCAGGTCACCTGACAGAGCACCTGACAGGTCACCTGCTACCCAGCACCAATGAATACATACATAAGTACATACATCCATATTAGATACATAATGTAACTTACATACACACCTTGCATATCATGTGAATACACTCGTTTGTCAGATAAAAAGACCTTCTGTGCAGTACCTAGAGCCATTCAGAACAACAAATTCACCGGAAAGCAGAAAATAAAGCATTTGACGCTCAAAATGTCATTTTGGGACGTTGTCGGCTGCGCGTGGTGTTTTTTTCTCCACTTCTCTCTCAGAATCAGATCCCTGAATTCATCAGATATTAATATTATATTAATATATCTGCAGAAATGCTGTGCAGGTGAGAGAGCCTAACTTTCAAATATGTAGGGCTGTAGTCAACCAAAGAAAATCTTGGTCGACTAAAGTCGCACATAATCTTCAACTAATCGATTAGTCGTGGGAAAAAATAAATCTTCACGTTATTTTTACTTCTGTTGTGGTGTGTCTGTGTCACTCTGCAGTTACACCTCCAAAACACTAGTCGGCGGTGGAGGATTGTCTTAATTGCCGTAAAGTTTAGTTCATATCAAACTTTATTTATATAGTTGATTCAAAACACACATTAAACACACATTAAACATGGCTTAATGGAGACAGTTTCAAACACAAGTATGCAAACTGGCTTCACTTTAACTCACAGCATTGACAGACAAACACTTGTCTTTATCTGGACACATTTCCCCCACCAATACAACATGCTAACGTTATTAGCACAAGTCTATGGCGTATTACATTGTATAAATTAGCCTAGTGTCTAGCGGTCTTTTCCTCTTCTCATATAAAACCAGGGACAACAGCATCATCTAACAATGGTAACGGCACATAATTTGGCTCCATTGCAACTCATAACATTCACAGACAAAACAACTGGGATAAATCCCGAAGTATAAATCCCTGAAGTATAAATCACACACACAACTTAAAATGCTATTTTAATGGAGGCTTTACTGTCTTCACAATTTATTGTTTCTTATCTGTGAAATACAAGTAAATATAAGCTTTGTTTCCACTGTGTGAAATGGTTTCAGCTTACAGAAACAGACAGGAGGTCTGCGCCACCGTGACACTCAGCGTGAGGGTGGGCGTGTTCAACTTTCTGTCAACAACAGGGGTGTTTTTCACAGGTAACTTAGCCTGCCCCCCCCCCCCCCCCCCCCCCCCCCTCTCCCTCTCTCTCTCGTATCCTATTACTGTATCTTTTTTACTCGGCCATTCTGGATGTCACTAACTCGGTTTCTTCTCCAGAGCCTTTGTGCTCCACTATCTCTCAGGTTAACTCGTATTGCAGCGGTGCCTGGATAGTGTGACGTGTGTAGTTGTGCTGCTGCCGTGGTCCTGCCAGATGCCTCCTGCTGCTGCTGCTGCTGCTGCTGCCATCATTAATCATTAGTCATACTTCTACTGCTATTATAGACATATGATATTATCATACATGTATACTGCCTGATACTAATATATATTTTCAACATATTGTACCACAGTAGCCAGAACTATAACGACAGTATTATTACTTTCATGAATGTTGTTGTAAGCTACTGTCATTACCGAGGATGTCATACAGATTACTGTATTGTGTCATACAGATTACTGTTAATTTGTTATGCTGATCTGTTCTGTACGACATCTATTGCACGTCTGTCCGTCCTGGAAGAGGGATCCCTCCTCAGTTGCTCTTCCTGAGGTTTCTACCATTTTTTTTCCCCGTTAAAGGGGTTTTTTGGGGAGTTTTTCCTTATCCGCTGTGAGGGTCTAAAGGACAGAGGGATGTCGTATGCTGTAAAGCCCTGTGAGGCAAATTGTACTTGTGATATTGGGCTTTATAAATAAAATTGATTGATTGAATTGATTGATAGTTCTATGTCACTTATGCTACATACATCACAACATTCTCAATAACTTACTAAGTAAATTTATCTCATGAAAATACTTATTTTATCCATTTTAAATTTCATCAAATATGTTTTGTGTGAAAATGCAAGTTTATTTTAAAAAGACACTATGCATGTAACAAATGGCAATTGACCAGCCGTCCAAAACTAGAAATTAGAGGGGTACCTACAGTAGAGCCTCATAGTTTGAAGCATAAGGCCCCGACCAACCTGTCATGTGACAAGTTGGAAGTTAGAACATGCTGTGAATATTTGAGGGTGGCTGTGGCTCAGGAGGTAGAGCACATTGTCCACTAATCCAGGGTTTGGTGGTTCCATCCCTGGCTCTCCCGGTCTGCATGTCAAAGTTTCCTTGGGCAAGATACTGAACCCCAACTTGCTCCTGATAGCTGAGCAGAAAAAAAACTTTTTCTTTTTTTAGCAAATTAGAAGGTTTTTGTAAAGCAGTAGTTACAATCCTCTTTAATTTCACATGTGACTAAGACTGCAAAATTCACAGTGTGGTATCTTCCAACAAATTTCATGGACGTCACCAATTACTTTGATGGACAAGCCCACACCTGCCTGCAACAAGCAACCAGTGGCGTGGCTAACATTAAAATCAGCAGGACTCTTTGTGGTTTGTATACAAGGCTGTTAATCACATTGTGAGTCAGCTTTTGCAGCATAACATTTCATTACGATACTGTTTTTTCCCTTCTTTCCTTTCACATGCTATTATAGTCATTTTCTATTATTAACTGATATGGAGAGAATATTCTGCAGTCCGCACTGTCGAATGAAAGAGGTGTTTTTGTGGAGAAGTGTTTGCTGAGGGGTGAATTTGAATTTCACAACAGTTCGGAGAGCTCATTGTGAAACGTGATTGTTCACCATGTGTGTAAGTGTGTGTGTATGGTGTCCCTGCTTTCATCTTGATGGTACAGAGCATGTGTTTTTCTGTCCTCCTGTCACCCTGAGGTCAATATGAAAGACGCAAGCTTGAATGGAACATCTACAGGTCTTTGAAATCTCTTGTCCGGCCTGTATGGAAATACTGCAAGCACACACATACACAGACTGTCATGCATGTAGACACTTATATCAAGTGCACAAAGTACAAAAGGTGCATGTGGAGAAACTCATTCACACACACACACACACACACACACACACACACACACACACACACACACACACACACACACACACACAGAGGAAGCATAAACAGCCATTTACACCTGGTGGGTGTTTGATCATCAATTAAGCTCCATCTCTCTCTCAGACTGTTTAGTCTCCAAGGTGTTCAGCTCAGCCTCCTCAATCAATCCACATCACCATGTAACAGCCAAATCGGCACATTGTCATCTTGTGTGTGACTTGTGTGTGCGTGTGTTGTGACAAACTCATACTGTTATTTACCAGGATATGATGTCTAAAAAAAGAGCACCATTTAAGAAAAACCTAATCATTGTGAACAACATGAATCTATAATATTCAGCCTTCACATTGTTGTCCAGTTTTTGGTGATTTTCATGTTTTACTGTATTGGAAATGTTAATAATGAAAACAGCATTTATAACACTATTTATTATAATAACTAATGCCATAGTAGATTTTTTGTTTATCATTTACGTTTTGTTAAAAAAAAAAAATCAGAGTTTTTGAGAGCAATATCATCTATAGGCATAAAGTGTAGGCACTGCATATATACTATAGGTTTTAAAAATGGCATTGATTACTATGCCATCAATATGCATTGTTCTCAGTGTTGTATCTTGAATCCCCAGACAAGGGATGGATCCATTGCAACCTTGTTATTGAAACTAAAATGCATCAAACTATGTTAAGCAGGACACACAACAGTAATGGTACACTAAAGGTTGATGATATACAGTTTCCCATTGCTGCCAACTCTCAGAGAAACAAGCTGAGTTAACGTTAAAGTTAGCTCAGATTGCAGTCCCTACACACTTACTGATGTCACATCAGTAAAGAAAATCCGCTATTTTTTGGTTCCAGCTGGGAACCAACTTTTAGGTTCCAAACCAGTTTATTTTTTGTCAAAATGCTCTGAATGGTTCAAAATTAGGTGCAGGAACCGGAACTGAACCAGTTTCATATTGGTAGAAAAAGGGTTTGAAGGAATCCTAACCTTGAAACAAGCAGAACATGCTTTGTGCAGGTGATGTTTAACCCTCCACCCACTGCAAACCATGTGGAGTGAATGTTTGGATTGTTCAGCTAAATTTTCACCCTGGTTCTATTCTCCTTCACAATAAATGCCCAATGGGCTGTTTTATTTTGACTGACAGGACAACTGGTTTGACATTTAAATAATGCTCTACAGTTCGTATATAACCCATGTATTTGTGAGCCGGGAGGCTGTGATAACTCGCCTATGCACTGCAGGGTGTCATTCCTCATAGGACGGCAGCAAAGGAGGAAGTCAGGTGACGTAGTATTAAGAGCAACAGAGGTCTGGAGGGGCGAACAACTCAAATAAGCACAGGACTTTGAACCAAAAAACACAGTTTGTGTCATATGTGAAAGCAGAAGTCAGAATTGAGTTAATTTAAGTTACGCGCGTATGTACCCAATGTTACATTGTAACATAGCATTGAATACGTGACATTACATTAAGTATGTAATGTGATGATACCCAAAAATTATTATTTTCCTAAAACTAAACCTAACCTAAGTGGTGGGGGGGCTTTTTGTTAGATGTCATATAAACTGCTATAAATGCTGAGTAGGTCTATCATCTACCAAATTATTTTCCATAATTATGCCAAAGAAGAGGTATACATTTGATAATTACATGCTGATTCTTATAAACACCACAATACATATTGTAGATTTAATTAACAAATGACAGAGCAGCACCTGTTTCTATCTATGTCATGTGATCACATCAAAACAACATCTCACAACAAAGGCTTTACACAGAACAAATTGTACCACGGGCAACACACATACAACAACATAAACAACAAACACAAGCTCTCAAAAGCTCAAAAATTCCACATTCATGAGGGGATACACATGCAAACATGCACTTCAAAAGTAAACACCACAAGCACCAGCATCTTATCATAAGCAAGCAATGCCATTATCTTTATGATTTGAAAATGTTATTATTCTGCTGCTTGCTTCCTTACTAAGACAAATATGAAGCTGATAATAATCAAGCCTGTTTTTCTCCAAGTGTTGGACAAGAGGCAACAGAAGAAGAAAGAATAGAAAACCCACTACCCCAAAAAGTAGAAATAAGTAGGGTGAGACAGAAAGAGGAAAGAAGAAAAGGACAAGGCATAGGGGAGAGGTGTGAGAGTTTGAAATGGTAACAGAGGAGGAGAAAAAGAGACAGCCTGGCAGCAGAGGCAAATGAAATCAATTTGAGAAGCATTGAAGTAATTGGTTTCTAAAGAGAATAGTGTCCTGGATGCAAGCTACCTCTTTCTATTCGGCCTCAGTGGCAGAATAAGTCCACCTCTCACCGGAATGACAACATCAACACCTTGTTTCTCATTCAGAGTTGTTACAAAGGTATGAGTGTGTAGGAGTGTGTGTTAGGCAAAGAAAAACTCCTCTAAAATGCCATAATCAAAGAGGAGCCATATCAACAATTGCAGCATGTTTGGTTGAATAACATTCAGAATCCACCAGCGTGCCCTTTAAGCTTGTGCTACGTAAAACTGGAGCAGAAAGGCCTTTTATATTCAATAATAGGGCCAGAAATGTAATCAAACCAATGTGATTGCCCTGTGATTCGTGCCAAAATGCATCTAATCTCACATTAAGATACATTAATCTGCTTTATAATTGACATTTTAAAAATAGCACTTATGAAATTAGCAGAGAAAAGGGGAGAAAAGGCTTGTATGGTCAATTACAACTAACACTTGGGCTTGGCACAGGAGCCATTGGACACAAGCCATGAGTATTTAAATTACACAGAACCAGAGGGCCTGATTACAGCAATGCTGAATTTAGAAGCAGTAATTGTAGTCGCAGGCTCACAATGATGCTATTCACAGCCTCTTGTTGGAGGGAAGAGGGCTTTCCTGACTTGTGTAAAGGGCTGGGATTTAAATTATGAAATGATGTTCAGGTGTCATTTTGATTAGGGTGGCACAGGGCATGTATCACTCCTATACTGAAGGAAGCCCATGTACAAAATTTACCAATACAAATTTTAAAAGGCTGTTACCAGTTCTAATGAAAATCCGGGAACTACATGTAAAATTTTTATACATGTACAAAAAGCAGGAACTACACCCACTTTTCATAGTAGAGTAACTGTATAAATTATGGAAAGGTTGAATTAATCTTTATCCTAAAACATTAAACTCTAAAGGTGTGGGAGCAGTCTTTACAAAATATGGCAATGTTATGTGCCATTTTTTTCTGTCCATTCCAATGGACAGCGAATCTGAACATAGAAATAACTTAATAGTAAAAATTACAATACATGGTCTGAACAGAGTTTTTTTTTTATTTCAACAAAAAGCATACAATTCATTTTTTCATGAATGGTTTACCCATATCAATGGGTAATGTATTGCTTTTAAACACATTTTATATATATTTTTGCATGGTATTTGTCATCACGTCTCAAAATACTGAGTCCTAAATAAAGTTAAAACCTTTATTTCTGATGTTTCTCCAGAGAACGGTTTGTTGGAAAACGTCCTGAGATGAGTGTTCTGTGTACATAATCAACAGGATGCATTATAAAATGATCGTATCAACAGAGAATCAAAGTACAACAGTAGTTTTCTATTAAAAAAGATTGCTCTACTGCAATTCACTTACGATGATGTGGAACACTATGATTTGTTATAGACCCATCTAATAAGTAAGTGTATATAGGTGAAGTCAGATGACAGTAGTCACAGATCTAGACATCCTAGAAAATTTATGTCTATTGAAATGGACAGGCGATCTGAACGAGAATAGCCATTAATTTGTTAATATTTAGAAATTTGACATTTTCTTGCCAACTGTAGTTAGAGGGTCTCACTATGTGTTTGAAAAGATTCCTAAAACTGAATGTTGAAGCTGAAGTGACTACACAAAGTCATCATTACTATAGACTAAAAATGAAGCTATTAGCAGTGGAGCTCCTCACTTGTGACTGAAAGTGCCATCATCAGCTCAGCCATGATATGTAGTATGTTGCTTCCTAGTAAAAAGTTTGTTTCTTTTTCCTAAAGACCTCAAAAGTCACAGAAGCTATCTGATGTGATAACACTGTTGCCAACAGTTTGCTGTTGGGCCATTATTAACCGTAAAAACAGTTCTTGTACAGGCCAAGTTTTGTGTTGAACAGAATTTGATGATGTTGTTTACATTCAGAGCCAGTAGAGGATGTGTTCTCTATGTGGACGCAAAAAGTAATGTGTAGTATCATAGACTATATAAATAATGGATGTAGCTTCCATGACGTCCCCCATTGGTTTGTGGACTCCTGTGTTGAAGCCTAAAGTTCAGCATTTCGGCCATTGCCATCTTGAGTTTTTTGAGCCAGAAGTAACCATATTTCTGCTGTAAAGTTGGACATTTTACCATGTTGGTCTCCAGGGCTTGACCAGCTTCTGGAGCCAGCCTCAAGTGGTCAATCAAAGAACTAACAGTTTTGGCACTTCTGTGTTAGCTTCATTTTCCACACCACTTGAGTAGTCATGATGGTGGAAGTGTAACACATCTAACTTTCACGTGTAAGAGACTGCAGATGGTGTCCTGCCACATTCAACTGTAAAAGGTCTCATGGGAGGAATTTAAACTCATCTATATTCCCTTTACACACAAAAATAAATGTGTTTATCTCAAATGTTGTGCCCACATACCTCCATGTGTCCTTTATGGTGGCATAGATACATCCACTAGATGGCAGTAGAGAGTCAAAAGTTTCTAACAACAACAAACGACGGTGGGAGAGGTCGTAATAATTTACCTTTTATAGAAAGCAGCATTGTAGATATGTTATTAATGCATTCCATTAAGCCATTTTAAAAGTGTTTTTGGCATGTCCTATGGTTGTATCTCGCTTGAACTATGTCCACAGTCTCCACTGGTACTGCTCCGTTTTGTCCATATCTGTACACTTTTAGAAAAAATGCACAAATAAAGACAAAATTAATGCAGAGTACAGACAGAAGGCTCCATCTGTGTTGTATCTAATGGTAAGCATGAATGAGCCATTAGTTGTATCGAATGGTGAGGTTGCCCTTTGCAACCAACTGAAACTATGGGAGAACTATGGTGGCGGACATTAAGACACAAATGGCCCAAAGCCAGTATTTAGTTTGTCCTCTCTGGGCCACTGTAGAGATAACATGTGGACTCCATGGACAAGGACCCACTCTGAATGTAGACAAACGGTTCACTCTAAGGTAACAAAAACACAATTCTTCATTTAAGGTGATTTTATTCATGAATTCCATATTCCTTTTCTGTCTATATAGCCCGCTGAATCCCACACACCGGACATTTCAAGTTTGATTTTTAAACATAACCCAAACATTTTACGAGTTTCTCTCTTTCCCTGCCCAAAACCAAGTGTCTGAGTTGCCTTAACCTAACCAAACCATTCTATATGTTTGCCATAACTGCAGACTTTCTGTATTCCTGGCCATACTGTAGCTGCCAAGTGCAGATATTGTGATATATATTTTTTTTTTGAAACATCTATTGAGTGCTACATGTGACCAACGTTTCCATTTAATATACTGCATGGTCCAGAGTTATCCAGCATCAACAGCAATATAATTGTGACCAAGACACAAATCTTGATACATACCTTAATGCTGTGCCTTTACATTATTATACATTTTACATGTATTATTTTTATCTGTAGTTTTGTGTGTTGCTATAGTCAGGGAGAAACCTTAAAACCCATATGCAAAAACACTCAATATTATCCCAAATGTGACATACCTACATTCATGATTTGATACACACAGAAAAAACTGACATTTTCTGTCAAAGCCAGGCAGCCTGTGGCCAGGAACCAGTTAACATAGAGGCCTCAGCTACAAAGGCAGACCACGAAATGTCACAAATCAAAAACTCAAAGTTTCACAGCCACTGAGGGGAAAAAATACCACACCACAGCCACACCACGATATTGCCTTTTGGTCTCGACTTGATAGGGGCAAAATGCATATTCATGAAGTAAGCAACTTGTGATCCCAAACAAAGTAAAGCCCTGGCTTAGGGAGATTGGGCCCGCCGTTAATGACTTCTTCGTTTTAAGCCCGCATAAGAAAGCCCCCCGATTTCCCCTCGCTTGTAGTCCATGAGAATATTTAATACCGTTATTAATCATTTTTAATCCGTTTGCTTTTAATTAAGAAACAGCATGTTGCTGTCCTATCAGCCTGTGCCAGCGCACAGATTAATTGTAGCTTAAGATAGCCGGCCGTGATTGGTGTAATGTATTAGCTAACAAGACGCCCGGCTTCTAAAGATACTTGTACACTACCTTGGGAACTTGGCACCACTCCAGGGCCTCTCTCTCCCTCCCTCTCTCTCTCGTTCTCTCTCTTCCTCCTCTATCTCTTGTCCCGTGTGTCTTTCCTGTTTGATGCTGCAGTCAGGCGTCTTTGGGAAACCTTCTCTCTCATCTCAGCATGCCTCTGTGTTTGTAGCACTATTACTCTGATGGCAGGCCAGGCTATCCCTGATGAGGGAACATGGGGGAAAGGAGTCTTTCATTCTGTCCCTGGCCAGGGGCGATACACTGTAACCTATAGCCCCTGGTGCCAGGCCCTGACTTTTTTCCAGACTGGTTCAATTTGACTCACTTGGCCCCAGGTCTGGATTAGGATGTCAGGGAATTGTGGCTTTATGGTTACATCCTCATTAGGTTGTTGTTTCCTCCTGTACTTTACCATGAGTATGATTGGAATGGCACTAAGACGGAAGCAAGAGGGAATCATGGCACCTAAAGGAGATGGCAATGACGTGATGTGATGCCAGAAGGGATGTTGTTAGTGATGTCATGTATTTTCAGTGCCATCCTGCTCAATTCCTCCTATCCAGCAGAAATTCTTGAAGCAAGAGGCGGAACCAGTCAAATGTGAATGGACAGTAGGGGGGACTCAGCTCTGACTCCGTGCTGGGTGAGAGGTTTACATGGACTGTAAGCTTTATATGATGCTGATCACTCTATTACAGCTAGCAAATAGGGGGTGACAGACAGTCACTGACAATAGTAGCATACATATGATCACATTTACTCACATGATCTCATGGATCTATCTGTGTATGGGGAGTGTGGCAGCTAAGACACTGTTCAGGGAAAATGGACACTATTATCGGGCTTTATGAAAATCAGCAGTTCACTGCTGGTGCACTTGCTAAAAGTGTACATGATTCCAGAGTTTCAGAGGAATTTACAGGTGTCCACAAATCACAGTATCCAAAGTTTTCATCAATTCATGTTCCATCTCTTGTCCTACCACCAGCCAATGACCCAATGAAATACAACTGAGTTCCGTCGAACCTCATACAGTCACTTATTAGAGTAACTGTCCACTGAAGTTAACTGGAGCATCCTTAACTCCTGCTGTGCAGTAATTTCTGGCCAAAAGTGAACAAATTATTAATTTCTACCAATACCTTGGTGAGTTTGAGAACTGTCATAGATATGGGTTGATAGGGGCCTACCACACCTACCATGAGTTGAGAACGACATTATCTGGCCATGCAATACAGAAAGGGCTTTCATGAGAAAGTCCACATATACTGTAGGTTACGAGGGAAGGGTGGTTGATGGGTCAAACACGACTTTAATCCAGGACACCAGGGTTCCAGTCCCATGTGAAACCAATACTTACACCAAACCATGATCTTTTTCTAAACTTCACCATGCTATTTAGGCATCTAAATCAAAGGAAATGGAAACCCCCTCTGAACATACCAGTAGGGTGCAGACCCCTGTCTATGAGGTTTATAAGTGCAGATAATGAGCATTTAATGGGCTGATAACCTCCCCATCAGGTGTTAAAGCAGTGCAGGTGGTAACTGACCAATGTTGTGTTCAAATTCAAGGTTTTTTTGCCGCGAGATCCTGGAGGGACTGAAGTAAATTACATGTTAAGTCAATGTAAAGATGCACTTAAAGATGCGCGATGGACACAATGTGAAATACGTAAATTAAGTAGCGCAAATTTATAAGTATGACTCCGAGGACGCACCAGTGGGAGCTCATTCATCAATTCAGTGAATTCACATGCGTGTGATGCCAGTTATTCGCGTGTGCGAAGCAAGTCAACACAAAATATTCTAGCATTCAAACTGATACCAACTCTTGTACAAACTCGTACAAAACTGCAGCCCATACACTGAAGAGTAGTAAGAGTCTGCTTGGGGGCTTTGTTTTTCTCCCATACCTCACCATTTTTAATTGAATAGTGTTGTAAGTGCTACAGCTGCTTTTAAAATTATAGAGGGCCAGATTAACTAAGGCTGTTTTGCCTGTTTTTCAGGTGCGACACCAAAGCCATACCTGCCAACTTGCAGACCACTGTGTGTGATCTTTTAACAACCATGACCAAACTGTAACCACACTAGCCACAACATTCTTGAAAGATAAAGATAAACATAAAGTTTCAAAGTATCTGCTATATAATAATGTACTGATGTGTAGACGGTTTGCAGAAATGTACAATGCCATTTTTATGCTGGCAACTGGGCTGTCATGAACCCATACATGTATGTTATAAGTTCTGTCGTTTTTCTATTGAAGACAGTCCTGGAACTTGGCAGCTTTTTAGAGAGCCCTTGATAAAGGGCATCTATGCCATGTCCTGTGCCTCTGCTGCCTGGGAAGGAGTTCCAATAGTACTTTTGTTCTACTTTTTATCCTACTGATTGTGCTCAATTTGATTTTGTTGTCAGCTTATGTTGTTCTGCTCTGCAAAGATGCATTTTTTCAGTACAGATTTTTAGGAAGCTTTTATGACTTCTGCCACTATTACACAGCATTTTGGCATTTCATTTACTTCAAGTAAAACATTTCAATATACCGTTATAGAGCAAGTGTAAAACAATAAACACAGAGCAAATGAACAGTGAAGGCAATACAGGCAAAGTGTTTTTGTTGTTGTTGTTTTTCTTTTGCTGCATGAAAGCAGGTTGTGGAATAATCTGTGATGATCTTAACTCCAACTCTGATGAAAATGGAGGCCTGCCACCAAAATCAGAATACACAAGTGCCATACAGTGTGTGTGTGTGTGTGTGTGTGTGTTTGTGTGTGTGCGTGTGTGTGTGTCTGTGTCTGTGTGTGTAGAGCAGAGTGTGATGGTAATTTAGCGTATGAAAGAATAAATAGATGGCTATTTTCAGTATTAATTTCAGCATCTGCCTCTAAGGGACTCTCTCTCTTTCTGTCTCTCTCTCTTTTTCACACACACACATACATCCACTACACACACGCACACAGAGTCTACTCTCTCCAGTGAAGAGGAGCCCATTGTGTGTGATGAGAGTTAGATTGGATGGCTCCCCAGGGAGCTGCTCTCCATTAGCTAAGGTGATCTAACAGGTAATCAGCAGATAATTAAAAGGCTTCACTTCTCTGATGGGAGGGGCTGAGGGAGTCGCAGTTGAGTGAGTGTGTGTGGGGCGTGCGCACACACATGCAAACTTTTGCATGTGTACCTGTGTCTATGCAGTCATTTTTGAATGTCATCGGGGCAGGAGGCTTGTGGTCGTTTTGTGTTATGGTGGGACATGCATCACTTTTATAGACGTTCAATCCTTCCTGGAAAGTATCTTTGAATGGATATTGAAAGGCGAAGTCCAGGTCAAATTAGCCAGGATGTGTGCTGTAAACAGAAATGGATGAGTGCCACAGTCTGGAAAAGTCTATAGGCTAAGTTAGTGTATCTGTGCTTCTCACTGCCACAATAGTCAAATTTACCTCATGCCAGATATAAGAGTAGGTTAAACAGGCTGTTGCTGGGGTGGGTGCTGTCGTTTCTTTGTGCTCTGACCTAGGGCTGCCCCAAATATAGTTTTAGGGGCTTTGAAGCCTAGTAATTACATGCAAATATTTCAGTAAATGACTCCAGTTACTACTCTCAACTCTTACTCACATTTCCATGTCTTTCTGCAACAAGTCACATATCGTGAGATTTCAGAAAGAGACTTCCACTTGATGAGACAAACAGACCAGATTAAGCAAAAGGTGAAGAGAAATTTCAGCCATTTATAACAATCTGAGCCCACTTTTAATGGAAATACAATGATAGTGTTCCATTGGCCCATATGTTTACAGTGCGGCCACTGCGTGGCTGCTGGGTGCTACCAACAGTCACTTTGACACAAATACATTGGTAAATAAGTTATCCTCTGAACATAAAGTTATGTGGTACCACACATTCAAACAGACAGCAAAAATATTAACAATAATAAGAATAAAAAAGGCCTGAAAATTGCTTAGCTATGGAGTGGCCACTGGAATCTTTATCAAGAAGGATAAGTGAAGAAACAGTTTGTGGTCCCATTGATGAAACCAGATGGTGGCAACTGAAGAAATCCTCATCAGGCAGTAAATAGTCCTCTGTGGTCAGCAATGCTATTCTCTCATACAGTGACTGACCAATGTTAACTTTAGCTTAGCACAGGCACATTCACATACAACTTACCAACTTCACGTAATCAACTGAAATTTAAGCAGCAAATGTGCTTAGATCTACAATTTTGTCTGTTTAACCCTATGGGCCCGAACGACGCACAGTGCCTCCAAATTCACACCTGTTCTTCCCTAGGGATTTTCTCCGCGGCCGTTTGTGATAGCGAGAAGCCATGCATGTCACGTGAAACAGCGGAACCGCAGCTTTCCGACAATACCAAGCACGTGGGTAGTCCAATGTTTTCACAGTAAAAAAACAAAACATGAATTACACTAAAATTATGTATAACAAAGCTTTCATACGGCTTTGCACACACATTACTTTTGGATGGATTACTCACGAAGGCAGGCTCGCACGGAATGACCAGAGCTTTCCAGTGATACCACACACATCATTGTGCTGTCATCCCATCACGCTATGAATACAGATCAGTTGTCTACAAAATAAAAACCTGACAAATTTCTTCAAAATCCATTATACAGATCTTGTTATCAGTCACTTCATATAGTGAGGAATATCATATCTTACCACGTCTTAGGCTTGCCTGTGTTTCTCCCTGTCTATCCACATTTGTAGTCCGGCTTTCAAGATGCAAATATCTCCATATTGTCCAGTTGACACTCCATCATTATGCATGCTGACAGGGCAGTAGTCCCCCCCCCCCCCCCCCCCCCCCCCCCAAATGCCCAAAATGCCCCCCCCCCCCCCCCCCCCCCCCAATATATAACTGAAACTGAAAAACAAACAAACAAAAAAACTTTCAGGTCAAAGAGCAGCATGGAGCACAGAGAAGTCAGTCAAGATCATGTCGACAAGAAAACAGATTAGTTTAAAGGTTAAGTGCACTTACATTGATCACTTCCATAAAATAAAACGAGAAATTGGAAAAGTTTGAAAAAATTGTTAAAATTTAATTAGGGAACTGATCACAGATGCATGGTCTCTGTGTGTTTATACATCTATTATTGCTTTAATTTGCTAAAAGCCATGCTTTTAATGAAGCTGACATGTCATAACAGTCAAGCAGGTCATTATGTTTTATGTAAAATGTTAGATTTTTTTTAAATGATTTTTTTATATCACAATTTCAATATTTTCATTAGTTATTGTGGTTTATCAACTTACATAGCCTTTTAGCTTAGGTTGTACAGATTTTAGGGATGGAAGACATTTTAAGATTCTCCAAGAAATGACATCACAATAAGCAAAATTACCAGTGTAGGCAATCTTATTGGAGAGTTCAAAGTATTAAGCTCTCTGTTAACCATTTTGTCTTTCTTTATTAGACTCTTACTCAGTTGAATTTCCTTACTGAATTTTTTTTATCCATTTTTTAGGAAATAACTTATTGTTTACACCGGGCTACACATGGTATTACGGTAGCCTTTACCAGGGTATTTAGAAATCCTGACAGTATGAGTTTTAATGTGGTCAAAAAATACAGACACTAATCTGTCTATTAAACTCATACTGAGAGGCTGTATTGAATATGTATTGTATGTAGGGCATATCAAGCACCACCAGAGGTCAGTCTCCACTGATGGAACAGGCAGCTGAGCTGTATGCGGGTGTTGGGGATAACGTTACAGGACTACAACAGCAGAGACAGACTGCAGGGAAAACATCATTTTTTCACATCAAAGCACCACACACAAATACTGCATACACCGCACACCAAGATGAAATGTCAGGAAGGTATTAAGTTCTAAAAAAAAATTGATAACACCCAAGCCTACTCCATATAACCCATCAGACAGGTTATTTTCAGTGTACCATCTGTCTGTAAAAACATTCCCATCGTATGCAACAATGTTGATCAACAATATGAGGATTTAACATACACAGAGGTCATCAAATAACCTGTTTGGTAATTTTGATAAGAGAAAAGTTACTTCCTCTAATAAGAATGTATCACTGGAGGTAAACACTTAACTTCTTTAATGTGTTCTCTGCTCTTCATACATCACTGTACATTATTTCCTTATTTATTAGTACATAGAGTCCAGAAACATAAGACTTTTTTCAGTCTTTATTTGAAGATATCAACATAAACACCAGGAGTGGAGGAAATAATCGAATCTTAGGATGCACTGCAATGTGGGCATAAACGATTGGGCACCGATTCACAAATGTCAATAATGGATTATTTAAATGTTTGTTAATAACATGATATTGATGCAACATTACCCTCGCTCACCAGACCTTTCTCAAGAAAAGAAAGGTCTGGCTGAGCCAACTCTCACTTTAAGATTGGAGAAAAAAACGCCCCAGCTGCTTGTCTTTCTTTCAACCAATCACAATCATTCTGGGCGGTGCCACAGCAACAGTAGCTTGCAAAAATATTGCTGAGGGGAAACAGGTTTTGGTGTAACACCAAAACCTAATATTGTCTACAGGACGCCAACCATGGCAGAAAAATGGCTACATCCCCGCAAGATAACACACTGCAAAAGTTAGTGGAGGACGTGTTGAAAACGGTTGAAAACTGCTACACAGCCGGAGGTGGTGGGCGGGACTTCAGCGGGTGGCTCGTTCCGCCCAATGAGAGGCTGATCTATGCAGCAAACTTCCCCCCACAATCTATCTATTTTCTTTCCTTGTTCGGGCACTATTTTTAACACTTCTACATCAGATCATTTGTTATAATAGGATACTCGCAGCTTTATATCAGGGGGAAAAAAATAGTCCTAGTCTCTCTCTCCTGGGTCAACCCGAAAAATAGTTTCCCTGCACCATGTTGGAGGAATTTCTAATCACCGTCCAATAATTATTCATATTGTAGGCTAATGAACTGGGGTTGAGCAGAGTGGTTGCCATGGCAACAAGTAATCAAAAACAAAGCATTCACCTGTGGATCTGACAGAGACTCTGGACTGATCATACACAGCTGGACTTGATTGCAGGGCATGAACTGAGAAAGGAGATTGACAGCGAAGCGTCGAGAGCGAGTGACAGTTTGGCTCTGGGAAGCGGAGCTGCTGTGAAGTGCCCGACAAAGCCACCTTTATTGCGTTCACGGCCGGGAGGAGGGGCGAAGACAGCCAGTGTAGGTGGAGAAGTTCCGGGGGTAGGGTGGAGGTTAAGAGTTTGTTTGAGAATGAAAGAAAGAAATAATGAAATCTGAAGTGTTTGTGTTATATTTGCAGTCCTGTCAGTTACAACTGAAAGCCGAGCTTGCTCAAAAACCGCGCTCCGTGTGGTGCTTTCTGTCTGTGGAGTGCACATCTTTAAAAAAAATGTTTGAAAGAAAAGTAACCAAAGATGAGGTGTCATATTGAAGATTTCGTTTGAGCAAAATCTCATTTGAATTTTGAAACCTGTTTTGTTGACTTTTTTTGTAATAAATTACTTTTTTTGGACTTTAAACATTTTTCACAGCGCATTATTGGCAAGTTAAGCCAGCCGCCACCTGTAGAAAGTGGTTCTACACACAATAAAGCTTATAGTTTGGGAAAGTATAACACAGAAGTCTGCTGGTTTTAATCCGCACGTACCCTATCCGCTATTAATTAGCCTAATAATTAAAATTGAATGACCCAAATCCGTGGATATCCGGAATATCTCTAGCCTACTTTACGTCATCCCAAAACTGAATGTCTCTCAGGTATATAGGCTTTTTACAGCAAACAGGAATAAAATATAAATCTAGATTTTACAAGTAAGGAAAGACTTGACAAGACATCAGCATGAACTTGAACATGAAACTATGTTTGTTCTGTCTTGTTTTGTTTTGCTTTGTTTTTATTGTGAACGAATGTTGTACAACACCAACCTGCCAATGGGACTAGAGACGGAAATTAGCCACACGGCTACAATCTCACATGTTTACATTTATATGTGCATTAACATGTACTGTCCCATTTCTTTCTTTAAAAATAAATAAATCTACAAATCTACAAACAGCGCTGAGTGTTGCCCGCTCTCAACCTGGCAGCGAAAGTCAGAGTGAATTTAACCCATTTAAACCCATTTAAGGATGTCTGAAAAGCTGTTTCCATAAACAGTCAAATTTGCAAAAGGGCAAAATGCGGAAAAAAATGTTCATGAAAAAACAACTATTGATTAAAATCATATAGATGGAGGTTTGCAGCATTTATGTTTCAATTCAATAATAAGCTATATATTCACAATTAGGCTGTTGTAGCCTATATATTATCTTAGTTAAATATTTTTAAACCACAGCCAGACATTGAGGGTGGTCAGTAGCTCTGTGTATATGCAGGCGTATGTCTGCAGCGACTTGATTCATTCATTCCACTCTTGCAAAGCACACACACATACACACGCCTGCCTGCACGTGTAAACTATGGAGACAGTTTGCCAAAGTAATTTGACGCATTCAGGTGTTAATGATGTGTACGTGCACTGTGTGTGTGCGAGATTCACATGCACACACAGGTGTAGTGTATGTGTGGCATTTGTAACGCGCTGTGCACACGTCCTGAAAAGACGTGTGAGCGCATCATATGAGTGGAGCGAACAACGCCTACGCGTCATGTAGCGGGCTTGCGTGTAACACTTGTGTCTACATAGTAACCCTATGTAAAATGTAGGTGTGCACTCATACGGTTTGGTTAGATCTGATGTGTCCTAAGTAGGCGCAAGTGACGCGTTGTAGTGTGGTTGGGTGAAACGTTTGACCCCTCATAGTGTGTGTGTGTGTGTGTGTGTGTGTGAAATTGTGGATAAACTTACTTCCATCAACAGACTGAACCCCTCTCTTTTCTTGAGAGGGGTATCTACAAAAAAAAAAATATGTGGATTTTGCTTTCCCACTTATTGTTCTTGTGCACAATAATACACTGGGTCACTGGACTCCATCTGTCCCCCATGCAGTAAGAAAGTGTCAGAACCAGCTGTTTTAGATGTGCACACGTGCAAGTACCAGACCCTCTGTTTTATGTTGCGCAAAGATTGATATATTTTTGATAGTTACTGTAAAAATGTTGTTAGCCTTGCGTTCACAGTTGCTCATTTTAAGTGGAAGAAGACTTTTCTACTAGCGCACTAGTTTACTGGCTAACGCTGTGTGCTTATCAACTACATAATCATGGGTCTTTACAGAATATAGGAACTTTTACCACTGTTCATTTTAGGAGGATCACCACGAGGAAGAATGTTTTTGGTTTAGATTACCAAATGGACAATGGATCATAGATACTTGTTTCTGGCTGCCAGCGTTAGCTAGCTGAAAAGTTGTTTATTTCCACTTTAAAATGTTGACTGAAACATGGCTGCCTGTTGATAGACTTGAATAAATGCTAAAATGGATGGTTCAGACAAACTAGTTTACCCACCGGACAGGGGCACCAAACCCCCTGGACAAAATATGACAAGCGGCCTGGCTCTACGCCCCCCAGGAGCCTCCAACAAACCCTGCTGTGTTCTGCTCCTCCTCTTGAAGAACCAGAGGGAGGGTTGGACGTTGGCAGGTTCTGTCAGCTTCCCCACAGTGTCCACACACTCCTGGATGTGAAGCTAAGGACTTAAACATTTACCCATGACAAAGTATCAACAGATGGGAACATTTTTAATCTACATTTTGAAGTGAAAATAGATGACTTGTCAGCTTAAACAGCTAGCGTGCTAGCTACACTAGCTAACACTGGCAGCCAGAAACAACCAACTATGATTTATTGTCTGTTAATTGCCCAATACGTTAATAAAGAACAGGGTTTCTTGCTGTGGTCCTTCGAAAATAAGTAGTGTTGAGGTTACTGTAGTCCATTATGACCGAGGAGTTGATACGCAGACGCTAGCTGGCACCAGCATAGCTAGCTAGTTGAAATATTGCCTACCCTCACCACTGTTAAGTGATTGGCTGAAATAAAAACTGATATGTTTTTGAATGACAGGGGATTGTGGGCCTCTGATTGACTACATTAAAAAATGATTGACAGATACCCCACCATCTTGACCTAGTGCATGTGCACGCCTAAAACGGTGGCTCTCTGGCTCTGCAGGGGGATGATATTGCATGCAGCTTTGGGACTCTCTGATCAATGTCTTGTTTATCTTCTCCCAATTTACAGGCAGACACTAAAATGTGCTTAGCCTGTGGTAAAGAGCTCATCAAGATGTGCACCCACACTAAGTCTTGACACCTGCCCAATTGGCCAGCACCCATGTCTTACAATGTTGATATTTGGTTAAATTTAAGCTGTGATAATGGGGGACTAAAATCCAATGTCAGGACATTGGCAATGCCAATGTCAATTGATGAAGAATACCAAAATAACAACAGATGACCTTGATATTTTGTTGGTTTATGTGTTGCTGTTAAGTTACCAAAATCCAATGTCTTCCAAACATCTTATGTCAGTATCATCTTGGCATTGAATAATTGAGCCGTAAGGTGTGGAGGACAAAACCCAACATCTGCAAAACATCATAAAATTAATGTCCAAACAACATGGAATTCTAACATCATTTGACATTTAGAATATCATCGACCCGATTTTCACTCCAACCAGAATTTAATCTTAGTCTGACATAAGAGTCCAATATCTAAATACCCATGTCTGTCTGCTGTTTGCTGCTAAGCAGGTAGTGCACAGTGGAGTTTTTAGAGGTTTTTCCCGAAAAAAATTGAACCAAATATTTAAGTTGTGGGTCAGAAGGCTTAATAATGAGCTAAAATTCACTGTAAATCTGTATAAAGCCAAGGGGAGCTGCAAGTGATATTCTCTACACCTGCGACCCCTTTAACATGGTCACATCGTTTTCACATTCTCACTACATTTCAAGTGGAAAATATAAATTAAAGATGACCTAATATTTACAGTTTGACATCTGTTTTAACACAGCGATGGGCATATTTTGTTTCCTGTTTGATATTGTAGTGAGAGAATATAATGTCATTGTACCACAGTAAGTAATGCTAACTTAGATTTATAGCCTGAATATTCAATATTGATTTTGTAACTACCTTGAAGAAGTGGTGATCAAGGTATCCCTTTATTTTGCAGCTCACAACTTGCAAATAAGGACAAAAGACATCTTACTTTCAATTGTGTCTATTTCGGTAGATGGGCAAAGTGAACAAACATCTAATGTCAAAGGGGCATGAGATCAAAACAAACTCTTTAGGTAAAATTCTTCTTCTTCTTTCTATTTTCTTTAGCAGAAAGAGTTCATAACTGTTTTTGTTACTGTTTGCTCGTGCACATATTGTGATCTTCAGCTTTGTATTGTAATGTTTTATTGTGGGGCAGACCTTCTCTTCCTCTGTCATTTAGAACAGATAGATACGTCACCTCCTCCCCCAACGGAATTTCCCCCCGGGCACCACCTCCATACCTCCCACCTGTGTTCATACTGCAGTCTTCCTCAGCTCCGCTGATCCTTCCCCTTTGTGGCGTGGCTTTAGCCACCAATCACAATCCATTACTCTCACTGATAAAAGCCACTTTGGGAAAATACCAGAGGTGGCCATGATTTAATTGGAGCAGTCCACCTCCTGTGTCTCTCTGTGTAACATTTGATAGTTAACTCTGCTGTTAACTTAGCGATTTCAGTGTGTAAAAGTTAACTCGTATGATGCACTAGAAAGTGGTTTTAGAATCTGGGCCATATGTTTACTCTGTTTGTTATTATGCCTCAACAGCAATAGCCATAGGTATTGGTGGCATTTTGTTTGGAGGCATTTTGTTTTCAGGTTGTCCGTCCATCCATCCATCTGGATATCTGTCCCATTCTTGTGAACACGGTATCTCAAGAAGGCCTTTCTTTAAATTTGGCACAAATGTTCATGTGGACTCAATGATGAACTGATTAAATTTTGGTGGTCAAAGGTCAAGGTCACTGTGACCTTTCGTTCAATTCATTCTTGTGAACATGATGTCACTCAAATGCCTTGAGGGAATTTCTTAAAGTAAATTTTAATTACTTGCCAGCTCACTAAACGGGCAACAGCAGTGCTTGCCCAACTGCATTGGCTGTATGTTGCCTCCCTTACCAAGAGACATCTACAGGGATTGTAACAAACACTGGGCTGTGTTGTTAATGTGCTCACATGCCTCTCAAATCCTTCTTGTCAATCTTGCAGTTTCCCTTTTTGAATGACAAATACAGACTATACAATTCATTTTAATTCATAAAGCCCAACATCATAATTTGCTTTTTGCCTCAGAGGGCTTTACAACATACTGCATATGACATCCCTCTGTCCTTGTACCCTCACAGCAGATAAAGAAAAACTCCCCCAAAATAAACCCCTTCAACAAGGAAAAAAATGGAAGAAACCTCAGGAAGAGAAATTGAAGAGGGATGCCTCTTCCACGATGGACAGATGTGCAATAGAAGACTACTGCTGCTCGCGTAGAATGTACATGCTAGTTGGCCATTGGCTGTACTCTTTACAGTGGTTTAGGTGCGACTTTTTGGTCGAGTTATAGGCAGCATGAAGCAACGCAACAGTCAGCCCTCCACAGCACTAGTTCTTTGCTGTCGGTTTGGTGTGTCTATGCCTTAATACACATCCTGTCTTGTTTTTTGTTTTGTTTCTGTTATTTCTTTATGCTTCACTGCTTACATTAAAACATACAAGTGATAAGTGAGCATCTCCTACTGTTTTGTCCCTGACCAGGAAAGCACAGCACTGCAGACATGCAATCAGCGTCTTATGAGGGTTCCAGGCTACAGAGTTTGCTCTTATCAGACACAAGCAACACAGCCAAGAAAAGTCATTGTGTTATCACTGCCATCTGAACACTAGCCGCTATTATTTTGATTTTGTATAGCACTTTCCTTGTTTTTAAACTTGCTATATGAATAAATGTAATTTGATTTTGATTTGATGGAACGATTCACCTATTGATGCCCTTCAACATGTGATTATGCTTCTTAGACACCAGAGCTGCTCCACCCCAACAGGCCTGAGAAACAGGGAAGCGAAAAGACGCATTTATACTGATACTGGGACACTGATTTCAGATGAATGCGTAAATAAATGAACTCACGTCCACATGCAGCCACAGGTTGTACTTCTCACAGATGTCTGTGATCTCCTCAATGGGATCAAATGCTCCAAGAACCATGGTGCCTGCTGTCGCAATTACCATGAAGGGCACTGCACCCTGGACACAAACATACATAGAGTTTTTCTTAAAGGTGTTGACGCAATGTCTTGTACTTCAAAATAAATATAACACTGTCTCCTTTAAAATGAAGATCTGAAAAGGTTAGATGGCTCATTCACCTCACTTTTAGTGTCCTTTATTTTCCCTTCCAGAACCAAGGGAATCATCCTCCCTCTGACAACACACAGAATAATTCAGTTTTTGATAAAAGAATATATGAATGAATTGATCAACTGTATTCACCATCTGAGACAAACTACTAAAAAAACTTGAGTTTCAGAGTTGTTCAACTGAATGTCACTCATGGTGTTTCTCATGGGAGATGAGAACCATTACAATGCCAAATGGCACTGGCCAGACTTCTGTTCACACAGCAAGAACCTTAACATCAGGTGGGAGTATAAAAGCAGTTTGTATCAGATGGAACCACGTAAACATTCTTAGTGCCGATGCCCAGTAAAGCTGCTGCTTTGGAAATAACAACACTGAAAGAGATAAAACAAGTCTGTCAGTAAAGGTAGTTGTACAGTATATTCAAACACAACACCCATGGTTAATAGAATCACACACACTAATTTCTGTTTTACCACATGAATCACTATTTAAACTATAAAGGTCTGAAGGATTTGTAACCTAAGTATCAGTCATGAGACAGACTTCTTTAGTTTATCATGCAAACTACAAGATTCAGTTCTATATCAGCCTGTTCTCACTCCCAACTCATTTAAGGTGGGATTTATACTACGTCTGAAATACCTAAGCTGTAGCCTGCTGTGCACCTCCTCAGAAATGTAACTACACATGGTGACGCAACCTCCTGTCTATTTTTTTAAGCTGAAAACCATGTCTCTCAATGGAAACAAAGCCTTTTTTTTACTTTTATTAAAAAACAATAAATTGTGAAGACAATATATCCCTCACAAATTAGCATTTAAGTCTTGCATGTGATTTATCCTGGCTTCATATGAGTAGAGGAAATCTCCACTAGCCGCTAGGTTGATTTACACAATGTAAAATGCCTTAGGTTGATGCTAATAACATTAACATGTTGACAAGTGCTTTATTTGTGAATCTTGTCGCTCTAAAGCCATGTTTAATGTGTGTTTTGGCTGTGTTTAAACTTTACAGCACTTCACAGAAACCCCACCGCCGACTAGTGTTTTGGAGATGTAACTGCAGAGTCACACTGACACACAAACACACTAGTATAAATTCTCACAACAGCGTAGGCCACATGCGTAGGCTACAGTGAAGGCTCTACGTAGACCTGATGCACAAGTATAAATCCGCCTTAACACCACAGCTTTGTCAGTGATGTCAGCATCAGACACCAACGCACAGAGGCACCTTTAGGTATGGTATGTACCAGTTTTAGAGGCAGCAGGTAATAATCCATCCCATCATTGTAACATTGCCAGAAACTGCCGTAATGTAGAGAGCAAGGAAGTCCATGTACAGCAGGTGGGATATTGAGGTGGATAGGTCCAACCACCCGAGAGCCTGTTTACCTACATTGTAAGTTTGTTTTGAAAACACTGTATGCATTTTACAAGCGTAAATTGACACGCCATCCCTGAATGTCCAAAAGTGACCCAGGACGGTATCTAGTGTATCATATTTAGATGTGCAGGTTCACTGACAAAGCGGCAGTATTTAACAAATTAGGATGAGAACGTGTTTGAAAAGCTGGTTGCCAAAAAAATATTTTTGTAGTATTAAGAGGCATAAGAGGCATGAAGGTGAATGAGATCTACAACAGATGCTAGAAGTTATATTATAAAAAATGTCATAAATGTTTTTTAAAAATTAGTCACATAAAATGTTAAGAATCTTGGTTGCTGACACTGTTCAACTGAGAGAACGTACTTCCTACAAACAAATCTTAACATGTTTAACTAGTTGTTCTTAAATATATGTTCTCTTAATTCCTTTAAAGGCTACCTCCTGTGATGTGAAGATGACCAGTTGTGGAACAGCAGAGAGGCCGTGCTCTTTAATGTCAGGACAACGATGAAACCTGGCTACGTTCATAGCGTACATGTTGGATATTGAGCCACCTAAAAGGCAAAGAGTACACAGGTCTTACGCTGGGTGCACAACCTATTTTTCCTGTTTTAATGGAGCATTTCCCCAACGCATTCCCCAGCCCCAGAACAAAGCCGCGAGGTTCCATCGTTGACAGACCTGGCCAGATGCGGTGGGCTAGCTAGCGTGCTGTCGGCGAGAGCTGTTAGCAAAGTCATCTAGCAGAAGAGCTAGCAATATCTTCCTGCGAAGTCACTGTACTAACTGAACTGAGACGAGTTGAGTAGTGTGTTATTGAAAGAGCTGATATATATAGAAATTTTCAACCGCATAGAAATCAACCTATGGTCAACAATCACTTTTAATAGTGGAAAAAAAGCGTATGCTTATTATTATTTTTTTGCATAAATAAATGATGTAGGGTTTGTTTACAACTGCGATTGCAATGTATTTCCTACTTCTGGCACTGTTACGCTCCATTTCTCCCATCTTGTCAACGCCAGAGTAGGAAAAATCCAACACCTCCATGGTCCAATGGTCAACAGAACCGCTGCCATGCTGCATGCTAGTCCGTTACTATCCTTCGTTTTCAACTCCATTGGAATGAATGACTTCCGGTCAGCGTCAGTCCGTCAATGCATTAGGTTGTGTACCCGGCTTTATGTGTTAAAACAACACTACATTGGGGTGACCAGTAGTTAAGTGGGTATAGCAGGTACCACAAAGGCACCATCCTTGGTGCAGCAGTCGCGGGTTCAAGTCCTGCATGTATGTCATGCCATCTCTTTCCCCTTTCACACTCATCCCGAAATTCCATCAGATGCGTGTAGGTTGCGTCTGCGCTCCGGAACGGCAGCGGAGCCAGTTCATCAATGTGTGTGCTTCCACCGGGTGGTGGGTCCTCTTGAGTCCTGCTGTCCGACAGAGCTGCACCACTCCACACAGCAAACGCAGCCTGTGAGTGTTGACCTCACTGAATCTGCATAATAATGAGTTTAAACCTGAAAATAACTGTTTTCAATACTTCTGTCATCCTCTCACATTAATGTGGACACATATATTTGTATTTGGGATCATCACAGAGATGGAAACACAGAGGTCACATATTCTGATAGCTGTACAGCCATCAGAATATGTGACCTCACTGAATCTGCGTAATAATGAGTTTAAACCTCAAAATAACTCTGTCTTTATCTGTTTCTGTATCTGCGTGTATCTAGCTCTTTACAGTTGAACTTTGAAATGAAAATACATCTGTCCAAATATTGAGGCAATAACAGAGCACCTGTGTCAATGTTTACTCATTTATTAAACAATGCATACATTATCACACAAAACGTTGTTATAATGAAAGTAATTTACAACATCTATCTTAAGGCTATTTACTTTCCATTGCCAGATAACGTGTTACTATGTGTGGGATGGTTGGTATGGTCACAAGCGGTTTCTTAACAAACAGCAGTTACTCGTGGATCACAGACAGAGCGACGACAATTAAACTCAAATGTGAATGTTTCGTTCCGCTCTCCGTCATTTCGCTTCGACAATACGCGCTGCCATTGCTCACTGGCTGTAGCCTTTTATAGGGAGGGAGGGCCAAGGGCTCCGAGAGGAGGGAGGAGGCGGCGATTCATATTAACGTACATGAACGCGCAGCCAGACCGGCTTGTAAACAAGAGGCTGGAGATCAACACAGAGAGAGGTTATGTGATGTCATGCTATACTCCAGATGAAATTACACCTCTAGTTCTTCACATAGCATTTTTTTTAATTCCTTCAATCTAGAAATGGTGAATTTCCGCTTATTGCCCCTTTAAGGATCACTGGAGTCCCCATCTTCAAAGTTGTTTTACTCTGCACAGACACACAAAAAAGTGATCAGTTGTACACCACTAAATGAATGACCGTTCAACACCGGCAGCTGACACCACGGCCACAGTCACAGGCACCATAACAACATTACATTGTAATGCCTGAAGATAATTTGGAATAAAGGGTTTGAATTATTGCATGTGATTATTATCAAATTCTAGGGTAGCAAGAGTAATGCAACAACAACAAATAAATAGTCGATGACACAAACGTGAGGTCATGTACTCTTCAAATAAGTGAATAAAGCGCTGCATAATGTAACAACATTATTTAATGTGGTTTAAGGCTTCAAGCCACTGAATAGTGTTCAGAGAGACAAAGGGATGCTCTTATTGCCCAGTGCATAAAATACCCATCTCAATCAAATCTAGTATACAACATGCAGATGCATCACCATAATTTAGAATATCATAATAAGTTCAATATTTTTGAATCAAGTATATATATATTCTACACCACCTAACCTCTTGTAACTTTATTGGGTCATGAAACCGCCACCTGCATAACGTTAAATAACGTTACCTTCAGGAGCATGGCACTGACTTAATGTACTCACATCATGCATGATTAGCCAGTAGCTTTCAACCCATTGTGTCACAGCTAAAGCTTCTAACATTAACGTTACTTAACAGGAACTTAACTTTTAACTGTCATTCACTCACCTCATCTGTCAGCTAGCAGTATCATTGTCTTCCTGTCAACTGAATTCAAATTGACTAGAGAAAAATGACTAGAGCAAACATAGAAGAGATGGTTTAATCAGTAATATAATTTTAAAGTATGTACAAATAAATATATATGAAGCACTGAGAGACCAAAAACACCAAAAGTCATCAGCAAGCAGCTCACACAAACTCTGTAAAACCAATTTTGTGGCAGTTGTCACACAATCATACACTTATGGTGGCAGAGCTGCCGAACATTGAGAAAAGTTTGAAATTTCACAGTGAGCCTAATCTCAACACTAATTCTCATCTGTCTGTTTTACCCATTATCTTCCCCATCAAGGAAGTTATTTTTTTGCCAAACAATGTTTCAGGGTCTTAAAACCAAAAGGAAATTACTTTTGCCTTTATGTCTTGTTGTTAATAGCACAATCCTTCTTAATGATACATGGGAAAGGAAATGGCACAGTGATGGACAAAAATGATGTTAGGATATTCTTCTCTATTTATCCTGTCTACCCAGCTTTCCATTTTGTTTTCAGCGGACGGTTTTTAGCAGGCACCCTCATGCAGATTGACAGGGTCCGCTACAACAGAACAAGTGTGTACGATGTGCTGTCTGACCATGTTGGAAATCAGAAATCATCAACTGTCATTTTTAATCAGTCAGTGTTGAAGGAGATTCATAGCATTGCACCTGATTCAGCATTTGGACAGTGACAGAAATTGTGTCTCAAATGAAAAAAAGAGGGAGAAGTTCAAACCCTGTCTCCTCTCTCACCTCCACACAGATAACTGATCACTAAAGCTGGCATGAATGTTAAATTACATCACATTCTCACTCTGACCTCATCACATATTGACGTTTGGTCATGGACTTTCCATGTTGAGATATGATGTGATTGTTGACCTTTTGGGACACCATGTCAACTTCAGCCTGTTACATGCATTGTCAGTTTTCAAAATAGACTTCTGTTTTGTCTCTCTGTCTTTCAAAATAAATGCACTACTTATTACAACACTGTGAATTGACTTTTTTTTTCCTTTAACAACAAACCCATGTGGTTGGGTTTAGACAACCAATGGACATGGTTGAGTTTAAGAAAAAAGAACCGGGTTTGGCTTTACATCTTATGAAAAGGGAACACCAGCCTACCAGGTGAAAGTTGGTGGTTGTTGGTAGCATCCACCACCCCTCCCAGCCACCCTGCTTGGACGTCTGCCGCCTTAACTTTCGTTGTTGTCACACCATATTTCGCCCTGATGCCAACAGGCAGCATTAAACAATAATGCTTATCATGCCAACGTCAAAGGATAGCTTTCTTTGTTGTTTTCCTACGTTGAAAGTCACTGATCACGCAACAGTATTCATCGACCTTGGAGTGAGAACGGGTTGCAAATTAAGGGGTTTCAAGAAAATGAATCTATTGGCACAGCCCCTCTAATGTGACATCTAAAATGTTGTGGAGGTATCCAACTATCCAATCATCCAACAAGCAGTTCTGAAGAAGCATACTGGCAGCTTTACAGTATGAGCAACAGGAAGCTAATGCCTGTTTCCAGCGAATGCAGCCATGTCAGGTTCCTGTTACTCTGTCACTTTTCCAATCCACATTTCAAAAGCTGAGTACGAATTCAGTCCCTGCAGGATTTTGCAAGCTGTTTTTGGGATTGTTGTGGCCTGAAATGCATGACTTCACAGCAGCTTTTCTAAAAAAAAAATAAAAAAAAAATAGCAATGCATTTTGCTGTGTTTATAGGTGTGTTTTTTGCAATGAAATAGCAGGGGAAAGTGAAACTTGCAAAAATAGTTGTGATACTGTCACAGATTTTGAGCTTACTATTATTAGCATTCAGTGCCTCCCAGAAAATTCTATTTGTGATGGTAATGGGACCAACAGCTGAACGCCGCTGATCGCCACAGATCAGCTCTCGCCGTTTGATGAAGCGCCTGCTGCTCTCCTGCTCTCTGTGCTCAGTTAAGGTAACACAGCACAACATGAAACCATTACTACATGTCATATTTTGCAGCATTTGCAGCTCAGTTATGACCAATGTTGTAGTGTGATAGCTTTAATATCTATATGTTGTTATAAACCAATAGACTTGCACCACTTGTGCATCCAGAGCACAAGTCGTGATTAGTTCATTTGTAATTATGAGAGTTTATTTTAAAAAAACAAAAAAAAACTGCCTTTGAAATATCTCTGTACACACACAGTAAGCTATCAAAAACAAGCATGTAAACTGCAGTGAAACCAAACAAAAAGCCTGGTGGAAGTCAAACTTGGTTACGTGGTCACTTTTCAAAAATAGTAAAACTTTGGTTTGATCTTATGTCTTATAAACATGTACCATGTATTTCTGCACACACACTCAGCCATACAAAGTGTGCTCTTCTGGTTGTCCTCACACATTCGGTGGCTCCTGACAGAGAGGGCTGTGATTAAGCTGATATTAACAGATAGGTCAATGTCTATTTTCTGCTCCACTTAAAGCCTCACTGCTGTAAAAATTGCCCTCTCTTCCTGAGAGGAAGCACAATACAAACAGAGAGAAAGAAGGCAGGTGTGTGGGTGTGTGTGCGTGCGCACCGTTGTGTGACATCTACATGTGACAGAAACAAGTTGAGGCAAATCAATACTTGCCAACAATGGATTTGATTCGGGGTGAGGGTTATGATGTTAGATGGATGTCTAGACTGTTTCAGAACAAGCACATTTAGACTCATACACTTATCTCACTGTATAAAAACAAAAGAAGATGTTGGACAGTTACCCAGTGTGAACCACACTGAGATTCTGTTATAGTGAGTTCTAAAGATGTTTTATCAACAAACATAGATACCAAGAGGATTTTACATGGCTGCTTAGAGGTGCTTATAAACTAGGATGACTAGTATTCATTATAAATAAAAGGCAACTGCAAGATCCTGTTTTTTTTTCTTCAAAAAGTGGAAATGCCCCTGTGGTGGATGTGTTGACAATGAGCAAGCTTAACAATCAAGTAACTGAAACACAAAATACACAAAGGAAGTGAATGTGCTTAGAGCTGAGTCCTCTTCCACAGGCAGCAGTAGGGGCAATAAATAATCTTTGATATATAAAAGAAGAAGAGGGGAAGAGACATGATACATAACTTTAATAAAAAAGAAGGCATACACTATACAGTCAGTGATCATTTTGAAATTGATGAAAATGCTTATTAATTTTAGTCACATTTAAGTCATTTTATTTCTTCAAGGTTTTAGTCTTGTACTTGTTGACAAAAATTCATGACCTTTTAGTCAACTCTTTGTCATGATGTTTTTTAATCCAGTAAGGTTAATTTGTGTATCAGAAATTAGAATCAAGGTGACAGGTTGTATAAAAATTTCATTTCGACATTTTGTTTTTTACAACTACAAATAATAGTAATTTCTCCAGCAGTGTTTGACAGGTTTAAGGGGTGATTTATGAGCACACATTTACTGATCATCATTTGAAGAGCTCAACATCTCTACTTATGCTCTCAAAAACTTTAACACCACAAATAACTAATCTGAAACAACTAGGATTTGTACCTGGGTTCACTGTAAACTAATCACTGCTTGGAAGCAGAGAAATACCTTAATGAAAGCCTGGATTCTTTCTTAATCTGCAACATGTTAGTCTGGAGGTTTAAACTCATGTCTCACAGAGTTGGTGATTAAAACCAAACTTTCATCTCTGTCAGAGATGGCTGCTTGCTCTGCTGCTGTTCAGTAGCTAACAAGCCACTTATTTACTTATTCACTGCTGAATTAAAGCTCACACTGGCACCATCGGCTGACACTGTTGCATTGTGTTTTTTCTAGGCCAGAGAAACATCCTGGTGGAGACTTTTTATTGGAGTTAACCAGCCTGTTGCTCATGTAGCATTTGAAGATAATTGCAAGCACGGTCTTGGCTTTTAATGTCGAGTAATCCACTGTTAATTTTTTTGGTCACATCTCATAAACAAAAATGAAAGTAAGTTTTTATTATCAAGGTCTATCATTGATAAAAAAGTTTAGTCATAGTTTTTGCCAATGCTATTGACACTATATTTTATGATATAACATGGTAAATGGACTTGCACTTGTAAAGTGCCTTTCTTGTTTTCCAATCACATAAAATGCTTTAACACTACGTGTCAGATTCACCCATTCACACACATATCCACACAGTGGTGGATGAGGCTACAGTTCAAGGTGCCCCTGCTAATTTTTTTTTTTTTTTTAGTCATTCACATAAAGAACAATTTGGCATTCAGTACCTTGGAAGTACGTCAGGAGCCAGGGATAGCACCGCTGAGCTTTCAATCAGTAGACAATCCACTCTACCAGTTGAGCAACAGCCACGCACCATCAAATATTTAGTCAATAGTTATGAGAAGAGTATGCTACTGTTCACAATAATATCTGCATTACAGTCAATCATAAGCTTTAATCGCTGTCATAAAAGTTTTCAGTTTCAGCACATCACATTTCCTTATTCATCAAGGAGGACTGAAACATGTTGGTGTATCACGCCCTACTCTTGACCCGAGGAAGCTACTTATGCAATTCAAAGCAAAGGAGGGATTTCAACTGAGAGAAACCCCACTGTGGTCACCATGAAGCAGCAAGCAACTGTGGTGCAACAATAGGGCGGTTAGTTCGCAGACTCTCTTAGCTAATGTCATCAGCAGCAAAGCTGTCTCAGATGACAACGCCTTCAGAGAGGAGCGCTCCAGAGGCTTGAAGGGATCCTTCACCAGGGTCTTGAGCACCAGTGGCAGGATCCATAAAGGGAAGGAGGCCTGACCTCACAAGAGGGTGGGCAAAGACCTGTCTGTTGCCAAAACCCTCATGGCAAGAAGAGATGGCTGCTGCATACACTTTGATAGTTGCATCCATCGAACACCAGAAAAAGTAAAGAATAGAGCCAGCTGCACACGACAGGGGATCTAACTTGCTTTTCCTTACATCAGTGTTGGAACCCCAACCACTATGCCTTGTAACAGGCAGTGGTGGATCCAGCTATCGCAAAAAAGTTCATAGATGGATACTTGTTAATTCTGTGTTATGGACAGTAACGGGTGGAGGATGCAAGTTCACTGGAAGACCAAAAATTACTTCTTGTTTCTTCTTTGGATTAATAATAGGTAAAATCCTCTCACACCACTGTCTGTCCACACAATTCTGATGAAGACAAAGACTACAGTGTAGTATCATCTGAAAACATCAAAATAAATGTATTTGGAATATGAGTTTTATAATCATCTATGTAGAGTCTGTTGTAGAGTTAGTAATAATGGAAGTTGAAAATGTCAGATGATCTTTAAATATCTGTTCTTGTATCTGTATTTGTAAGAAATTAACAGTCCCACTGAATCAGGTGAGGATTAAACTCTAAATGAGGCATCTTTGCTGGTGAGAAGAAGTGCTGGGTGTAAAGTGTGAGCTTTTGCAAACACACAGGGGAGTTCCCACTGTCCCACGAGCATGACAGAACAGCTTGGGGAAACCTTTTGTTCAGTCAGTGTGAGAAATCAGAGTATGACTTCTATGTAGTTAGTGTGCCTGGGTCGAACACTAAATGCAGTTAGCAAACACACTTAAACAAAAGTCAAAGGAAACTCAAACGCTGGAAAACACATTCTCTTTAACATGTAGAGAAACACTTGTGGAGAGCATTGACAGCCAGCGGGGAGGTGAAAAGATGGAGCATTTAACCTCGACTATAAAACATACAGAGATGGGCTCATACTGTATGGGGAAATGTAGCCATTTACCTCTTGGGGCGGAGGGCTACCAAGCAATGATCCCAGGGTGTGTTTGTGTGTGTGTGTGTGTGTGTGTGTGTTTGAATTTGCAAGCACATGTCCCTCTGTCTGCGTGCTCCTACCCATGTGTCCATGGGGTATGAATGCGTTTGGTGATATGCATTTGCTTATGTTTATGCACACACACATACACACACCATTTGACTGTTTTTGAGTGTGTTTGCATGTGCGCAGTCGGCAGAGAGGTGGGGGTTAAGCTGGTGCCGAGGCTCCTGTAATGAGTAAGCATTGGGTGGCCAGGGCTAAGATAAATGGCGGGGGCCTGCCACTAGTGCAGCAGTCAGCAGGATGCACCAGGGCCGCAGGCTTGTTTGTGCCAAATGGAGCTCGCAAAATATCAAAGGCCAGCCATCCAGAAGACGCAAGCGTCTGACAAATTTTAAATTAGCCAGAAAGAGAGAAGGGGGTGGAGGAGGGGGGAGGTTACAGGGTGAGAGGAGGGGGGAGGTGGGGATGGGGAAAGAAGAGAGGGAAGTCTGGGAGTGGAGGGAGACAGAAGGTTCATAATGTGGGAAGATGGAAAAAAAAAAGAAGAAATGGAGGGATGGGATGTAAGAATGTGTGAGGATGGATGGATGAATGAGACTGAAAAGAAAAAGAAGACTAAATTATGCAATCTTTTGTTGTCCAGCAATATCCATACTCCCCCCTTCTCTCCCCATCATTCTTTTCTTGTGCTTTGGTAATCGCCAGCACCATTATCGTCATTAGCCGGTGAGGCTGTTATTATTCCAACTGCATAGTTACAAGAATTGCTCAGCTGGGGTGGGGAGTGCAACACAAACATAAACACACATACAAATAGATGAGTGAAACATACTCATCCAGGCTGTGTATTTGGATGTTTGTGTGTTGGGTCAGTCTACGTGATGGCGGTCGGAATCGTTGAGGAAGCACATCTAGACATATGAATTTATCAATTACACAGACACAAATTTCAAAAAGTTTACATTTTGAGTACCTTGGTGTTACACTGCACATAAGTTTTATTTAGTGCAAGAGGACAATACAAAACCAAAAATAAGGAGCACAATGCCTTTTGATATTCATGTGAACAAAAGACAATCAAATAAGAGAGAAACAAATGAAACACAGGTCAAAAGTGTACCAAATAAGGCCTATAGTGAATATGATTTTTGATGGAGATGAAATACTTACGCTAGGACCACACTGCCTGAGTAAGCAGTGCATGATGGCTACCTTGTAGAAATCATGTGGCTTACACGTGTGCGTTCTTCATGCAGACAGCGTTGCTGCAGAGCTGCCTACAGCTGTACTGTACTGTGTTTCGATAACTAAAAGCCGGTACTCCACTCATTCAAAGAGCCATGCCAGCCACTGCATTGTAGGCAACACAGTCATGACAATATTGCACAATAAAAAGCATTGTGTTAACAAATGAAGGGATTCTGTCAACACAAACGTTGTCAGAGGGCTTTTATTTTGTAAGGGAAATAGGAAAAGTTGAGTTAAAAGAAATATTTATATTTTTTCATGTCTGTGACAGACACAGACATTGAAGCTGTCGTGACAGGTGATATAAAGAGAATATGATTATCAAAAGACCGTTTTCACTGTGTATTGCTGAAAAACACGTATCAAGCAGAGAAAATAGTTGAGACTCCTGTTCTTTCGATGTTCCGCAGTAGAGCTGCAGCCTGTGCTGCCATGTTAATTCATGGGCCACATACAGCCCAATTTGATCTCAGATTGGCCGGACCAATAAAACCATTGCACAATAACCTGTAAGTACTATCAGCTCCAATATTTTCCTTTTTTTTTTTTTGGTTTAAAGAATTTCAAGTACGTTCTGTAGATGTTCATGCTTTTACAAAATAGATAAACAGCCTGAGATGTTAAGAAAAATAAGCGCAATGTCAACAGAAGGTCTGTTTTTCCACATTCAGTCAGTCTACTTCTCACTGTCATTACATGTGCATTTATCCATACATTTCCCAATACAGACTCTTTTGAAGTGAAGCTGCTAATTGACAATATTTTGCACAATGTTCAATATCTTTAAACGTGGGCATGACAAGTATTTATTGTTATATCAAAGAACTGTATTCTAGTCAGGGTGGAAAAGCCTCTGAAGCAGAATTTTACATGAAATAAACAATTGTTTAACTTGCTCCTGAAACCTGGCACCTCTTAGTCTAGTCATCTAGTGGGCCGGATTGGACCCTTCGGCGGGCTGGTTCTGGCCCATGGGCCATATGTTTGACACTCCTGGCATAGACCCTTTTACTATTAGTAAACAGTATGATGTTTTTTGGTGGGAAGGGCTTAGCTGGAGGCAAAACAAGGCCCCCCTTGTCTTAAGGACAGCCATGTTGATCATGGAGGCTGCCGCAGCCAGCCCCTGTACATCTTTCGGCCGGTGTTTAACCCATAGACTGTATAAAATAGTAGTAACCGTGACACACCCATTGGTTTGTGGATTCTCATTTTGAAGCCTCGAATTCAGTATTTTGGCTGCAGCGCTCTGGGTTTTTTGGAGCCAGAGGTGACCAAATTTGGACGAGTGGGTGGATCTGACTCATACACTGTGGTGACGCCTTGCAGACAGCCTGTCAAGCCTTAATAAGATTTTAACAGGGGAGTTATAAGTCACCCACCCTTAAAGAAGCAACAGACAGCATTTTTGCCTATATATATATCATTATTGAAATAATGTGGGTTGCACAGGGTAGTGGTCACAGTAAAATCAGACTATCAGCGTTTCCATAGGTTACTTAATGGCTTTACAATCTTTGCAATAAGCTTCTGCCACCGAGGATGAATTTTCGTGGGAAAAATCTGCTTTACGGCAGGAAAGGCGTCATGTATTGCCAAACTGGTCGGTCAGCCAATCGGGGCTGGAGCTGGTCCTTATGAGGAGTTGGGCATGAGATAGTTGAGTCAGGAGCACAATGGCAGATGGACAAAGTTTGGAGACGGAAGTGAAAAACGGCCTAGCAAAAGAAAAGGAGCTAATCTGTCTGAGGAGGTGAGGATGCACAAAAAGGAGAGTGACAAAAGAAGAGGAAAAACAAGAGTAAACCTCAGTCAGGCGTTCAAGAGATGGAGGGAGCTCCATGACCAAAGAGGCTTCAACACTGATGTCCAGCTAGCTTTCTTTCTAATGGATCAGTGAGTAACATGGCTAAATGTTAGCTAGACGAGAGAGGACTGTACTGTACTGGCTGCTAGTTAGCTCCTAGCTGGCCAGCATCGCAAATCACTGCAACCAGGGACTGGGTAGTGAGTGTTGGTCAGCTGACATCCATGTTGCCATTCTACGGCAGCCCTCAGACAGTGATTAGCCCCCCCACCGGGCCGCAGCGGCGGCAGCAGCAGCTACTACCCAGCATCTCCAACCGGGAGAAGTGGAGTAAAATCCTCTCCTCCGCTCCCGTTTGTCTGGTGAATGCCTCTCCTCTGTCAACACACTCTGCCAGCAGTTTAATAATATTGATGCCAGTTGTAACATTTGAATGTTTTAGTAGTAAGCCATGTTCTAAGCGGGATAATGTATAGTGAGCCAGTGACTGTTGAACATATTGGTATCATTTACTGTGAGCTGTTTGTACTGGTACTGTGCATTCTGGTATAATTATTTGCATTACTATTTGTTTTTTCTTCAGATAAATCTGATAATTGTTGCTCGGTCTCTTGACTCATTTATTTAGTAGGTGTCCACACACCTTCTCATACTGCATATACACAGAGGTATAGTACAGTACTTTACAGCCTACCTTTTATTGATTATCTCTGATCCCCACGGTCACTTTGGTCTTTGCGACAGTGCGAGCAACACTGCTGACGCTAGGTGGCGCCAAGCTAACAAACCCCTGAATCCTATCTGTTGCTTCTTTAATTGTCATTCAGGGGAATATTAGCTTTAGAGACCAAAACTATTTTTTGTACCAGACTGTAAACATGTTTATTTCCGCTGTAAAGTTAAAAGAGGCATTTTAACATGGGGTCCACAGTACAGACTTGGTTCCAGAGTCAGCTTCAATGGGCTATTAACTGAAAAAGCCTCAGAGTTGGCTTCATTTTTCAGCCCTGAAAATTGCCGCTTGGTTCAACCTCTCCCAGTTTTGCTACACCACTCCATTTACTGCACTGGCTCCCATCCCCAGCCGTCACCCTGTAAAGCCTTAACCATTCAAAAGCCAAACATTTGACTGGCAAACTTAATACCTTTTGACTTCCCTTATCTTAAACAGTGAGTTAACCTTAGGGGTGGTTTACTCACTGTAAAATAACACCAGCTTTGCAACAGCTGCTGCTTTTCCTAGAGTGGTCCCTTGTGTGTCCAGTGCATTGTTAGCTAGCTAGACAGTTATGTATGGAAGATTACTCCTAAAGAATCAAAAACAAGGACAAGACAAAAGTGATGACAGACAGTAACAGTGAACACTGACGTTGCCTCTGAAGATGAAAAAAACTAACAAAAAAAAAAAAAACAGATTAAACAGAGTGACAGTGAAGTTGCATGGTTTCTGTGGAAAGGTGACTAACCAACAGGTTTGAGTTGTTCCAGTTTCTATCCACAGCAGCGTGGAGCTGAATCCTCAGCTATGTTATGAAAGGCACAATTACTTTTGCTTCCATTCATTCTGGAACAATACCAGAAATTCTTGGCAGTTTGAAAGGAAGCTGACACAACATGTAATTTACCTCTTCCTTCTCCTTTCTCTGCTGTGTCTCTTTGCTGTAACCCACTAATAAAGCCAAAGCATCCTTACATTTGGTTCAAACAGCCCAAAAACATTATGAATCTTTATGTTAATATAACAATAATACAATTTAAGATATTCATCAGGGGAATGGTATCCCTGCTTCCTGCAGATCTAGATTTTTAAAAACTGTGTTAGCTATTTTTCATGCCCTTTGGGGGACAAGAAACAAGCTGTACTGTAAGATCAGTATTCATTTGGAGTTGTGTTTGTGCATAGTCCAATATTTACTCTCATCTTAGCTCTGGTTTTGGTCTCTACCAACTCCTCAGAAAAGCGTCTCTCTTTAGCTGCTAAATGCTCCACTCTGTTCACCAGTTTGTCGCTAACTTTGTCTGTCTGTTGGAGCTGAATTATTTAACATTTAAAATAGTTCCTTAGCATTGGAGAAAAAAAAAACTTAAAGCTGTGCGACAGTACCGAAATAGTTAAGTTGCAAAATACTGAAGTTGCGGACAGTAAAACCAAAATAATAAGCTAAAGGAGGCTAAAAAGTTCCATAGAGCTCAAGGAGACAGTGAGTTTGTTCCAAGCAACCCTGTCATATTACACATCCTCTTTCATAATTTGCATATTTATTTGGCCTTTTCTTAATGTAAAAGTATTGACTGTCCTCATTACAAAAATATTACTCTGCCTTTTTCATAGTGACATTGTGACATCCAAAGGAAAACAAAAATCAGTAAGCTACAATATTAGCACAAAATACATCTCTTATATGTGTAGCGTGGGTTCTCTCCGGGCACTCCAGCTTCCTCCCACAGTCCAAACACATGCAGATTGGGGATTACGTTCATTGATAACTCTAAATTGTCCATAGGTGTGAATGTGAGCATAAATGGTTGTCTGTCTCTATGTGTCAGCCCTGCGATAGTCTCGCAACCTGTCCAGGGTGTACCCTGCCTCTCGCCCGATGTCAGCTGGGATAGGCTCTAGCCCCCCCGCGACCCTCAAGAGGATGAAGCGGTTAGAAGATGGATGGAAGATCTCTTTTATAATTTTTACTTTCTTGAATGAATATAATTTATGGTGCTGTTAGACTGCTGTTAGACCACCTGCCTTGTGTACAGGGTTAGGGTTAGTAAATGTTTAGATTGCATCGACTGAGTTGGTGAGTCGATGACGCAGCGATTTGTTGTAAATAGCTGAAATGTGAAGTTCGCAGATGTAATAGCTAAATCTGTTCATGGAAGAATTATTTATTTTAGCAGATACCTCAGTAACAGCAACTCTGTGAACCCCAATCCACCCATGACACAAAATGGGACACGAATGCCCCGGATTGTCAAAATTACATAAAATCTCTATATTTACTTGACAAATAAATCCCTTGTGAGCTTGATGTAATTTTTTATGTTAAGTCAACCATTTTTGACTTTTGAGTTAATTTGACTAAAGTTGCTTAAGCTGATTTTACTGGCATTTTTATACTATGTGTGTTTATTAATTTGCACTGTACCCTCTTAAATAAACTTAAACTAATTTGTTACGGCCAAAAAGCAACACTGTCATTGCGCACTTAACGTATAACATATATATTAAGATTTTTTTTTCACTGAAAATTAGGCCCTATGTTCCCCAGATTTTTCTCAAAACTAAACCCGATGTTCCCACATTTATGGGACATTTTCAAAATCAGGTCTTGTGTTCCTACATTTCCCTTCAATTTAAGCCCTATTCTCCCACAAGGGTTAGGGGGGTTAGGGGGGATAATAGGTGAGGTGTAACTGGCTACCAAATTGGGAGAAAGGGGGATAAAATCTGATACAAATTTATGAAAAAGGAAATGTGGGAACATAGGGCTGTGGGAACATAGAACTGTGGGAACACAGGGCTGTGGGAACATAGAGCTGTGGGAACATATGGCTGTGGGAACACAGGGCTGTGGGAACATAGAGCTGTGGGAACATAGAACTGTGGGAACACAGGGCTGTGGGAACATAGGGCTGTGGGAACATAGAACTGTGGGAACACAGGGCTGTGGGAACATAGGGCTGTGGGAACATAGAACTGTGGGAACACAGGGCTGTGGGAACATAGAGCCGTGGGAACATATGGCTGTGGGAACACAGGGCTGTGGGAACATATGGCTGTGGGAACACAGGGCTGTGGGAACATATGGCTGTGGGAACACAGGGCTGTGGGAACATATGGCTGTGGGAACACAGGGCTGTGGGAACACAGGGCTGTGGGAACATATGGCTGTGGGAACACAGGGCTGTGGGAACATAGGGCTGTGGGAACATAGAGCTGTTGGAACACAGGGCTGTGGGAACATAGAGCTGTGGGAACACAGGGCTGTGGGAACATAGGGCTGTTGGAACACAGGGCTGTGGGAACGTAGGGCTGTTGAACACAGGGCTTTGGGAACATAGAGCTGTGGGAACACAGGACTGGGAACATAGGGCTGTAGGAACACAGGGCTGTGGGAACATAGGGCTGTGGGAACATAGGGCTGTGAGAACATAGGGCTGTGGGAACATAGGGCTGTGAGAACATAGGGCTGTGAGAACATAGGGCTGTGAGAACATAGGGCTGTTGGAACATAGGGCTGTGGGAACACAGGACTGGGAACATAGGGCTGTGGGAACATAGGGCTGTGGGAACATAGGGCTGTGAGAACATAGGGCTGTTGGAACACAGGGCTGTGGGAACGTAGGGCTGTGGGAACGTAGGGCTGTTGGAACACAGGGCTTTGGGAACATAGAGCTGTGGGAACATAGGGCTGTGAGAACATAGGGCTGTGAGAACATAGGCATGATTTAAAGGGGCAAAAAGCGAAATCGTTTCACCACTAGGTTTGCTGTTGTGCACTGCCTGTAGACCAAAGCAAAGTGTATCATGAGCCACACCTCCCTCTACCTCTGCTCCAGAGGTAATGTCTGATCCTGGTCGTCTTAAGGTGAACGTTTCGTTCCACTCTCCATCATTTCGCTTCGAAAATACACGCTGCCATCGTTCACTGGCTGCAGCCTTTTATGGGGAGGGAGGGCCAAGGGCTCCGAGAGGAGGGAGGAGACGGCGATTCACATGAACGTACATGAACGCGCAGCCAGACCGGCTTGTAAACAATGGGCTGGAGATCAACACAGAGAGCGGGTGTGTGAGGTCATGCTATACTCCAGATGAAATTACACCTCTAGTTCTTCACATAATAATTTTTTAATTCCTTCAATGAAATGATGAATTTCCACTTATTGCCCCTTTAAGGAAAACAGCTTACAACAACATTAAGTTATTCATAAATTGTCAGTCAATCAACATCTAAATTTAAATATAGAATACCATGTAAGTAAAGTGAAAATAACTTTGAATTCATCATTCTCTCAACACACAACAGCAAAACTGCTCTCCAGCTATAATCTTAGTGTCTTCACACACTTCATTCCCCATCTCAGTGTTTGTCCCAGCCCCTACCCCCCCCTCCTCTGTTGTCTAAATGAGACTGCTGGGCCCGCCTAGTAAAAGAGTTTTCTTTTACTAATGTCAATTTACGGCCTAGCAAGAGCTCCCTCTAATCTTTTCCTACTCATTACACACAATTTCCAGGGCGTTCAGCCAGGGTGCTGATTGGTTCCTTGCAGTGTGTGCAGCGAGGGGTGCCGTGATTGTTTATTATTTATTTATTTATTTGTTTATTTATTTACACCGATGCCCCTTCCCACCCCCTCCCCCCTCCTCTTTGCCTGTTTCTTCACCCACCTACATTTCACTTCCATAGTCCCTAGTCTGCATTTTCTATGAATAATCAAAGTGGCGCTAAAGCATGTGGATCCGCTTCCCTGCATCTGTTTTTCCAGAGAAGTCTGACCGCTTTCTAAAGGACAAGTCTCATACGGAAGTGTGTGGAGACCTCCATGGTTAACACTTTCCAACCCCCCAAGCAATTACAAGCATTATTATAATATGTAATAGATTGTTTTATCATTTATTATGATTTAACACATTACAATGGAGTTGTTAACAGATATAATGACATCTTTTGGGTAGTAAAAATAGTAAACCTCCCACGAAGGATCAATAACTGTTAATTAAACAGTTAATTAATGTTTAATAACACATTATAGCATATTTATAACTATATATATTTTATCTTAATTTTTTTACAAATTAAAAAAAAATTAAACAGACCGTATCAATGTTAAGATATACCAGAGTTTTTGAAATCCCAAAGATGTGACTTTCAATACCATCAAAAATTACAGATGCTCTTTATGAGGGCTCAATTATTCTGAGACGGGTACAAATGGAGCCTTATGTCCGTACTCTGCATGTATTTCATCCCTATTTGTCTATGTTTTCTAAAGCTTACAATTACAATAGGCTTTTTTAAAGATATATATATATATACACACATACTTCCCCTGAGGGGAAATTCAATTTTTTCACTCCGTTTTTAATTACACACATCTGAGATACACACATGCACAAACAGGATCTATACATAAGTGAAGAGATGTCAGAGGGATTCAAAGGCACCTCGGCAGTGCCCAGGAGGAGAACTGGCACCTTTCCAGCTACCAGTCCATGCTCCATATTTGGTCCGGACGGGGACCCTCCGGTTCCCAACCCAAGTCCCTATGGACTGAGCCACTGCCACCCCAAAAATAATAAATAGTGTATTGTGGGGATGTCTTCTTTCTAATACAAAAGCAGTTTATTAGCCTCATAATCTTATTCAACACATCATCTCCATTCAGCCCACTGATGTGTCGGCATCTGCAGCAGCAACAGGTGCCATCAGGTCCTCCAATGGTAAGGGCACTTATTTCCTATCTGTTCATGATTCTGTGGGCCATCAGTATTTAAATCCAGCAAGACCTGTCTAGGTAGGCTATTTGGATAATAGAAACACAGCATTGTTAGTTAGACAATGACATACATGCTACAATGCCTGTTTTTTTGTTTGTTTGTTTGTTTGTTTTTACACAAACCCCATAATTTACCGTATACCCTGATGAAATATCAGGAAGATGTGAAGGTATGAAGAAACAGATACTGCCCAGGACTACCACATATGAGGCTTTGTTAATCACTTTAGAAATGCTTTTTCTACACACAATGAAAATGTAGCAAGCAAATATTGACTATCCATGTGTAAAACAATCTGAACTGTAAAATGAAATGTAAATAGTATGTAAAAACTGAAATACGTATTATTTCTTCATACTATTATAGAAGTGTGCATCTACTGCTTTTGGTTGGTGGTTGGTGGTTGGTGCCATCTTGTTCTATTATATGATATTGGAAAGAAGGCAGACATCTCTACTAATACTCTGTAACTCACATCAAAACAATCTAGATAGCATTACGGGTAAGAGGAAAAATATGTTTTCTATGTAAGGGTGATCTGTCTCTTTAATATCCACCAAATCCTGCCAAATATCCCAATAGGAGCAAATGCTGACTCTGAATAACTAAACATAGAGTCAAAGAATTACAACTGACTCCAACTACCATGTACTGCTTGCCTCTACACACACACACACACACACACACACACACACACACACACACACTATCTACTATCTCGGTGCTCGGCATCAGTCCCAACAGCCAGAACATGGATACCCAGCGGTCCATGACTATCAGTGAACAGGACAAACACAATTAATTAAAGTGCCATCATAAATGACACCTTGCTGTCACCTGGTGCAGAGAGGTAGAAAAGATGATGCACTGTCATGTGGACTGCATGGTGGTGAATTGCCTCATCAAATATGCATGCATGTAATCATGCACGCACAGAAAAACTGTACACGATTCATTAAAATTCTGAATTTTAAAGTCACCTCCTTGTGTACACCGACAGACAGTGTGGTCATGATTTTTTCTAATTTTCGCTTAAACTGCCTCCAATTTGAAAATCAGGTATTTCTTAATTTATAACCTGAGAATAATGATAATGATTAAATCAGATACTGGACCAGGGCTGACTTTTACAGATTAGGTTACAGAGAGCACACACGCACACACACACACACACACACACTCCACTAACAATATGAAAGCTTCATGATGCTCCCATGGTACCAAATGATAATCCTCGGTGCTTCATTATTCACTCTTAATCCACTGTTCATTACCCTCAATATAGCCTTTGTCAGTCCCCCATTGGCCCATGTAAGTAATGCTATATCATATCTCCAATTCCAATCACATTCTTGCAACCATTCAGCAGCAGTCATCATTGTCGCAGAATACTCCCGATGCCCAGCTTCTCTCTAAATGGACAGGAGAGAGGGGATGGACGGATGGGAAAGAGGACGGGACAGTGGAGGCAAAACGACAAGCTGACTTCATATTGGCGACAAGATTACTACTCCTGAAGGCTGAGGTGCAAAGAGTTGTGGGTAATTGTCGTGTTTTTCATTAGCGGTTAGATGAGGATCTGGAGATGAGGGAGGAAATGGCCTCATCATCATCGCTTTGTGTGTTTGTGTGTGTGTGTGTGTGTGTGTGTGTGTACGAGCAGTCCTGTGCGTTTGCAGATCACACCCTTGATCACAACCGTCCCTGCTCACTGCAAAAGGAACAAATTGTTCCCTTTTTCTCTCCGACACAGGCCCGCTATATTCAACCATTACCTTGGAACATTGAAAGAAACAAGCCATCCTAAATGACGAGCCGAAAGATTGCAAGAAAAGAGTGAGACAGAGGAGAAATGAGAAAAAAATGGTGGGTGGGTAGGTGGGTGGTTGTAGGGTTTAGGGGGCTGTGAGGCCAAAAATAAGACAGGAGATGAGGAAAGAAAATGAAAAGAAATGTCTGCCAAAATTGTGATGAGACGTCACAATCACACATGCTGGGATGAGAAGGGAAAATTAGAGCAGAGGAGAATTGAAAAGAGACACAGATAGGAAGAGGAGAGTGGAAAGACACAGAGAGAAATGGAGAAGATAGGAGGAGGGAATGAGTGAGGCACTGAAAAACACACTGTGAGAGAAGTATTAAAGGTTTCTCTCTGTAACTTTTAGGACATGGATTCCAACCAACGAGGGAGCGCTCTCTAGTGATCAAACCAAAGATGTTCATGTAATCATTGTCGCAGAGAAAACAAGCCCTACCTCAGTACAAATTGTGCACTCTTCTATGAAGTCTCATCATACTGTAGCTGGATTTATCACCTGCTTAAATGAGGGCTGATGAACCGCTTGTCACCAAGCATAAACTTCTTCTTTTTCCCCTGTTGAATAAGCTAAAACAAACTTCAAGCAAGTGCTAGTGGATTATACATGCTAGCTTTACCTTGCCAATTAGCTACCCCAAACAGTATCAAGATGAACATGTCCATCGTAGCCTAGCACAAACAGCTTCTGTGGCAGTAACACTGTGCAAGAATCTAATTTAGCTCTTTGAATCCTAAGCTTTTTGCTCTGATTTCACTGCCTTTATTTACAGGCTTTTGGCACTACATGTGACTACTAAGCATGTTATATGTTATTTTCAGTGTAAGTTGTGGTCCCCAGGGATACCATCATGACACCATGCTGCTTTTGATGATATTAAAACAGAAAAGTGTCTAATTGATGTGCTGGTATCATGGATGTATAGAGAGACCTGGATAGAGCATTGGAGGCAGGGCTCTCTATTCCTGTGAAAGCTGCTCAGTGGTGCATGAAGCCAAAATGTTTCAATTTCCGCATATAAAATTACCTGGACAATCAGCACTGCTTCCGCATAGTGTGGCCCATATAGCAGGCGCTCTGGAAACCTCCACCTACCCAGTGTATGCTATTATGCTCATATCATCTCGTCACATGATCAAACAGACACATGATACTGGACATCATCATTTCATATCTGTAAAAATACGTTAGAAAATAGGAAATTACTCATTTAATTTAATAATCCTAATAGTTAATTTGATTAAGAGTATAATATTATTATAGATGCTACTGACTATTTTACCAAAAAAAAGACAGATAAGGTTTTGCCTTTTTTGAGGAGGTTACCATTTTTTAATTTATGAGACTTTTTGAATCTTTTCACACAGACATATTTCCAAGGTGACAATTTCTCATAAGGGCCCATTCTCCGCCCAACATGTTGTTAGAAGGCCCACTCTCTCTGTGGGCCCTCGCACCTTACAGGCCCCAGTGCGACCACATCGCCTACATTGTCTATGTTTATGTCCCTGAACTGAATGGATTAAATTCTGATAGTGAAATGAAGCATTTTGTAGGGGTTATGTCCAATCCCCCCGTACAGGGCCCTGTAGCCAATTTGACATAGTGGCCCTCCAGTTCCCAACCCAAGTCCCTATGGACTGAGCTACTGCTGCCCCAAATTAACTGTTGAAAAACAACTGTGCTCACATCATGGTACATAATCAACACAACAATATCATTTCCTTAAGAAGTGTCTTTCCACTTGTTGAGGAATTGTTATTTTACTTAAAGCTAAATGCTAACATCGACAGGCATGGATGTCACCATTTTAGATTACCCTGCATTTCAACATTTGCTCACTAGCACTAAACACAAAGTACAGCTGAGGCTGGATAGGAATGTCATTTGTATTGCTGGTGTTGGACACATTATAATTTTTGACCTGATGTTAGGAGGTCGCCAAAGTTATGACATTTCATCCTGTGGGGAACATGCAAGGATGTCACTTTGTGTTGAAAAGTGGTGAGGACATAAGGGCTCAGATGAAAAGAAACATTTTTTTAAACAGTCTTCAATATTTCAACACTTCAGCATTTTTAGGTAAAGTAATTGGGGGGATCAGTGTGAGGTCAGGGTGGATCATTACAGGGGGTCGGCAAGAAATAGCACATCAAAAGGGCATAGCCTGGACTGCTACCAAGGGTGTAGGATAAGTTTCAACATTGGGCTGAGGGGTGACATGCAAAGAGTGGGGGTCCTTCCCCTGGAAAAGTTGAGCATCAAACACTTAATTTCCTGCATTCTGGTGAATTTTTATATTGGAAATGTCTTTATTTATGTCAGAGGAACACAAAATTCAGGCAGGTGACAATTCAAAATATAAAAATCTAATGTTATATAATACAGTTAGGCTCTCGAGCATTCTGCGCTGCTTTCAAATATTTTTTCTACCGTAGATCAACTTTTCTCATTTCATGTTAGCCCTGCTGAGTCAGCACATAGGCATGATTTACTCTTACCATTTTAAATTTTTAATTCCTATTAGAGATTAGAGAATAGCACACTTGGATAAGAATAAACTGTGTCAAGAACTTGTTAAAGTTACTGATTGGTACATGCACATTTTTGGGTAATTTTACAATCACTAGGCTGGGGGTCTTTTTTTTTTTTTAGCTTACAATACTTGCTTTGGACAATGCACATTCGTTTCTTGTATATTTACATTGCATTTTATGTTTTCTTAGTGTGCATTTAAGCCTTTCTCAAAGCATTCTGATTTATTAGTTAATATTTCTAGCTGCAAGCTACTGTACTTTTCAGGACATTTGTTGCAAATAATGCTTTTAAATGACACTTATGTGGACGTGAGCATCTGTACCAAATTTTGTAGGAAGCCAATCCAATAACTGTCAAGACATTTTTCAAAAGCAGAACTCATGGCACCAGTTAAAGAGTCAGAGGATCACCAAAATCATTAGGATGCATTGTCTGGTAACCATTAATGTCTGAGACAAATTTTGTGCCAGCCCATAGATGTTGATGTATTTTGATCACCCTCACAGTCATTGTGCATCATCCTCTTGGGACCATGGTGACCAAACCTCATGACAATCCATCCGTCATTGAGAATTCTTTGCACCAGAGATTAGTAGGCTGGGTAAGTGAGAGTAAGTGGACCTTAAGCAAAAAAAAGGTTTGTCTGCTATTAGTATCAACAATAAACCTTAAGTGTTTTGTGAAAATGTTGCCTTGTACAGACTGTCTATGTGAAATGCTTGCTTTCAGCAGTGTTAGGGTAGGGAGGGATAAGGCAGGGAACTGACGAGCACAAAAGACCTCATCAGCACTTCTCTCCTCTTTTTTTTTTACCCCTCTCTCCCTCCATCTCCCCATCTCTCTGCAGTGTTAGCACAACAGCTTCAGAGGTTACCACTCAATTAAGCCTGGCTGTTCATTTACGGCCATGACAAAGACTACTGTCTCTCTTCTTCCCCTCTGTCTCCCCCTCTCCTCTAACCAAACTTGTAATTACAGTGTTGGACAGCGTGCTCCACGCTGACCCACTGTAAAATATGACCATCAATTTGGCCCTTATCCCTTCATCGCCTGTTCCTCCTCCTCCAATGGGGCCGGTAGATGTTACTCACCCCCCAGCCCCTTCCCGCCACCGCCAGCCGTTTTAACCCACCCCCACCCCCCTTCACCTCACCCCTCTCAACTGCCACACCGCAAAGCGTCAAGATGAGGAATATCGCCAAGCACTATCTCCCAGTAATGAATTACTTTCACTTTTAACCCCGGACAGATATCCACTTGAACTTACCTCCGCAAATCATCTGTTTTTTTTTTTTCTTTTCTTCTGCTTCATACTCCACCCCCACCCCCCCCCCCCCCCCCCCCCCACCCCCGACCCACCATCCCACTTTAAAACCACATACATTAGATTAAAATATGAAGTCAGTCCATTTAGAAGTTGCAGGTGCAAGCATTTGTGTGATAGGATGACTGATAGATAGTTGAGGTGGTTATGAGGGGCTTTGTGTGTGCAGGGGTATATACTGTATGTTGTCTGTGTATATAACTTTAATAAGCAGGGAAGACTGCCTTGGTGTAATTTGAAAAGATTGTACATTGGTAAACGTTGCTAACATAGCTGGCTGGATAGAGCACAAAAGTTAAATTGAGTGTATCTAGAAGTGTATGTGTAACCGTGTCACCAGACAAGCATGGATAACTCTGTAAAAACCTGCATTGTGTTTAATGCGTCCAACTATTTTAAAATTCTCATAATATGTACACATGACAACATTGGTAAGCCTAAGGGTAGGAAAGATGGCGGTGACTGTAAGGTACGGTTAAGGTTAGGCAGCTGCAACTCTTGGTTAAGGTTAGCCTAAGCAAACCACATTAGGAACTAAAGTTTAGTCTTTCATGATAGTGTGAGGTACTACACACTCATCAAATACCAAAGATACTCTGTGACAGAGGATAATGCATAAGAAGCTGCACCAACGGTACAAAATGATATAGACTTCCAGTCTCCTGAGTGGTCCTCTCTCCCCTGCATGCCCCCACCTCATATGTAAGTGTAGTAAACTTTGGGTGGATGGATGTAATCAGATTCAGAACATTACAATATTATATACAGTACAAATTTAAAGTTTGTTTCTTAATATGCAGCTCGTTTTTATCAGATATAGCTTAATGTCTGATATCAGCTGAATGTAAGATCACATCAGTTGTTGCCAGATCTTACAAGAGTATGTTGCTAAAACAGAGACACGTCTCGAACAAAGTTCATTTTCTCCTGATTACGGTCACAGTATCACGGTCATAATGTTTAGAAGGGCTGGGGCTTGTGGTCCAGTACAAAGTAGGAAATGTTCCTAATCCCCGCTCCATTCACTTTTCCCATTGGAATGAATGGACTTAACCACTAGTCTCCTAAAGGGGCGGGTCAGTGGAGAAACCCATGTGACACAAAAACAGGAATGAATCTAAAGTTGGCCATCTCAGTTTATCAATAATCTCTACCAATACCCACACCTACATAGCCTCACTTTCTTACGTTTCGTCTTTCTTCCTTACTCGACTTCTTTCCCTCTGCCTACTTCCCAGGTTTAGTTCACAGTTAAGTTAAAAACATCATCCCCTCCATCCATCTTGGATCTTGACTACAGGAGTTTGCTCTCATTCGACCGCATACAGTTGTAGTTCCCCAAAGATCCTAACGGTGTCAGACAGGCCAGTATCAGTCAAGTTCTTCTATTCTGGATTTATTTAGGAACTGTTAATGAGCACCATCTGAAACTTAAAATTAGGGTTTGATCGATTGGCTGCCACTTGTCATCAGCCAATATGTGATCAAGAGATCAGGATTAATGCATTTAGTCGCTGATTAGCGTGTGTGTGTAGGGAGAGACAGAGAGAGAGAGGGTAACAGTAAATGTGGGGTTGATAGATGTCTTTGATCATGAAGCCCAGTGTTATGTACTGTATAATTCTCTGGTTTATCAGTAAAGTGAATGAACCGCACTGCAGACTGAGGTCTCTACTCACAGTGACAAATGGAGTGACGGCTTACTTATGTGAGCGCATCGGCAGGTCTGGTGTATGAAATGTCCGCATCGTCATTGTGCTTCTTAACTATCATACCATGGTCACTTCTCCCACCATGTCCAAGTGGGGACTTTGCGTTTCCTGGGATAGCAAAGGCACGAGCCGCCCCTTGCAGCCCCTCGCAGCCTTACTGTGTCTCTGATTTGCTTAACTGGACATTCTTACCCTAATCCTAACCAATCTTACTACTCCTACCTAAACCTAATCAACCCAAACAATGAAGGCAAGGAGTACTAGCCAATCAATAGAAGAGTAGGGTGGGTCATGCCTTTGCTATACCTAGAAACACTACGCTTTCATCTTTGTCTATCAGAGACACAGCAGCCCTCAATGTTGATCAGCAATTACTCATGACATGTAACCAATCAGATAGTGCTGTGGGTGGGACCTTGAGTGAGGCTACAGAGTGGTGACTGCAGATAGAGGCAGGTGGTATCAGACCCAAAGTAGCTTAGGTTTCATCAGTTTATTTCACACTGTTCTCACACTTTTTTTTTATACACTTTCCTGTGAAAAGCAGTGTGCCCAAATTTGTACATACCATAAAGGCTGCGATCAGGTGGTCAATGCATTGAAGGCAGTAAACAAGGAAGCAGTCCCAGGAGCTTGTAAGGAGGGAGGTTGGAGTGGTTGATAGTTCACAAAAAACAGACTTTCGCCCAGGAATCTCCCCTGGAGTTGCACATTCAGATCCGTGAGAATTTTGAGTGAACTTTGAGTTATTTTAATGTACATCCTCACCGTGTTTCTTTTCCTAAACCTTCATTGCACTGTGTCGCATCACGCCGTTTTGAGCTGAACTTTCTATTTTTACTCTGTCACTCGCGTTGGAAGAGCCACAATGGACGAGGACCAGCTGATTCCTGGGGTTTTAAATGTGGAATTACGCACAGGATACCTCCTTATTTCACTACAAAAACATAAATAAGTTGGCATCTGGCTGGAGGGAGATCTCCAGGAAGATCAGTGTGTCTGGTAAGAATTGTGTGGGATGCGGAGGTGTGGAAATGGTGGTATGAAATAGTATGGTATCTACAACAATATCTCTAAGTATTATTGTGAATATGAATAATAAGGAAGCACGTACTTACCCATCTTGTCTGTGGGTACTCTGAGACCATAGCTGCTTGGTAAGTGGTTTGTTTACATAATGAGATACAATAGAGTTCCATATTTACTGGATCCAATGTGGGCAGTGAGCATCCGATGTAACGCGATGTGGCGTGATCATCTGACACTCACATTCAGTTAGGTACAGTGTTACACAGCACTTATAGCCCGGGTTATGATGTGACCTGGAGGAGATCCCAATAAAGTACAAGGCAGTCCAATTTACATACTGTAATGCAACAATACTAGCTGCTATAACAAATCAACAACAACGATTGGTATGGGTGGATGTATCTCATAGACAATCGGCTATTGGTACCAGCTGCAAAAAGAAATAAAAAGGGGTTGGAGCATCTCTACTTTAAATTAAATTTACTGAACTTTTGAATACTTGCCCGTTTTCAGTATGGACTTCTGTGCTCTCTGCTAAGCAATTGATTTCAGTGGATAATAGCACTAGAGCTTTTACTGTGTGGTGTTTTGAAAAATTCAGTCAGCCACATTTAAAGTCCTGATTTCAGTTAGTAAACACAAAAATGAAGCAGTAGCACAACAGGATAGGCATAGCTAAGGGAGGACGTGCCACTGAGATGACCATACACAATAACAAGGCTGGGTTCTTTCACACACACAGACAACACACACACACATACAGTGATTATGAGTGTTGCCGACGCAGCTGTCCATAGGACATGCAGCTCCATATGCCCTAGCCAGTGGGGGAGTGGTGGTCATCCCAGGCCAGCTAATCAATCACTGGGCCCCCCGTCCCGCAGAGGTCATCCTGGCTCCACAGGGCAGGGTGCAGAGCCCAGAGTAGTGTGCCAATAATCGCCATTTCAGCTGAGCCACAGAGAATTCCAGCTCGCCATCTCAACTTATGGGAGGTCAAAAGGAAGAGGGACAAATGCTGGTGTTTTGGACACAACAACCGATGCGTACAAACTGACAGACTTTTATTTTAAACCTTTTTAAAACATCCAGAAAGTTGGATGACTTAAGCTAAGAAACTGCAGGAAGCAGGATGCTTTAAAAGGTTGCTTTATTGGAAATCTTCAAATTCTCATAGAAACATCTCATCCTTATAATCATCTTTTGAAACTTTTGAAACCACACTTGCAGCATAGTTCACTTCTCCAGTGTTCAAACTCTTTGTATACTCATTATGTTCTAAACTCAAGGTGTCTCCACAACAAGGCTAAAAACGTTATTTTTTGCATCATGTTATCGCTTTTTCATACAAATAAAGTAGCAGATTTCTCACTGATAAATGGACATAGGATTTTTTTAATCTATCCTCAAACATCAGCAATCCTTATGTTAGTACCCCATCATTATTCCTCAAAATCCTGGATAACATGTTCAGCGACAAACACTAATGTGTCTTACTTTCTGCAATATCTGCATTTCAACTACAGTATGGTTAAGATAAGGAAAAAAATACACATAAACTGATCTAGCTAGGGTTTATGGTTGGGCAAAGATTGTATGTTAGGGTTAATTAAAGGGTGAAAGTTAACCGAGGTTTACAATGGGGTGCAATCTCTGGTAACCTGCTTAAAAATTAGATGTCCCCTACACATATCCACAACCACAACCCCCTGGCCCTTACTGTCTGTCTTGCTGAGACACATACTACCTCCTGGAGCTGAATGTTAGTAGGCCTACTAGACATAAATTTTGAGGTGTGGAATTTTTCCAATAAGGATGCTCTTTCTCGGGATTTTGGGCTGATATGTTACCACTGGAAATATGTTGGTGTTTATTATGCCAGAACTCTGAAGCCTGCCTTACGGCCACACTTATAGACTAAATCGTAGCAGCTGAGTGAGTAACACTTCATGTATGACTCCATGTTATAATACCAAATACTTAAGTGCAATATGGTAAATTTCGGACTACTATGTTTTCTCCCATTTGGTAGAACTATACGACGTTTGATAAACTGGTGTCAAATGGCTGCAAATTGTCAGCGGTTCAGTGTAAGATATTATCATCAGTACAAACAATGCAGCTTTTTAGTGAATAAGGCTGATGTTTGCCTGCGTCACATAAAAAAATAATAAATAAAATAAATGAATGCGGCATACTAACAAGTATTAGGTGTGTCTGATATATTGTCTTCCTCTGTGCCATAGAGCTCTATTGTCTCTATTGTTTTTCAAAACACACCAGTGAACCATACTATTGCGCTGAATGACATGTTCCTTCATTAACATGATCAAACACACACCAGAGTTGATTTTAAATTCACATATCCACGTACTGCTGCCAGAAATAGCCATGAGCAGGAAATGTGAATCTGCTGCTGAAAATAGTCAACCAAATGGAGTGTTTCCCTCTGTTTGACTAACATTTCATAAACACCAGCTGTTTTAAGAGATGAAACTATATTTGTGACCTGTGTTACAGCAAAACATGTCTGTAGTAGAGGTCTGGGAAGTCCAGGAAAACACTGTGTATCAGAGTAAGCAGGTCAGGCCTTGTTAGCCTCTCCAGGTGTACTTGGGCTTTGTTTTATTGTTTTGTGTGTGTGTGTTCATGTTTAATTCATTAAAATCCAACACAACTTGTTCCAGTGAGAATAGGCCTAAAACCACACTGTTTTGAGGTGTGATTTATATTACACTAACATTACCACTAACAGCCATTTTCAGAGTGTGTCTTGTGGTGGGAAGGTGTTTATCCATCAATGTTGTTTGTGTTCCGTAACAATGTTGCACACGGTTTAGCTGTAATTTTTTTTAAAAAAACTTCATTTTGGTAATCCGTTCTACGACTTCAAAAATAGAAACAAGATGGTGAGTTTGATGATGTTATGCGGGGGTCCGCTATGATTGGTGAAACTCATGGAAAACTATGATGATTGGTCAAACTTGTGAAAGATAAAGTTGCAATGGCTGAACATGAACAGAATTTATTGTGATTTGTTGATTATGTGTTAATTGCTGTAATGGCAACCTCTTAATATCCTGCAGGGGCTTCCCTCTAAAGCTTTTCAATACATGTCAACACTTGCAGTCCAACCAAAAGTGAACACAGAAATGAACCCCCTTGATTAGCGTTTGTAACTAAATTAAACACACCTTCCAGCTAACCAAGAAACAAAAAAATAGAAAAATGCCAGCTTTAGCCTATACAATTGAGTTATTTAGTCTACACTGTGTTTATGTGTGATTAGCTTGTCATGAATCCAACCTCAAATGTGTTGTGATAAAACAAGCTACCTCAGCTCACATTTTATAAATCAGGTGTGACTCGACAGCAGTAACCATACTGGAATAATCTGTGGAGCCATGACCGTAGAATCTGTTTATGTTCTTCCCATTCTGCTGACATGGCTTGGATGCAGCAAAGACCATTTTGTTTCTTTTATTTACTGCTCACTTGCTCATCATCTGCTCTGCTGTGTAATACTGGTCAGAGTTTGTGGACAAATGCAAGAGTTGGTTGAAATCCTTGACAGCAGCTAATTCTCTCTCAAGAAGTTCACACGGAGGGTCATCTGGCTGCCACTCCTCCCGGTGTCACGTCCATCTGGCCTGGGAGGTGTAATAGCCCTACTAATCTCCCAATAATGGCAGCAGGACTGGGGACATGTCACCGGGGGACCGTAGACCCACGGTCCCCCAAAATCAATACCTCGCCCCTCAGGGGGACCCTGCTACCCAAGGGGATGTCAATACTGTCGATTGGGTATTAAAGAACATTTCATCACCGTGTGTGACAGCAACAGAGAGAGAAAGAGAGAGAGGGAGTGTGTGCTGAGGGTCAATGAGGGCGTCTATGGATGTCCAGGGTGGCCTGTGTGTATTAAGCCCCCCAGGGAGGTCCCAAGGTGATGTGCCATCCCTCCTGACTATCGACAGGCGCCATGACAAACTGTGTCGTCTCGTTTCACTGCAATGTGTTATGTTCAGCTTAAATAGAATGGGAGGATAGATGATGGCCAGTTTATAGGCATTTTTCACCTCTTCTCCCTTCAATTTAGTCTTTATTCTGCAGCTGTTTGCTTTCATGAAGGGAAAGATTACATGAATTGAAATAAGTCAGTAATACAGAAGCTTATTATTAGTTAGATTGACATATTTAAAATACAGGAGATAGATTACTATGACTATTACTGCACCATAATCTAATTTTCCTTTTGTGCTTAGTGTTCCTTGGTGACACATTGTGTTAGGTGTTCATGTATCGATGCTGTACAGGATATATTTGCAGAAATTGAATAGAAGGTAGAAAGTATCTTTTCTTTAGTGCATAATCACCTAAAAATAAGAATCATTGTTACCTTATGATGAGCCATTTATATCTACATGGGAGCGGCTTCCCATCTGTGGAGATCACCATGTTGCACTGCCATGTTTCGACAGTAGCTCAGAATGGACAAACCAAGTAGTGCAAGGCGTGCCAGTACACTGTGACATCAGTGTTGAGTGTGGTTATGGGTGCATTACAGCACACTTCAGACTTACAGAGAACAGTGAAATATTGTTTGTCAACCTGGTATTTAGTTAGTCTTCATGAACAGATGAACCAAATAAATTGTCCTGGTGAGATCAGTCTCTGATTTTCCCAGAATAGCAGAAAATGAAAAACCCAGTGATGTATTTGTCCAGTCAGGGTTCATGTTGATTTACTTAGGATTAAAAAGACAGTCATCAATATTCTGTTAACTTGAATGCAGTTCTCATGCTGATACTTACATGCCATTGCCAGAACACAGTGAGAAGCAAACATCGTGGCATAGTTGAGCCAGTCTTTAGTACCATCTAACAGTCATTCAATCATGATCGAAATATATATCCACACAGAGACAGCATGTTTGCAGTTGACTTGAGTAAAGTACTTGAACAACAACCCAGCGACTTGGCTGCCTTCCATTTACCACCAGCATTGTGCTGTGGGTGCAACTTTTCCTACGAGAAGAGTAATGCAGTGCGTGTTACAGTGAAGAAGAAAAACCCTGCATCAGGATTTTGCTTGTTCTCACCGAGCGAGGCCACGGGATCGACAGCGTTCTCGCTGTGCCCGCTGCCTCTGTGCCCTGCCGCCTTCCCACCCAGCCACCACCATCTGTTCCCTGGCGTAGCCCTCTGCCCCCTGTGCAGGGCAGACCCAGAATGCTGACACCCTCACACCACACACACGAGGGGAAGATGTGTGTGTATGTGTGCGTTTGTGTAATGTGGCCATCCACACATGTGGAGGCACAATCAGATCACACATGTAAGGATGGAAAGAGCATCAAAATATCCCTTTCAACAAATCTAGTGCTACTCATTTTGCTGAAAAGGAAACACTAAAGTAATTGCTCAAACTGGTTGTCACAAGTGGGCACACACACAATATTACAATGCATTGAATAATAATAGTGTGTTACTGGCATGTTCACATTTAGTTCCACATTTAATTTCTGGCAAAGATCTGTATATAATAAGATAAAGTAGAAACTTTAATACATCCTGTGTCATTTTGTGTCAATCATGATATTTGCTCTTTTAGACTTTGGTTTTTAAACTTTTTTGAGCAATGCCATTGCATTCCCAGATCCCATCAGTTAAAATGTTATCAAAACTCAAAGATATGGCGGCCAAAACTACAAAATGAGACCCAGGTTGTCATAACCTTACCTTAAAATACTTTTTTAAAAAAGCATTCAAAGAAAATAATGATAATAATACCAATGTTACTTGTGTTGTTGAGATCACAGACTGCTCATTCTTGCAACGGCCGCACATTTTGGAGCCCCGTTAGTCCAAATAATGGACCGAAATGTCTAATTTCTCTGACAGGCCATTTTCCCAAAAACAAACACCCACTGCCTCGAAGTTCACGTTTCTCCAAAAATGCACACTACCTGCAGTTAGACAACCCAATCACCAGAAAACATGTTGAACATTGTATGTTTCTGTAAACCACAGATAAGTTACATCTGTCCACAATGTTGTAGTGGATGTGTGGTTAGGTTTTGGAACAAAAAACACTTGGTTATGGTTAGTAAGAGATCATGTTTTGGCATGAAACACTCACATTTGGTGGCACAAATGTCACTGCAGAACCAGGGACAGGTTGGTGGAAAAAAAAAGTGGTTTTGGTGGCTTAAGCATCACTGGGAAGCTTAGACTAATTCCAGAAGGTATGTATTTTTTGAGAAACAGGACTTTAGAGCAATAGGCTTTTGTTTTTGGGAAAATGGACTTTCGGTCCAATGGGACATGTTTTGTACTAATGGGGCTTTGGGACTTTGGGCCATCAGAACAATGGCATGGCATCATTTAAAGCAATAGTGCACCCAAAAAATGAAAATTCTGCCATTATCTACTCACACATATGCCAAGGGAGGCTCAGGTGAAGTCTGGCTGCTGCAAGGCTGCGTAGCTCTGGAGATTGGTGGTGTACCTGTGATTGCTGTGCCCCAGTGCCGACAGAAGAGGAATGCCTCTGTTGCAAGGAATGGGACCGGTTGCAGCCTTATTTTCAAGGTCTGGATGTGACCGAGGACGAGACACCTCCACCTGGAGTAGTATCCAGCTGGGCTTTATCTAGAGCTCGCGAGATTTCAGGCACAGTATGAAGTCGCTGCTTGTTCTCGCGATATTTCGGCTGCGCTATGGAAAGCAGAGCTAAATGGTAAACAAACATGGCAGCACACCGGTAAGGTAAGACAACATGTTCACATGTCGTTTTCTATATGTTCTTGTTTAGTGGACTAACTTTGCACTTGAAGTATGCCTGTTCACTTACGTTTTAACAGGTCTGAGGCTACTATGCACCCCGGCTGTATCTAGGCTAACGGCTAACATGCTAACTATTATTTTTATGTCACTAGTCACTTGAAACAAATATAGGACGATAGGAGACAGGTTGAAATAAACCGAAATTTCCCTTTAATGCATTGTTAGGAGCTCCTGTCCATTTTATGTATTACATTATGTAATACTTATATAGTATAAGTATTAGTAGTATTAGTATAGTGTAATATAATAATTTTTGTATTATTATGTATTGTGTATTATTTACACACACACACACACACACACACACACACACACACACACACACACAACTTACCCTGCTAGTAGCTGTGGTGCATGCAGGTCAGGCTCAGTCTTAGTGAGGCGTCACAGTGGGAAACAAGAAGACCAGCAGTATACAACATGTGCATATTGAAACAGACAGACGTGTTTGTGTGTTCACGGTCATTTGCGCTATGCATAATGCTACGGCTTTAAATGAGTGTGACTGTGAATCCAAATAGAAACCAACAAGAAGGCCAGGGTACTGAGGACTTAACAGCAGCCATTTTTTAAACCAGCTGTTGACGATAAATATGGAAACTGGTGGAATATAGCACAAAGGTGATGTATGATGAAAGTCTGTTGAAGGTATGAAGCAGACAGGTAGACAAACCGAATTAAGCTGAGCTGCAGCATGGTGTTATATGTGTAACATGTGTGCAGCAGTGTTGAAAATGCTGTGTGAGTGTGTCTGTGCATCTTCATGTGTGTTGCTTTTATATGTGTGTCCAGAGGCGGCAGCAGCCCCATGAAGAATGGCGCCGAGGCCACTGAACTCATTTTCCTTTCCCCTGGTTCAACCCTTGACCTTTGACCTTCAAGGTCAGACCCCCCCCCCCTCTCTCTCCCCTCCCCATCCATCAGGCTCTCTGTCCCAAACAGGGGAGCATCTTTGTATTCAACCCACCTCTCATCTCTCACCTCTTTTGTTTTAACCTCTTTAGCCATCACTCCTGGTGGGGTGGGGGGGTTTATAGCCCTGATGGGTTATGGGTACTGTTGGTGGGCGGAGGAGGAGGTGGGGCAACAAATCTCTGACTCGCACCTAAAGCTGTCAGTGGCGCCCCGGGGGCCCTCAGGCGTCAGCCAGCACGGTCACCTTGGATGGGTGGACGTATGAGACGGAGACACACATACACACAGAAACACACACACACACACAGATTCGTGCATGCAGACGCCTGGGCGAGATAGCAAACAGAGAAGATCTCACCATCGCTTGTACGATCCCCACCTCCACACACAAACAGACGCACACATGAATACACATCGACAGGCGAGCAAACACTGAGGTTGTCACTCTCTACACTCTCCTCCTCTCACACACACACACACACACACACACATACACCTCCTCTTCCTGTCAGAAACTCAATTAATATTCTAGAAGAGAGGAGGCCAGCGTGTGTTTACACAGATTACTGCAGACTTCCTCTTCCCCTCCTCTCTTCCTCCTCCCACCCAGCGCCCCACCCTCATACTGGGAGATCTCTTTTCTCTCCCAGTTTGCTCACGGCTGAGCGGAGCTGTAGCCATGATAACCAGATCAAGATGACTACGATGCGTTTGTTAATGAAACAGAGGGCTTCTTTCCAATCCCTCCCTCCTTTTTCTCCCAGGTGCAGCTGGAGAGGATGTCGAGACGCTCCCCCCACCACCACCACCATCATCACCATCATCACCCTGCTGCGCTCAGAAGCACCCTGCAGCGTGGCGTCCCGGTGAGGTGTCGGTCAAGAGGGCGGAGTTGGGTAAGTTGTGTGGGTGTGTTGATGGAGGTGGTGGTGGAGGGGGGAGGTGTTGGAGTGTCAGTGGGATGGCCCAATGGCCCTCGCCGTCTGGGGTCACCTCGTACCACCCACCCACTCTCCCGCTTGGTGGCAGCTGTGTGGGGAGTGCATCCTTCATGGGCACAGCAGGGGGCGAAGGTGGGTGATAGTGTGTGTAAATGTGTGTGTGTGACAGTGAATGGGAGCAGATTGGAGTTTTAGTTACACAAACATTTCCCAGAGGCAGGGCTGTTTTGGAGGTGGAAATAATTGTCATTGGTTGACTTAAAACCTCTGTGGATGAAGCCAGTTTGACTAAGTGACACCCAGTGAAACAGGGCAGGTGCAACAGAGAAGGTAGCTATCATTATCAAGTGCAGTGCTCTATTTGCTAACTGAAAAAAACAAATATGAATTGCTGGTCTTCCAAGTTGAACATGGCTGTCTTGCCAGTGAATAACAACTAGTCGGTGTTTCCTCAGATATTCTTTGGATGTGACCTGAAAACTACAAAAACTTTTTAGCATAAACATCCACCGTAGTCTACAAACCACATTCCTGCTTCAACTTTGACGTACTTTGTTGGACATTGAGCAAACACAGTTTAAATGCAGAGGTGTGCAAAGTTTTAATGAGTAAGTGCCAATTAAGGGAGCCAGCATGACTGAGGGCCACACAGGAAAAACAGGGGTCTCATTTACTGGTGACACCTTGCAGACAGCTTGTCACTTTAAGAGTAAATATAATTTAAATAGGTGAGTTATATAAGAATTCACCTCCGTACAGCTGTCACAAATGGGTAAATTAGCTACAGACCAAAACTTTTTTATCAGGCTGTAACATGTTTATTTCTGCAGTAAAGTTGGGCATTTTGAAATGTTGATCTACAGGGATTGACTCATTTTTGGAGGTAGCTTCAAGTGGACATTGCAGGAACTGCAGTTTTTGGCATTTCCACCCATCATTTTTAGCCCGCTTGACTGAATGTAGGGTATTGAAAGTGAAAGTACTTAAATGGCTTGTGGATGGTGAAAATATAATGCATGCATTTCACATCACATTTAGGGGCCTGATGTTTGACTGCTGTTATTGGCCAACAGGCCACACTTTGAACAACTATGGTTAAGAGCAGGGGTAGGCAACCTGCCGCTTCAGAGCTCTAGAGCCAGTGGCTCCCTGTGGCTTTGACAGAAAATTATATGAAAATGAATAACCGTTATTTATTAATTGTCTTTTACATTATAATTTTCATTTATTGTTGGAGGCCTAAAGTGATTCTTACATTCTTCAACTGTAAAATTGCAAAGCCTATACACTGATTATTTTTTTTATTTTATTCAACTAAAATGTGCGTCATACATCTGGCCTGGCACCTTTTTATCTAAAAAGATCTCTAGCGATAGCTACAGTAGTATTGAGTCTCCCTAGCTAGGCTAGCTGTGGATTCCAAATCTAAAAAGGGAGAAGTCTCAGAGAATAGAGAATTTAATAGTGCATGGTCAAATTTCTTTGCTTTCATCTGCAACGCTACACAGTTAGCCACTGCAGAATAGCCACCTTGTGCTAAAACATATTAATGAATGCTCATTTAGATCTATCAGTGATGTTGATAGGCTAAATTTGACTTCAAAGGCTGTTACCTTTATTATGATGCTTAAATATGTTTTGAACATGGTTTCTGACAGCTGTTTTTTGCAAGTAAACAAAATACCAAAGTCTGATGTTTGCTGGACCAATCCACCTCACCTCCCACCCACTCAGAGTGGACCTCAGTGGTCTAATGCCCAGTTCAGACCAATGATTCGTGACAAGACGTAACGGTTTTAGGACATTGCAGAGAAAAGTTGCAGCAGTGTGAACTGGCCAGTCTGACCTTGACTCAAGCTGGCTGATGGTGTCACCTGCAACTCAGCTGGTCAAATCGGCAACGGCTGGTTTTAGAACATAAAGCACTTGACCTCTTCAAACAGCCAATTAACTTGTAGTGAAGTCTGCTGGTCTCCCGACACACATTCTCACTGAACAATTAGTGCTATATTTTTTTTTTTAATTTTTGTGGTGGTCTGATGCTCGTTTTAGTTATCTTGTTTGCCATTTCATCACTACTACATAATACAGCTGTAGCCAGTATCTCACTATCACTATCCTCATTTATATTTTAAGAGGCTACAGATTATATTCAGCCACAAAATAAGCCTGAAAAGCTGAAAATCATAACGGAAGTACAGAGAGTTGTTGCATGGAGATGATACACAGTCTTATCTAGTTGTATTGCTGTGAACTGGCAGGTTTTTACAACGTTGCAGAACGGCACATTGCAAGAAGTTGCCTGTTTCAACTAGTCTTGTCACGAATCTTTGGTCTGAACTACGTTGCGCTGAGCATCAAATAATAGCACAGATGTGCTGGAGTTGCCAGAGAGCCCGGTGTATCTCAAACAGACACCAAAGATTTCCCTCTGCATTGTTACAGTGACACTGAGGACACTGCCCAAGCAGTGCATTTTGACGCCCTATAGGATTGAGACCAGGCTGGATGTAGCAATAGCATCGTAAACATATACAATACAGAATAATGAACACATATCACTTGGCTTACAGTAGCTGGAACTAAATAGAAAATGTTTTGTAGTAACTCTGTCAACACTTAAAAGCTGTGAAAAGAAGAAATTAAAGTTAACAGCACCTCTACCACCTACTGCACGTTTATCAGATAATAGAGATTTAATGTCATACCTGCTGCCTCATATGCTGCCTGTACTTCATTAACCAAGTTTCCCCACCCATGCTATTGTGGGAAAAAAAATCTCACAGTGGCACAGGCATTGAAACACAGCCTACACAAAAGTTGAAATAGATCAAATAAAATCAATGAATATTTCATTGTCTTATTTTTAAAACTAGTAGACCTTTTTTATCCATGTTGCATTGTGCCAAGATTCAGCAATTACTTTTGTGAATACAGTGGTACTTAACTGAAACCTTCAAACCACTGTTACCCACCACAACAACTTCAATGCAATACTGCGCAGTATTAACTTGGGAAAAGAATAATAACAAAATGCAAAAAGTAGCAGGTTTTACTGCTACTTCCTTTATGTAGCCATGGACTACACGACTGGCCACTATCCAACATGTAATAATAGACTAATATCGGCTTCATCTATCGGTGTAACCCTAGTTGGCTTCCAGCCTAGCATTGAGCCCCACGACTTGTCTGAGCACATCAGCGGAGTGGCCAGTCAAACACCCTGCACTGAGCCAACACCGAGCCTCCCTGCCCGGGCCGAGCCGTGCAGCTCAGCAGCAGAGCAGTCACACCAGCCTTACCAAGGGCAAGAGAGGAGGGAATGGTTAGTGTAAATACAGTGATGGAGACTTTTTATATACTCAGTCAGGACACAAACAGAGTCAAAGCCAATATAATTCACCTGCTTTTGTAGACTGTTCACTGTGATACTTGTGTTTGTCTAAAGGCCCTTAAACCTTGTTAAAGTTATCTATCTTTAAAAACACTTAATCTCTCCTTAGGATATAGGAGCAAAGAAATGACTTAACTCGTTCCCTCAAAGGTGTTGTGTTCCCATCAATAGTTCATTCACAGTGCGTAATGAACTCACTGGGTGTGTTTGTAGCTCCCAGTCGATTATATTTACCTAAATTCAACCAAACACAAGAAAACCTCTGTGAAGTCTCTCTCTGTCTATCATGAACAAAATCAAGTTTGTTATATACTGTATAGTGATGGGCTGATATTCACACATAGTCATTTTACTGAGTGATGAAGAACACCGGTGCTTTTATTCTGTCAGTTTTTGTCCTCCGAACCAAAGAACACTGCACTAATGATTGCAGATGAATGTTTATGCATCTTTGAGGCTTTATTAAACTAAAATTTAAATGGATTATTGTTGTATATATTGAAATTTGTCCAAAATTAACTTTATTTTTGCTAAAGCAACTGATGGTTTGTAAAAGAAACAACATTTTCTATTATCAACTGAAAATCAGAAAATTATTTTTCACATGGAAGTCAAACTCAATTATTTATGAATATCACTGTATTTAATATTAATAAGCTTGACTTGTGTATGGTCCACTTTTCTTTTTAGATATTAACTTTTTTTTTTTCAAGAAATTGACTTACTAATTGTAATTCTGATTTACAATCTTTTTTAACCCTTCAACCTTGTTGTTTCCATGATCTTGTTTAAATAGATCTAAATTTCTAAAATAAGAAATATTAATAACTGAAGCATTCATTCTTTTTGCAGCAGAAAGCTAAGGCATCTGTCTTACCCATCATCAAGCCATTACTTTATGTTACCTTGCCTTAAAGTGGTGCAAATGTACTTTTTCACCATAATTACACTAGAATATCTCTGTAATGGCCACAGGAGATCATGTGTGATCGTGTTTGCATAATCCTGTAAATACTGACTGAAAACCATTATAGCTAGAAAATGTGCACTTTTTCCAGCAGAAAGCTAAGGTGTCCGTCTTCTGTGTCATTAGGTTGTACATTTGTAATGATGTCATTGTGCTACATTGTGTGTAGTGCAAAATCACACAAAAATGTGTGGTGGCACCAGAGGAATAAATGAACGCCTTTTCAATCTGCTCATAAAAATGAGCATACCCTCAGAAACTAAATAATGTACACAGTTCATATAACTGAAGTGTTAGGAAATATTTTCTTTATGTTTATACGTTTAAACATAAAATAACATTTTAGGTTATTATTTTTTGTATATCATATTTTGTCAAATCTGATAAAAAAAAGTCAAAATTTTATATGTTTTTTTATTACACAATTTTAATAACTGTATCAATTATTATGGTTTATTGGCTTACATAACCTTTTATCTTAGATTATGCAGATTTTAGGGACAGGAAGCATTTGAAGATACTCCAAGAAATGACATCACAAAAAGCACCAAAAGCAACAACAACAGCAACAAAAAAACAATGTAGGCACTGGTGGACCATTTCTTTTGCAGAGTTTATAGGGTTTAACCTTTTTACATTTAACAAATACTTGATTTGTCATTTTTTAAACATGTACCTACATATTATAGATATGATTTATATGTTATTTATATTTTTAAATATAAATTTTTATATGTTTAAAACAACACATTGTATTTTTTAACCATATTGCAATTATATTTATGGTTTAAAGCTGAACAAGAACTGAAAAACATTTTCTGTCCACAATGACTTACAGATCTAGTCTGCATTAATTGTTTAATTGTTCAATAGTTGATACAAGTTTTTTTTTTCTTTGTGTGTGTCTGTGTGTGTTTCAGCCACTTTACCGGACATTTTACCAACTTGAAACATCAACAAAGCCTCCTCACCACAGAGAAATCTCCAGTCCTCTGTATTTCCTACAATGTTTGACACACTGCCAGTAAGACTGACGTGCTGGTGGTGCACAGCGGCACAATACTGATGTGTCATCTAATTTCAAATCACACTGTGCTACTTCAGAAAGGGAAGAAGAGAGGAGAGAGCGCCAGGATCGGACGGTATGGAAGGTACAGAGAAAGAATGGAAATTGGGAAAGGAGAGGAAAGATGGGGGGAGAGGAGTGGTGGTGGGGGGGTATAGAGGGAAAGAAATCTCTGTCTCAGCAAAAGTTTTCATTAAAATTTTGAGACAAATGATCTCTGTGTCCTTCTCCTGAAGCTGCCTGGGGCGTCATGCTATTTCTATGCAAATAACAACCTCACGCCTTTGCTCCTATTATTTCTGCTGGAGCTGCTGCAACATGACCCAAGAGAGCGGGGGAGGGAGGAGAAGGGGGAGGAGAGAGAGGGAGGGAGAGGGAGAAAGGGTGATATGAAGTGAGAAAGAGAAATAAGACGGAAAATGCAGTAGAGGAGGAAGAGGGAAAGAAGGAACGACAGGAGGAGGAGGTGGGTGGAGGAGACAGTCAGACAAGCAGAGTGTGTGTGTGTGTGTGTGTGTGTGTGTGTGTGTGTGCGTGCGTGCGTGCGCAATGGACTCACTGAAGTGTGAAAATATATAACACCAGGAAAGAGAGAGAGGGAGAGAGAGGGAAAGATGGAGGGCTAAGAACAACACAAAGACACAGCCATAATTTGTTTGGAGTCTGCCTTCCTTGTAATATATGACACCCTCAGCACGGGTGCTTCCTCACCACGCACTATTGTTTAACTGTATAGCACTTACAACACTATCAGGACCAGTCCATCTCTCCACATACACCTCAGGATTTACGTACTGGGCCGCTCCAGTGCTGCAGTCTGCTGCAAATGTAACACAACGTTTGAAAACTGAAGCAGCAGATTACAACAGTACATGATGAATGTGCACCATATTCAGACTAGTTCATGCCGCTGTAATTGCACACAGTGTATCTGTGCTGTGACATGAAATGAAACGAGTGACCATTTCTCCTAAAATGTGAAAGTAAAATCTTTACTGTTAGTTTAAGGGTGATACATACTTCAGGACTGTTGAGGTGATGATGAATACATTTTGGGCATTTCGTGATCATGGGACCAAGTTGGATCAGGTCTATTCCAGTCTGTCAGCTGGTGTTGGCAGTAGGCAGATAAAATCATGTAGTGTGTGACATGTAAAGAGTCTAATCTGAAGTCTTCAGATCCAGTCACCACCATTTGTTCTCAGAAAGATGGTTTTGTACATGTTTGATATTTGTGTCTGAAGGTGACCAATGATGTCACATTCTCACCACGACCTCATCAAAGTTTGGTCATGGACTTTCCATGTAGAGATAATGGGTCTCATTCATGAAACGTGAGCAGAAGGAATTTGTGTGTAAACTGTTCGCAGACGGAAATTTACGTGCATGTCCGCATTCATCAATATTTTAGTAGCTCCGATCTTTTCGTAGCTACTAACAAAATCTACTCCTGCTCCTGACCACTCGTAGTGCTTGTGTAAATTTAGTAAAGCACATAAATATTGCTTGTCACTATTGGAAATTACAATTTTAACTCGTATTGCGCTCTGTTGTGTAGACAATACACAGATGCCTTTGAAACATGTGATCTAAACATGACAAAATATTAAAAATATAACACATTTAGTTAAATTATTTGGCAATTAGCAGGTTTAAGATCCAGATTAGGTTCATGATTGTGAATGATCTAAATCGACTCAATAGATTACACGTTCTTTCTACATGTTGAATGATGTGATGATAATAAAAATATCCGTAAGGACAGCCGGATCACAGTCTCTTCAGCCTCGATGCCTGGGTTCAGCAGCCCAGCAGGGGCAGCAGGAGCAGCAGGTGGTGGAGCCACGAAGGAGCACGCGCCAACTGAAAGAACCTATTTGAGACAACACATTGTTTTGTGTGTGTGTGTGCGTGTGTGTGTGTGGCTTTTTGATCATTTGAATGAATAAATCTGATTTGAAAAATGTTTAATTTATGTTGTATAAAATGGAGCTTTAGGCTATTAAGATTCAAATAATTTGAAGATGATGCATACAAAACTGCTGTAGGCTACATGTTATCCGTATCATTTGATAAAATAAATGTTAAATAGCTCTACATTGTGACAGCCATTGCTGATTTAGAGTTTAACCATTACGCACAAAACATCTCTGGTTTCCCGTTCCCACTTCATTCAAAACCCCACAAATGAATCTTGTGTTTGTTTGGTGACCGCTTTATTTTTTGTGTGTGCTTATGTGTTTCTTTGCCTCCAGTTTCATATCAAACCATTTACGCTATTATTTTTTGTGTGTTAACTTCAGCCTATTACCTGCATTGTCTGTTTTCAAAATACACCTCCATTTCCACAGGAAATGTACAGTTTGCATACAGTCTTTGCACCGCAAATTGACACTTTTTGTCCTTTAGTGACACACACGTGGTTGGGTTTACATTGTTATCCACCCGCATTTCCCCTTGATGGGGCTGGGTGCCATTACAGAATGCGTTTCATGACAACTTATTTTTCATCTGTGTCTATGTGCACACTGTCTGCACTTGCAAAGAAAGTTACATTTATAAGACTACAACGTTTTGGTCATGGACCTTCATCAGGCAGATGACCAACCAGTAACTTTCACCCGTTCGCTTCCCGTAAGAATGTAAAGTGTTCTTTTTTCCTAAACGATACCGTGTGCATTTGTTGTTGAAGGAAAAAAACATCTGTTACAGTGTTGTACCGACGTGAAAGAGAGAGACTGTATGCAAACTGTATACTTCCTGTGAAAATGGAAGTTTATTTTGAAAACAGACAATGCAGGTAACAGGTTTAAGTGACAGGGTGTCCCAGAACATCAACAACCAACGCAGCCAGGGCACCTTGCACATCATATCTTGTAGAAAGTCCATGACCAAACATCAATATGTGACAAGGTCAGAGTGAGAATGAGTTGATTGTGTTTATGTCCACCTGATAAATACAAGTCCAATATCCACTTTTCTTTCACTTTTTTGGTCTCCACCAACTGAGAAAAATATCTCTTAGGCATTGAGACTATCTCTACTTTTCCACTTGCTAGTTGCAAACTTAGTCACTTTGCTGGTGATGGGCAAGTCATGTGTGGTAGATTTTATCACAGCTGTTTTGCTATAAACATCATTATCTTGCTGCTGCATATGTGATTTCTTCTTTTTTTGACCATTTTGCCTTTAATGGACAGGACAGGTAAGCTTGTGGGGGGGAGAGAGAGGGGGAGTAACATGCAGCAAAGGGCCACTGGCTGGACTCGAACCCGGGCCGCTGCGGCAACAGGCTTGTACATGGGGCGCCTGCTCTACCACTAAGCCATATGTGATTTTAGAGAGGCATTTCATAGATGTTGTATGAAATTTGCTCTGGGCTCATCGCTTGGAGCAACCCCTTTCACATCTCAATACATGTGGTCATTAATTCATTGTCAGTACAGCTTTAGGCAATGAAATGCTTGAGTGTGGTGAGGGAAAGATCGTGGTTCACACTTTTTTTTGCCAAATATCTCTCTTTACTTTACTTCTAATGTTTATTATTTTATTTTACCATCATTGCATGAACAGAAATAGCATAGACTTAATTTTGTATGGCATGCATACACCTTGTGTAAACAAGTAGCTGCGTGGAAGAATGCAATCTAGAGTGCAAATTCCACTCATATTCAAATAACCCTGGTTTTACCATATTTCCAGACAATGTCAAACAATGAATATTGATAAATGGCAGCATGTCTGAAGCCTACAGCAGCTGCTCAGTCTCTCCTCCAGAGATCTGGCTTTTTCATGGCATTTCTTAAGTAAAACATATGGCACATTTACATGGGACATTTTCAACATACCTATAAATATTTGTCAATTATTATTATTGATATATTTATAAGGACTCTGCTGTAGAACTACAATGTAATGAATCCTTGCAGATTTTCATTTATAGATTTTGGAGATTTCCACACAGACATGAGAGCAGAATAATTCCCTCAGCTGTCCTCCCTTCATCATTTCTCCTCTCAACTTCTTTTTGTTCCCATATATTTTTCCTGAAATGTATTACTGGATGACTCTGGGTAGCAACAACATATAGTATTATACAAATATAAATCATATATAATATATACATAGTATGCTAATATAGGCCTACATAATGATACTTTGACCATTGAGCAGTTAGAGCAGTGATCTCTGGGGATGAAATGAGATGAAACTGTTGGCAGTAAGTGTGTGTGTGTGTGTGTGTGTGTGTGTGTGTGTGTGTGTGTGTGTGTGTGTGTGTGTGTGTGTGTGTGTGTGTGTGTGTGTGTGTGTGTGTGTTTGCACCTTTCTCTGAGTTAGTATTCATTCAGAGGCAGTGTATGCCTCTGAATGAGCGACAGCCAAATATCCACTCAGAACCAAGTGATTTGCTCTTCTGTTGTTATCAGATGAGTGACGGGCTGATGAAAGACAAAGGACTGTGTGTGTGTGTGTGTGTGTGTGTGTGTGTGTGTGTGTGTGTGTGTGTGTGTGTGTGTGTGTGTGTGTGTGTGTGTGTGCATTTCTCTAACAGGCCATAATTGGTTCAGAGTGAGTTCACACTAGCTGTTCGACGCATTCGGCATGTATGAGCTGTGGTTACATTGACGCAGAGCTACGGGTTAGGAATGTAGTTGTCATGGTTGAGGTTAGGTTACACCTCCAGGTAGGTCAATGTCCTGAAAACTGTGCTATCCTAACATGTGTCTGTGTGTGTAACTGAGTGTGTGTGAAGAAGAGTGTGTGTGTGTGTGTGTGTGTGTGTGTGTGTGTGTGTGTGTGTGTGTGTGTGTGTGTGTGTGTGTGTGTGTGTGTGTGTGTATCCATCTGTGCAGACGGCACCCTGCCGTCTGACTCACCTGCTGCCCTGCGGGGAGTAACTAGCTAGCAGCCCTGCTAACCCAAACAGCTAGTGAACTGTGAAACAACTGCAGTCAAAACATCAAGCCGATTAGACGCTAATTACGTCTGCTGCCATATGGTGCTAACTGACCTGAGTACACCCAAAAACACAGAAATGTGTTTGTGTGCTGGTGAAAAAGGAGACCTGGGCTGCCTTGACACTTCATCCTAGTTATCAACAGCAACAAACAGAATCTAATATATTGAACCGTTTTCTGTAAGTCACCACAGGCACACAGCACACAGCCACAGAGTGGAGTGATATGTACAATTTTGACAGTGGGGACAACTCTTTGTTTCTGTCCTCTCAGTTTGAATTTGAGTGGGTATGTTTGCTCCAAAGATGCTCTGAGCTTTGTCTAGTAGTGTCGCTTTGCATTACCACTTTTGATAATGACCACAGTCTCAGAACATCTGATGAAATGTGCTGGTTTTGAGCTGCCCGTGGAAAGATTGAACATGTTTAGAGTATGTCCATTTTATGTCTTCTTTTCTGTCTTTAAAGCATACCAGACAAAATTACTTTTCTTTGAGTCTCTTATTTCTCCAACCATTGTCGGACCGTTGCACACTCACACAAGTCGCAATGCTTATACGAGTGCACAGAGGTCATTGGCTGATTTGCATCACATGGGATGATTAAAGGTATGCGATTGGTCTATGAGTTTCCGTTTTATATAGGAACACTCCATCAGATTTAATAATTGCCACTATCAGTTATAGGTCTGGGATGAAAAGGAATGGCAGGTTAGCAAGGGGGATGCATTCTGGTCATTTTTCTAACAAGGTGCATGGCATCCCCTCTCAGGTTGCCTCCTGCATACACACAATGTGGCTTAAAGGCATGTTAAACAGTGGAGACAACAGCTGAATCATAACCATTATACATTTGTCAATGATGAACCCAAAAGCCAAAGATACTTCAGGCTTTACTCGGCTAAGGGACTCAGCTAATTTATCAGACAACACAAGCACATAATGACACTCAGATACAAATAATTTGTTGTAATCTATTTTTGCACCCTCCTTATGTGTTTATTCATGGATAAAGAATGCAGAGGTCTTGCATGTAGGTGCTCCAAAATGCATGAAAAAGTACCCTATAAGCCACCAAAATGTAGCCTTACCACTGAAATTAAAAGCATAAGACTAAAACGTGTTCTTAAATAACTTAAAATTGCTGAAATGTTTTATGATACACTGAACAACTAAACAACAACAACAGGATAGCTTGTATATGATCAATAAGCGCTGCAGTTTCACACTTCATCAACACGAAATGGTCACAGTTGCACCAAAAATACATGGTTAGGTGGTATGGTTTGGCTTTAAAAAAGTACGTTTGTTACTAACGTAACGTAATGTAATGTGGTGGAAGGTATCTCACGTGACACTTGGAAAATATGTTCACATACTACGTTTTGTTGTTGAAATAACCCTTCGTTGGCTTGTTGTTTCACACAGGACACAAACACTGGTTTCCTGGGTGAAAGTTCTGTGCTTATCTGACCACCTCCCTTTCTTGACTCCCACCTTAAGTGGACTTTTTTGCTCTTTACACTATGTTGTCTGACTTTGTCCTTTGCTATAGTAATAATTACTATGGCCATTAGAGGTTGGCCTAACTAAAAAAAAAAATTAGGTCATTATTTTTGCTTTTAAAAATTACCTGTGGTCATATTTTTGAGGACAGTCTCAAAAACACTTAAATTTGGCACAAAGGGTTCTTCTGTTTGAGAGGTCTATCAAAGAATCTGAACAGCAGTGATAAATCTGCAGTAGAGCTAATCCCCCTTTATAAACATGTACATGAACATTAACTCTCAAACAACTATCCTGAAGCGTAAACGATGTCAAAATGCAACTTGAGTGATCAGCTTGAACTTACACAATCCTCCATTTATGTTAACAGACCAATTTTTTCTACAAAAGCAAGTATGCAATTAAGTGGACACACCAATGAAACAAAGTTGAAAAATTAGATATGTGACCTCTAGAATATATCTTAAAGTTTTACTGCTTGTTTTTGAGGCTCATGTAGGTCTTACCCCGTCCTACATTTCTGACCTGTCTGCCAACACAGAAGGGCTTCTGCTGTCAGAGTACAAAAGCTGTGGAATAGCTTACAATTGGAATTTTTGTCTCCCACTGGGTATGTTACATGAACACTAATATTCCAATTGTATTACGAATATGGCAGTACCCTGAATTTGATGCAGCTTGTGTAAACAGCATACTGTAAAATCTCAGTTAAAATGGACCTGCATTTGTATAGCGCTTTTCTAGTCATCCGACCACTCAAAGCGCTTTTTACACTACAAATCAGATTCACCCATTCACACACATTCATACACTGGTCGCCGAGGCTACCGTACAGGGTGCCACCTGCTACTCAGTTTTTAACACACTCACACACCGATGGAAGCATCATCGGGAACAATTTGGGATTCAGTATCTTGCTTAAGGATACTTCGACATGCAGACTGGAGGAGCCAGGGATCAAACCAGCGGTAGACGACCTGCTCTACCTCTGAGCCACAGCCTAGTCACTGTTAAACACCCAGTCCCTTTTCCTAGCCTGGTGTAGGCTACACATTTGACAATTGTCATGGCACACATTCTGTGGCCTCAGTTTCATGCCACCGGATAGTTTCCTCCCTCTGGTGAGTTGAATTGATGTTTATAGTTGAGTATAAATGCAGTTTGATATGTTTCATTTAAATATTTAGTAATTGACATGTGAATATTGTCACTGCTAACCACTGTGGCTGTGAATGACAGATATTTAGTTCCTGCTGCAAGTATGCTAGTACTGTTTTTATTTACACCTTAAGTTGGCAAATGTTATTTACAACATTTACAAGTTAGGTACAGATATTTCCATATTTACATATCTGAAGGTGGTATTTTTATGTGTAGCTGTCATTATTATGTCTGTATAATGTTATTTGAATAGCATTCAGTAATTGGTGTTATCTTTCTGTATCGTTTCAGTTTTACAAAATTGTCATGAGAATGAAGACAACAGTAAAGAATATTCAACTTTACTCCAGCTTCTGACTTTCTCTTGAAGCCTGTTAGCTATCTGTCGATCTGTGTACAGATACACACATTGAGGACAGAATAACAATAAACACCTATCTCAATAAGCCGCCTTGTCTGGTTCCCAAGCAATTTATTGTTATGGAAGTTCTTTGGATGTAAAAAACCATGTTAATGACTGCCCACTTGAGCTAACATTAATATACTGTTTAGATCATACATACAAATATAAATGCTTAAACTTTTGTCAATATGGAGATGCTACGTATTGTTAGGTCAGTTCATTTCATTTTACTAAAACCATAAGCACCAGAGAAGACTGTAATTCACTCAGATTTAGCAGCATGACGAAAAAACAAGTGGTGACTCCCTTCCTCTGAAGCTGTCATAAAGTCGGAGTATGTTTTCATCTCTCAGTTACCCAGTAAGTTATTCATATGCCTTTCATCCGTAAGGGTCCACCGATCAAAAGAATCAAAAATGTTTTTTGTAAAACTAATCCAAGTTATAAATATTGTTTTAACAGGATAAAGTGCGGTTATGTCGGTATGACGTGTGCCTTAAAACAAGTGTCACAACATAACATTTAACTGATATGTTATTTGAAGCCTAATTTTTTTACAAGTAATATTCCTACTGGTTTAAATAAACAATTTGATTGTATTTCCCTATCTTTGCTGAGTGTGAAAGGAATTAAAGGCCCGTCCCAAATATAGGCCTGTTGAGTTCAGTGAGTAGCCCGGGCTACTAATAGAAGTTTTACGGTATTCTATTTGGATATTCCAAAATAGTCCTTTCTTTTCCAAATTTAGCTTTTTTTCAGCTAAGATGAGGGATATGCTGCTATTTCACTGGTTTTAAAGCATTCTTCGGACTTGTATACAGCGCATTCGGAATATGTGTCTTGACTAGAGGTGGGGGGGGGGGAAATCGATTTTTAGACGCATCGAGATTCTGTCTTGAATGATGCGAGCACCGATGTGGAAATCTCAATCGATTTTAATTTTATTTTTATATTTATTTTTCAAATTACCGTAACTCCTCGACCAATCATGCAATTCCAACGGATTCTGAAAGCTGAGAAGCAGAGCTTTCCAGTGATATATGGTATGACGGTAGTGACGTCTTTACCTGTGAAGGAGGGGAGGGAAGTGAACACAGCAGGAGGAGAGTGACAGCTGACGAGGAGAGTGCAAGTTGGAGTGATTAGCGGTGTTTTAGCGGAGTTCAGGTGAGTTTTAGTGGAGTTTGGGTGGCGTTTTCTTTGTAAATAATACTTAGTGTTGTAAATGTTAGTATTTGTGTTTTTTTGAGAGCTTTTGAGTTTTTTTATGCCGTGTTTTCGTCGTTCGTCTTTTTTGCTATAGTTCGTGTTTTTATCGTTCATACATGGTAAATACTGGGGGGGAAATGTCGAGGAGGTCGACGAGGGACAGGAGAGTCCCCTTAAGATTTGTGGATGAGGAGGATGGACCGGAGGAGACTGGTGGAGTGTAGTCATTTCAACCACAGTAAGTGATAGAGTTTGTATGCACTGGATATGTTTTATTACGATAATGTTTTTCAATATCTAGTGTAAATTTTCTCATTGGCTCTTTTTATAATCGAGAATCGTTTTGAATGGAATCGTGAGGTGCCTAGAGATTCCCACCCCTAATCTTGACTGTGGTTTTTACTGCAGTTTACGGTTGGCTCTGTGTGTCATGGACATGCCATACAAATCAACTCACCAAAAGAAAAGTCCACATTTCTGGTCGTAAGGAAAAACACACCTACTTTTAAATAGTGTAAAAGACTTGGAAGCAACTGGGTTTTGGATATGTGCAAATCTCACAACGCCAACCTTTTCAAGAAGGTGACCTAAGGCATAAAAGAGGGAGGCTGTGTTAGTATGATCCAACAAGTCTGCCACCGGTAGGAAACCAAAATGACAAGCAGCTCCAAACATTCCACTTTTCCTTATTCTGTTACCGAGTCACTTGCCATGTTTCCATCAGCCTGTGTAGATGTGCATCTAGAAGTATGGCAGCGGAAAATTATAACGGAAACACCAAAATTCGAATTAAAATCCCCTGATTCGCACAAACTAAAATACGCTCGCTTTAGCTGGGTTTTGGTTGATTCGAAAAATGATTTGAGACTTGTTTTGTTTCCGGTTTTGCGGAAAACTCATGCGAGTGTGTAGTTTTCACCAAAGTCCGTACATTTAATGGAAACACACAGGATTTGTATTTCTTTTAATGCGCATTTCCCAATAATTCAAATCACTTTTGGATGGAAACATAGCTACTATTTTATCTATTTTTGAATCTCTAAGCTAAATAAATGTTACTATCATTATGATTATAAATTATAACTACTTTTAACACTAAAAAACAATGAAAAAATATAGATACTATTTTGATATGTGCAGTAAAGGAAGTGCATCAGTACAGCAAGAAAAGGCCCTGATCTGGTAGGCGACACCCTCCAATACTGAGAAACCAACAATACACATTCTTGACCACAACACACACAAACTGAAAAACTTGCTGTCAAAAGCCTCTACAGGCAACTCTCATTACACACCCACACACACACACACACACACACACACACACACAGTGACAAACACACATACAGGCATGCTCCTACAACACATCACTATCAACCCTGACTGACAACACACACCACACAGCAGCTCTCCTCCGCAGACACACACACAAACAGTCCTCCTGCCTTAAAGCTATAGCCAATGTACAAAGTAAAGGCAGGACAGTAAAAGGGGAAAAAGACACACACACACACACACACACACACACAAACACACACTGCCTTTCTCCTTCCTCCTTCTCAATCCATCTGCTTCATGTTTGCATTTCATGCCTGCCGGCATTTTTTTGAAGAGGCAATACTTTGATGCAGACTGAGGGATACATTATCATTATTTCAATTTCCATGCTGAGGTGTTTTGTGTGTGCATATGTGTACGTGTGTGTGTGTGTGTGTGTGAGAGGAAGAGAGACACAGATAGGAGGACAGAGAAGAGTACCAATATGCTTGGTGGCAATGCTGTCTTCATCCTCCTGTGCTTGCGTGAAAATAAGGCATTGTAGGAAAAAGAGGCAGAAAACAAAGCGAGTTGAGGCAGGGGGTGAGGAGGGGAGATAGAGAGGACAGGAATGCAGATGGAAGGAAACCACAGAGAAGCGAAGAAGAAGAAGAGGAGGACAGAGATAGGAGAGCAGAGGAAGAGGCATGAGAGAGATAAAGGCAGCAGCAGCAGAGAGCGCGTTGCATTTTGACATTGCCGTCTAAAGCATAAGCCTCTCCTGCAGCTATATGCTTTGTGCTGGGCTCGTCCATCTCTATCTCTCCTTCTATTTTACACTCTCTCTACCCACACCCCTCTCTTTTGCTTTCTTCTATTTTAAACTCTCTCCATTCCCTCTCTATGTCTCGCCCAGCCTGTATAATAATTCAAGGTAGGGCCGCTGCCAGCACAACACCTTAAATCTGGCTCAGTGGCGGACTCCACATTTCAGGCGGAGAAACAGAGATATTTAGGCAGTTCCTTTTTCAAGCTTGGAAGAATCATAAGGCTACTTAGCAGAGGAGTTCAGGATTTAAGAAGTCTGTCTTATTGATGACACACTGAGATGCTTTTTAAGAAACTGGCAGTAGCAGCGTTTTATTTCAAAGTAGCCTAGTGTATACTCCAGTGTTTTCTTTTTTTCTAAATGAAAAATACAACAGATTTTTAGTGTAGTATACACACAGTTTACAGATAAATACACTGATCAGTCTCAGCATTAGATCCACTGACAGGTGAAGTGAACAATACTGATCATCCTGTGACAATGCAATGTTCTGCTGGGAAACCATGGGTCCTGGCATTCCTGCGGATACCACTTGACATGCACCACTTTCCCAATCATCACTGCAGACCAAGTGCACTCCCTGATGGTAATGGCACTCCATGACGGCAGTTGCCCCTGCAGCACGATTATGTGCCATGATACACCACAAAATCTGCTCGGGAATATGACAAAGAACTCAAGGTATCGACCTGGCCTCCAGATTCCCCAGATCCTAATCTGATTGAGCATCTGTGGGATGTGGTGATACCCCAGAGGTCCTGTGTCCATTCCTTGACCAATCATAGGCCCCACGATTGATCAGACTTGGCTCTGACCAGTTGAGGTATGGACACAGGACCTCTGGGGGTGTCCTGTGGTGTTTGGCACCAGGGTATTAGAGGTGGATCCTTTGACTCCTGTGAGTTGCAAGGTGGGGTATCAAAATGTCCCAGAACAGACTGTGATCTGAGGAATTTGGAGGCCACGTCAATGCCTTGTGTTCTTTGCCATGCTCCTCTGGTCATTCCTGAGCAGTTTTTGTGGTGTGGCATGGTAACTGTCCTATTGGGGGTGCACTGTCATTGGGGATCAAGAGAGGGGGCGTACTTGGTGTATAAGAGTGTTTGGGTGGGTGGTGCGAGTCTTGTGGGATTCACATGAATGCCAGGACCAAAGGTTTCCTAGGAGAACATTGCATTGCAACATGATTATTAATGTCATTTACTTTACTTGTCAGTGGTCTTAATGTTGTGGCTGATCGATGTACATCACCATGACTAACAGGTCTCCTGGAAGCAACACTCTGTCTGTTGCATTAGGTCATATACAAAACTGATATTTTCATTTGAGGAGAGCTTGTCCAGGGTTCATCCTCAGCTGAGTATGAATAGTTTCTGTAAATATGGCATGGCCTACTGCTCATGCTGGAAATCTGGCGCTTATACTGTAGTAGCTTGTCATGATCCAAGGTGTTGGTCAAAAAGAATGTATAACCTGATTGGTGGTGCTAGAGAAAAGATCAGGAAGTCACATGGGTTACACTGCTACTTTGATAAGCTGAGGCCCCATTTATACGACAATGATTTCAACTGAAAACGGTAAACTTTAGTTGCGTTTTGGCCAATTGTTTACACGACAGCGGCGTTTTGGGTGCCTGAAAACGCAACATTTTGAAAACGGGTTCCAGAGTGCAACTTTTTGGAAACGGCAGCGTCTCCGTTGTCATGTAAACTTGCAATATGCAGTTCCTGAAAACGGAGACTTTTCGCACATGCACATTACGGTTCCAGTCACTAGGCATGCCGACTGTCACGACAACAATGCCGAGCTCTGTTTGTGCTGCACACCCTGTTGATTTGAAGTGAAGTGTAGATCTGTTACTGTAGCAACTCCACCTCGTCGTCCATTCAGTCAAAGTTATCTGTGCATGCTTTCACCATTGTGTCTTCTTTGTTTTGGTTTGTAAACATGGCGTTGTAGAGGAAGGTGCTTCAGCGCAGGTGCATGGCGTCATGCCGTGGTGTTGCTTTGCAAATTTACACTGCCACCCATTGGCCTGGCGTGCATACTACAGCGTTTCCAGTAGATTTTGCGGCTCCGTGTGAACGGGGATCGTTTCAATAACATCGTCATATAAACGCAGAAGTTTTTTAAAATGCAAAAGACAGACTATTCCATTTATATAGAAACCGTTTTCATCTAAACAGGGCCTGAGACAATCCTGTCACCTAGAAAGGATATTCATATTGCACTAGGGGGGCATTTTAATGAAATTGTCTGGAAAGTAAAATGTTCATACTGATGGGGCATTCTGTCAGAACTCTCTGAGCTCACACATCAAAAAGCATTTTTTTTCCCTACATATTAATTTATACAAGAGCGTATTAGAATAGAGGTTGATTAACCAGACTGAACAACCATTTGAGAAACAAGGACCCTCATAGTTGATCCATATTGGACGACCATACCACCTAAAAAAACACATACCCCGGATCTTCATCCCCCTTTTTACCAGCCACAACAGATGGCATGGGTTCCATCATGTGAGTCTGTGTGTAGCAAAAGTAGGCTTGTGGACACCAGTTATAGCAGGAACTACCATCCGCCTGTCTGTGGACAGATTTTGTCAACACGATATGTGATGGAACTGCCTTGATTGTATTTCCAATCCACTCAAAACAAAGTATTATATATATATATATATATATATATATATATATATATATATGTATATATATGTCCTCCTGAGACCCAAACTTTTGTTTGGTATGCATTTTTGATTCCACCTAGCTATTTTGGATCAGTAGGACCCGATGAGTAAAAAACGTAACATTGTCAAAAATAACAATTACTTGCAGAGGCTTCCTACAACTTGTTTCAACGGTTCTGATTTAATCAGAAGACAAATTATAATGAATATTGGTACTGATTGTTCTGTCTGCTGTTTTATCAAACATTTAAGAGATCAATTGAATTGCAACTTGCACTTACCGATCGTTCATATTCACTGTCATACAATAACCTCAATAGACTTTTCTTTACTGAATAAAAGCCTTCCTCTCAAACATAGTTGCACAATATTCCAACATGTGTATTCTCTTCTGGGGGAGGAGTCAACTCTGTCGGGATGCTGAGCTGACCAGCTTCTTTAGAGTTCTTGGTCATCGTGAGCTGCCATGGGCTGAGAGGTTGCACTTAAGAATTTACTTAATAGTTAATGTGGTACGTTTTAGCTATTAGGTTAAACGTACTGTAATTTGTAATAAGAGGTTTTATAAGATACACAGTATTTCCACTATCCTACTTACCATTAATATCTTAGCTCTCGCTAACGAGCTCATCAGCACCAATCATTAAAGCCCACATACATATTTTCTCTCTCTCAATGAAATCAAAGGAAACTGGAGTTTTTTTGTTTTGTCTTTTACCAACTTTTGCTGGTAAAATAAACCACAGTAAACACCAGCAAGGTTGGGAGGCTGGCTATTGAAGTGTCCTTGAGCAAGACACTGAACCCAAAGTTGCTTCCAATGTGCAGGCCAGTACCTTGCATGGCAGTGCTGCCTCCATCAGAGAGATTCACATGCTGAACAAAGTCTGTCTTTTTACTCCCAATCAACTTCCACCTCATGCTTCCACAAATTTTAGTGTTGCACGCTGATGCCAGAATACTCTTTAAGAGCAGAAGCTGGCAATTTCCAAGAAAATAAAGGGCCCCTTTGCTTCAGTGGGTAGATTTGAACAAAAGGCGGTGGGGATTGGCTTTGCACACCAACAAGCTGCTTAATAATGTGTTGTTGTTTATGTGTGGTCCAAACCCACTGCAGATCTTGCTGAAGGAGTTTGGAGCTGTCTAGACTGAGAAGTTTGAGGTTAAAAGGACAAGAGCTATAGAGAGTGTAAGCCCAACCACATCCACTTTTTTTTTTTTTTTAGGTCAAAACACAACATGTTGGTTTATCTTTTAAATTCTTCCTCCTTTCTGCTATACATCAGAAGCTGATGTCAGTGCTGCCATTTTGCCAGCCATCCCTGTACTGGAAGAAAGAAAAAAAATCAGGAAGTACAACAGTGCCCTATCAGATATACCATTATTGTCCATATTAAAAACTATGCTTTCCATTAGGTTTTTTTGTTGTAATTATTATTTTGAATCCCAGTTCCCACACTTTCATGTTTTTAGATGCTTAATTCTACTTGTGTTAATGATTTAATTTTAGATACAAATAGTAAATGAGAGAATCTGAGCAATCTTTTTGATAGACAATATTGATTGACAATATTAGTCCCTACTGTCTGTTCACCAGGAATAGACTCAGAACTGTTCAGTATAAGCATACAGCTGCAGCAGTGTTTTTTAATTGTCTCCTCATTCATTTTCTCCCTTTCCTTCTTCACATCTTTATAAACAACACCAATTTACAACACTCAGAAATCACAGCTTTAACAAATATTAGTAATATTTAATATTTCAGAAAATAATATCCACAACCAAAATGTGCCTCTTTCACTTAATTTCTGTAGTTATATAATTCCTACAATGAATACATATAAAATATGGTATTTATGCGTGTAGAATTTACAATCAATAGTTAATCAAATGAATCACATCTTCTGGAATGGAAAGATTTCAACCTTAATGAAGCAACTGTCCCAGAATATTCCTTTCAGTCTTTCCAAACCTTAAAAACTGAAAATTAACAATTATAGAATGCAGTTTGTGGAATATAAGTTTGTTACATTCTGTATGTCAGCAATAATCAATATCAGTAAATCTGCCAACCACTTTATTTATTTTACCAGAATACATCACCGGGTATTAATGCTGCTTTCTAGAGAGTCCTGGAATACATATAATAAAACAAGCAATAAAACTAATATATAAATAAATGTCAGTAATAAATGTCTGTCGATCAAGTCGTGTCCAGATTTCGTTTCACATTTGAAAGCCTGTGAAGCAGTGTGCTCCTTTGTAGACCTGTCTGGCTGACTGTTTCCAGCAGCATAATGTTGCAGGCTGCTGTTGAACGCAAAGTATTTGGCTGCAAATGTAGATCCCACCTCTCGAATGCCTGCTGCTAATGTTATGTGACACACAAATTTAGACACTACTGTTTGTACAGTTATACTTTAATTCTGGTCATTATGTCAGTACCAGCTTTTCTAGTCGAGTCAGTCTTAATCAAAATCAAAAATTTTGTCTCTGAGGCTTCACAAAACAAAAACTGTACAAAATATGGACAGACAGCAAGAGCAGACAGGGGTAGCAATGGTTGAATTTCAATATGAAGAAACACAGTGACAATATTAGACCAATAGAGTACAAACATACAAATATCTAATATATGGTTGGTTGGCTTTCATTAGGAACAGTGGCACCTCTTTCATTCTGACTCTGCGCCCCGAACGCTGGCTCTTTGTAACTTTGGGGACCGGTAGGTTCTCCTAGGAGAAGTGCGTAACACTTAATGGCAATACTTCACAAACCACCAGCTAGCTCTATAAGAAGAAGCTAGCTAAGTATTCTTAGTATGAACATCATGGCAGAGATGAAGAGGACGTTGATGAAGGAAGCCAAGAGGAGAGAAAAGAGAGAATGACCTTGCAAAAGGCCAACCAAGAGTAAATCCTAGACTTAAACTTGGCGAGATCTTTACAAAATAAAAAGCTGCAAGACAGACACCAAGCTGGCACTCTTGCTGTTGGACTTGTGAGTAACATTAGCATAGCTGTTAGCTATGTCTTGTGTCATTGCATTTTCTCGATGTTTGGCTACAGCAAAGTTGTCTACTCGCTACTTTTTGATCATAGGCCAAGTCAAGGCGCAGTGTGTTTTAATGACAGTGATGTTCTACCAAACTGTAGCATCAAAACTGAAAAAAATACCATTTCTTACATAATGTTGCTTGAGGCCATTCTATGACAACCAGAAGCTGCATTAATCTAGATTACATATTTAGATTTCTTGTATGATTCCATGTCACATGCTTATTAACACAAAATCCCTTGTCTCTTAAGTGCTTTTGTAAAGTTAAAATGTTTATGTGATGTTTCACAGTAATTTTTGTTAGTAGTTAATTGCACTTTTGTACAGTAATATAAAAGGCCTTGTTGAATTTATTTTATTTTCTCTTACAATGCTTATTGTTATGCACCAATACACCAAAACAAATTCCTTGTATCTGAAAACCTACTTGGCAATAAAGCGGAATCTGATTCTGATTTATTTTCATTTTGTGCTGCACAGGTGCCTTTGTCTTAAACACACACACACACACACACACACACACACACACACACACACACACACACACACACACACACACACACACACACACACACACACTTGGTCATACTTGGTGGACTTCCTGCCACAGTGTCAGTGGAGACTGGCTGCAGCACCAGCAGCACCAGATGACTTGTGAAGAAAAAGAGGGACACCCATAGGTGCTGCTGAGGTACTGCAAATGTTTCTCCATCAGCATGAACATGCAGTTGGTGACCAAATCAGACAAAACACGACAGTGATGACATCCCTCTTTTTTTTAATTCAGAGTATACTTTAAAGCTACCACTTTAACACATTATGGAACATTTGATGTGGTTATGAGCACATTCGGACTCTGCAGCATGATGAGTGACTGCAGTGGGTTTTGAATAATTATAGAACCATGCATTCTTAACTTTGGACATGTTTTATCTTGTGTAAATGTGTTAATATTATTAATACAGGAACTACTGTTTCCTTAGTTGAACCATATAGCGAAGGTATCACACAAACTGGCAAACTTCCACTCAATTATACTTTGCATAGCTATGGTATGCATTTCTCTTGGTCACTGGCTCAAATAGATTCATACACACACCCACAGACACACATACACTGCCTTGACGGAGTGACAGGTTGGCATTGAGGGAGTAGGATAGTCCTTTTTGTGTTTGTTTGCCTCTCTATATCAAACCATGTCAAATGTGCCCTTACAGTAGTGACAAAGGACCTGTCTGTCCATATGTTTCAGCACGATAGCATACAATGCTGTGCAGTAGGCTGCTGTTTCTTGTTCTCCCTCTCTTTCTCTCGCTCTCTCTCTCACACACACACACATACACATACAGACACAGACACGGGCAGACACACAGCTCGGAGGTAAACTCTTTGTCCAGTATTGCAAGCAAAAATGCTCCCCTATTATAACACAAGCCTGACTCGCCTGATTCCCCACTACATTATAAGTGTTAATTAATCCCAGCCAAACACAATGCTTTCACAAATGGGTTCTATGAGTAATGCGGTCTGACAAGTACAAGTAGATGCAGGATGAAATTCTGCTTTTTGGTCTTCATTTCCATGGCTTGTGGGGGAGAATTAAACAGCAACAATGCTGCTTTTGTGTTAATAATGTTCAACTTGCTTTGTTGGAAGTAGAGGTTATACTGTAGTCTTTGTTTGAATGCTATACACTAAGTGTTGTCACATCTATCAACAGTGTTTGGTATACAATATATATACACTTTCTCATTACCTGTTTGCGCTAGTTACAGAGTCATGGAAATTACGCGCAAGCCAAGTTATAAATCAGCAAGTCATTAGTTTGAAATTCAAATCTATTTTCACACCATGTTGTGCTCATTTAAGACCACTGTTGTGCAACAGCTCTAATACTCCGTAATAAAATGCAAACAAGCATGGTAATGTTTCTTTCAGCTTTCATTTGATATGAGGATAGATAAACTGTATGATCAATTGTATAATTAAAGTAAATATTCAAGGGAAAATAGTTTTTCTTTTTTTTTTCTCCTTGTTATGATTTTAACAGCACGGATGCTAATTGCTGATTGATCTAATGGTCTTACATGGATGCCTTCAAAGTGTTCCTTGTGCTACTTGTTAGCTTGTAATCTACAGTTGTAGCACAGTGATAAGGTAATGAGAGGCGGTTCATTTTAATACAAGTGACTATTAGTTTAATGAGGACTTTGTCATTAGCAAGTCATATTGTAACACTGTATACATACTGCACCGCATGGTTCAGAATCTAAGGGGTAGGGTCAGGTCACTTCTGCCAACTCTTTGGATCTTTGGTTCTTTATTTGTGCATATGATAAAATAATATATGTAGTAATGTAAGAAAATGCACAGGTGGGATGAAAAAACAAACAGAGGCCTTGTTAAAGGACCCCACCTAACACTGAAATTAAAGACAGCTGTATATGCTTACCAGCAATTTACAGACATAAATATTTTTAAAATGTCTTCAGAATACAATGTATTACAAAGGAGTATTACATACTTGTATACATTTACTCAGGTACTGTAGTGTCAGTCTGTCAGGTACTGTACTGTCACACTATGTCATCGGACTTCCTGGCATAAATTTGAGTTTTTCCTCATGAATTTAGAAGTTTAATCATGTAATATTGAAAAATAATTTTTGTAAAATGCCAACTTCATTTTTATAATATTACTATGTCTTTCAAAGTTACAACTTTATTCTCATACTATTACGATTTTTTTCTCTTTAAGTTATTATTCACCATAAATTACGACTTTATTTTCGTAATATTACGCCCTTTTATTCAAAGTTATGACTTTATTCTTGTAATATTATGACTTTTTCCTTAAAATACAAGGATTTCATTTACATTAAATTATGACTTTATTCTCATAATATTACAACTTTTTCTCTTGAAATAATATGACTTTATGTACATTAAGTAACGACTTTATTCTCGTAATATTATGACTTGATTCTCAAAATCATTTTTTTTTCATGTGGCCCTAATACTCTAGAATTTCAAAATCAACCACAATTAATATCAAACAAAAAAATATCAATAAAATAATAAAAATGATACTTCATCGATCCAATAGATGAAGCTTTTATTAGGTTTATTTCGACTTCAGTTTTAGGTGGAGAAAAATCTTCAACATTGACAATATGGATTTATATCTGTCTGCTTGTTTTCTTGCTTTAACTTATATAGCCTAAGTGTTCTTATAATGGAGAGAACCTTTGTCCAGAGGAAATCCAACTTTAATGAAATAGTTTGAAGTAAAAAAAAAAAGAAATAAATATATATATACATATATATATATATATATATATATATATATATATATATATATATATATATATATATATATATATGATAAGCTTATATTATTGCCTACATTAGCCAAGTAGCTAGCTTTAATAGAACACGATAAATATGTAGACACAGTCAGTATGGCGCAGTGTTATTATCAGTAACTTCAGCCCATTTTCACTTCAACTACCTAATTCACTGCAGATTTTTTTGTTGTAGTTGCTCCCCCAAGTATCAGTGATAATTGATAAAAAATAGATAATTAACAATTAATTAATCAAATTAAATAAAAACTTTAAAAAGGCAGAAGAAATAGGGGGGGAATTTTTTCAGCTTCTGAAGGGGGCCGTGACAGAAAAAGTTTGAGATGCACTGCACTACATGAATTTAATGAAACACACTGTAACTTGAAACAAGATTATAGAAAAATACAGGTTCACAATGTGCACAGTGAAGAACACTGAAAAACTATGAAGTGGATCTGACGAGCTGGATGGCTTTATGAGCCACTAACTGACTTGTGCTGCTGCCCTGGGTAAATATAGATATGATACTTTTTTCTCCCTTTTTTTTTAAGGTCCACTATAGGTTTTTTAATTACTCTGAAATGTCCCACCCCACAGTACTTTTAAAATGTGCAGTTATGCGAGGGGAAGCAAGTTAGCAAGTTAGAAATCACTGCGCCATTGACCATGCTCATACTCAGCCACACACTCTTCACTTTCATCCTCAATTTGGAAACCTCCTAACTATTCCTCACAATTTAATCAGTTTTGAAACCTATAGTGTGTAAGTAAATGTTTGGCTCTTTTGTTATTGTTCTTCTACCATACTGTTTTTAGATATAGCCACACACAAAAAAGACCCATATTGATGGAAAGCTGATTCTCTCGTAGATGCTAGTGTTAGCTGTCTGAGTTTTTGTTGGTAGCTAGCGCAGGACTTCAGCGAGCAGCTACTGTCCCTGGGATGGTTTGGACATTTACCTTGTTACAAATCAACAGAAAATAGACAAAAACAAGACAAAGGCCTTTCCTAACTGGCCGGATATTTTAATAGTAGTTCAACTTTTGACTTTTTCAAACTCTCAGGTTGTTGTTACTGACTTTTTCTTCTTGCAAAAACAAAAATTGAATAGGCTACAAAAACGTATAAAGTAAATCCTCATACAGTGGTTTATATTATATCCTACAAATTAATGCCCCACAAAGGATGTTATGTCCTTAACATAAAGTTGTTATTATATGTAAACAAAGGATAGGTATAGGCAAGTTACTGTGGTTAGATTTAGGCAAAGAAACATGGTGAAACACCTTATGAATGACTCGAAGTTCACTCAAAATTTGTACAATAACGAATACCGGTCTCCAGGGTAAAGTTTCGAGGGAAAGTTCTGTGGTTGTCTGTCTCTGTGTGTCAGCCCTGTGATAGTCTGGCGACCTGTCTCAGATGCTCCAGCCCCCCACAACCCCCAACAGGTCTACCCTAAGGTGTTCAAATTTAGACTGCAATTATTATTATTATTGTTGTTGTTGTTGTTATTATCATTATTATTATAATTATTGTTGTTGTTGTTATTTTCCAAACCATGGTGTCCCAATCGACCCTACCCATTGTCCCAGCTATCCAAGGAAGGTGGACTTTCAAGAAAATGCACTCCTTTTACAGCTAACAAAGTTGTGTCTTTGACCTTTGGGTTTGGGTCAAACTTGAACACAGATTTTTAGGAAAAACATCTGTGTCTGCTCAGGGATCAAATCATCATTACTGGTCAAGTACTCGGTGAGTAATGGAAGGTTACTTGGTGTTGATAACCCCCCCTTCCCCCTACAGGTTCAATGTACTCTCATAGAACAATTCATAGGATATACTACGAATTTGCACCCCACAAATGATGTAACATCTTTAATGTACGTAATTAATGTAAAGTTACAGAGATTAGATTTAGGTAATAAAAGTAACTGTGGTTAGGTTCAGGGGAAAAAAAACATGATGAGGAGGTACCTTAAAAAAGTTCACACAAATCCAAACACTCCAGGGGAAGGTCCCAGGCGAAATTCCATTTTTTTGTGACCCATCCACCACCCTAACCTGACCTTACAAGCGTGCGGGACTGCTTCCTTGTTCACTCCCGTCAACGCCAGTGGTGTAGTGGAGGATATACGCAGGTTTACCTCCTCCTCTGTGACTTAGCCAGCTACTAAGTCGTACATCCACCTCATCAGCTACCACTACACCACTGGTCAACACATAGGGCATGTGATTGCAGCCTTTCAAAAATTAGCAAAAATAATAGCATGTATGGGGAGGAGGATGGGCACTTATGTTTTGCTCATTTGTGCCCTGTACAGGCACGTTAAATGATAATATTTGTGATCTGTTGAATAAATTTACCCTAAAAGCCAAAATCTGACAAATCCTAAGGTTAGTCTCCAGAAAGCCTCAGCTCATAAGACACTCTAAGGTCTGTACTGAAACTTTTTGTCATTTTGTTTTGCATGGAAACCTTTTAACCCCTGTCACTCTGAGTGAAGAAAGGAAGTGTTGTCAAGGCTTGAAGGATGTGGAAGTTTATTGAGATGGAAAATGGCTGCTGGTTAGTGTCCTGGGCTAAGTACATGATATAAAAGCCAATCCCAGTGTCTTAATGGCCTTCATTCTTCTCTGAGGGGGTGGAGGTAATTATAAAGTTCATTACTGTAATGAGATAGGCAGCGTTTGAGAGAGAGCCATCAGTAACTGGGCTGAGACACAGCGATACAACTGTTGATCAAGTCACTGGAACAGGACTTGAATGAGGTAAGGACAAGTTCTGATGATGTCATTTGTTCCTAAAATTAGTTTCCTTCTTTCATGATGAGTGAACTTTTAATCTGACAAGTGGCTTTGTTTGAATGTTTGTTTGTTTGTTTGTTTGTTTGTTTGTTTGTTAAGATTTCTATGCATGATTTTGACACTCACTGTAATCCTGGGACTCTTTGCACACCTTGACACGTTGTTTTTAGGACAAATTCTTTAAGTATTGTTGCAAATGTTAGATGTCACAGTTTCCTGCCACAAAAACACAACTGTCAATGTGGTTTGTGCAGTACAGACGTGTCATATAACACCATTTGCTTGTTTGTAAAGTGAAAAAGCAGAAGCCCTCACTAATTACAAAATAAATGAGGTGTTTATGGTGAAAATCATGTGCCAGCTTGCCAAATACAGTATGTCTAGTTAGGCATGTGTTATCTTCTTTGTTTTATATGCCAAATGGAGGAGGTGCCGTTTTGTAATTGTTTTTAATGAGAATGAAGCTTTGTGCATACAGTTTTTGCATTGCGTCGCACCTCGTGTTTCTGTGCTTTAGGCGTCTGGTGTTTTTGCTGGAGCGCTCTGAGCTCCTGGAGTTGAAAACATTTTAACTCCAAGTGGAAAAGCTGAACGGCCCGACGCTAGACAGCAGGTTGTCAAAGTGCCTTCAAGTCGTCCTAAAATATGCCTGGAAACAGCCATCATCAAGGACCAGCTCCTGGACCAGCTGGTGGTACTCCCTGTGACCCACCGTCTCTTTTAGGGTCTCATATTTTCACACAGTTTCTCTGTGCCCGAAAACTTTGCTATGCATGAAACATATTTGCTGACAGCCTCTCACCCTTAACCAGAGCAAGTACCCTATGCCTGTTCATTTTAGGAACTAGATACTAATCACTGTCAAATAACTAAAATAAATAAAGAAACAGTAGATTGATTACAAGGGAAGGTTAGAATAAGGAGGCGATTCTGTTGTTTCCTGGCAACAATAAAAAGGTGCAACAAGATTTTTTTTACTTCACTTGTGGCATTCAATTTTTTTTAAAAAGGCAGAGCGGCGCACCTCACATTTTGCAACCTGCAAAATACTTTGTGTGTGATCGGGGCCTAATGGATGTTGCTACCATGATGTCACCCATTGGTTTGTGGAGCCTAGAGTTTGCTATCCTGGCCTCTTCTCTTTATCTTACTTATCTTGGAGAAATGATCCCCCTGAATGGCCACAAGTGAAATAGCTTGAGAAGAAGAAGCCATGCATATCACGTGAAACAGCGGAACTGTAGCTTTCCGACAAGGCCAAACACTTGTCGGTAATCCATTACACATTACATTACTCTTGGATGGATTACTCGCGAATGCAGCATCGCATAGAAATACCACGCATATCACATGAAAGTGCAGGAGCAGAGCTTTCCAGTGATACCACACACATCATTGTGCTGTCATCCCATCATGCTATAAATACAGATTAATTGTCTACAAAATAAAAACCTGACGAATTTCTTTACAATCCACTTTGCTATCAGTCACTTCATATAGTGAGGAATATCGTATCTTACCACGTCTTAGGCTTGCCTGTGTTTCTCCCTGTCTATCCACATTTGTAGTCCGGCTTTCAAGATGCAAATATCTCCATATTGTCCAGTTGACTCTCCATCAAACTTTGTATGACAAGACCAGCACTTCACCTTTGCGCACTCAGACAACTGTAACCTAATTATGCATGCTGACAGGGCCGTAGTCACCATATATATTGAGGGGGACATGTGCCCCCCAGGCATTGATATAAAAAATAATGTAAAATACAGGCACATAGAAGGACATGAAATGAGGGCAAATCTGGTTAGCCCAGATTGTCCTGAAAAAGAAAAATAAGATATAGCATGTGTATGTAGCCTATATAATGAAAAGTAAAGGCAGTAAACATACCCCAAAAAGGCCTAGGGCCCATAGGGTTAAAATCATCATTTAACCTAACAAAGCTCCAAACCAGGCCTTTCATAGCTTAGTTAGCTTTACTCTCTACTGTTTGTCTGGCCAAAATTAGCAAAATGCTTGCTGCACATAGGCATACTGAAGGTGCGTTTCAAATTGCATACTTTTTCTGTTTACTTTTAGTAGGTACTGCAGCTGCCCTTAAAAGGTATGTATTGTTGCATGCAGCATGCACATGATGAGTAGTGTTCAGAAAGAACTGCCAAGTTAATAGTTTACTGCCAGTGTTAGCAGGTATTAATCTCAAATCAGGGGTGATTTGTGCATCCATGGAACCTGTAAGTAGTCTGTTTTTTGTATACCAAGAAGTGTAATTAGCCTAAGTATTTACAATGTGAAGTTTCATTCCTGTTGGGTGTGGGAAGGCTATATGATAGAGTAGAAGGGGGGATTATGCATAATATGGTTGCACAGTTCATATAGTGCCCTTTCTGTTCAATACTGATGCTAAATGTATGCTGCATATAAGTTAGAACTGTGCAGTGAGATAATAGGTAAACAAACAGCAACAAGAGTTGTAGATGTACATGCTAGGTTTATTATAGGGATATTGTCAAACACCTGTCATCTGTCATCTCAGCTGGTGTGACGTATCGTCTGTTGCACAGAGGATTGTGGGTCAGAATAGCCAGAAAAGCATGCTGGCTTGCATACTGCAAGATCGGACAAGATGTAGTAGTAGGACATCCGGGTATATCTGGCATACTGCATTTCACATACTATGTATTGGGACATGGCACACTAAAGAGTATGGTAGTATGGGTATTGGACAGCAAGTGTCAGCATCCCCCAGTTTCCCCATATCTTCCCGGTGATGCCTCACGTGTCATTGCTTAAAAAAATCCATAATTTGCTGTAAATAACAAAGGGACACCTTCATGCAATACATAGTCAATGGAGAGCAGTGAATTGTTTCCCCTTTGGTGGGGGTGGGACTTAGATTCGCTCGGTCACTGTAGGCCACTACAAAACCCCTTCTTAATGCTGCCTTTCCCATGTTTACACAGAACCAAGCAACGGTGGCATTATGCTGCTTCAGCGTGTGATTTTAGATAGCATGCCAGCATCACGGAAGCAAGACGTGCATGACATGTAACACAGCAGTGCCAGCCTCTAGTGAGACATGTAACACATTAATATAACTAGAGCATTCGGAGAGCGCAGACCTCTGCCAAGCAACTTGGATTTCCTCCCATTTTATTACTTTATCCACTTCGCTTCAACCGATCACCACCAAAATTTTATCATCTGTTCTTTGTCCCATTATCAGCCTGTCCTGAAAATTTCATCAAAATCCGTTCATAACTTTTTAAACAGACCAACGCCCACGAAAACATAACCTCCTTGGCGGAGGTAATAAAGTCAATAGCTTAGCAACTAAGTGTTTGCAACACAGCTGTTACATTATCAAAAACCACATACATTATGGAGTCTTTTAACAATCTTCTACTGATCCACTGCTAAAAGCTACTGAGTCAGTAACAATGGTGATTCAGTATGGTCAGTTCCTTTTGAAGGTTCTTACACATGCTGAACACCTCAAGAACATCACAAGACACCACAGCTAAGCAAAGGTAATGTAGATACCTGCAAACTAGGCACTTTCCAAAGTCATTCATTGTTTTGAATTCAAAATAGGTCATCCACATGATTCATGTAGATCTGAGGAGGGGTTTTTTTTTAGGTCTTTTTTTTTTGTCAATTAGCTAATCAGATCCAAGATATCTGTTTTTTCATTTTTCCACAGGCTACCACAAATCAGATCCCACAGGTTGGAGAAGAAAGAATGACTCCTCTGTGAATGTATCTATCAATACTGGAGGTAAGGGTTTACTTTTGAAGCAAACATTAACATGCATTGTTACACTTGTCATGTTTGGAGGCTACAGTGCAGCTCTTCATTTGCTTAGGCTAAAGTCAATTACATGAGAATTATTCACAAGCTATCCAGCAGTATGTAAATATATACATTTTTAATTCAAATTAGCGCTACATTTACCAGCTATGACAGTAAAGCACTGAACACATTAATGCAGCAATTACAATAATCCAATTATATAATATACTGTTTAAAATTATGCAATGAAGGTTATTTGCTTATCAAAACAAGTTTATTTTTCCCATTGTCTTCAAAATTCTCCAAAAGGCTTTGTTTGCATATTAAATCACTCAAAAAAAAATAATTTCTCAGCATTGCCAGCCAATGGCATGGGAGCATCAGACAAAACAGTCCAGACAACACACCAAAATTGTATGTATTGACACACTTTATAACGTGTTTAATATACCTTTGCTGTCGTTTTCCATTATGAATGAAACGAACTGCGTGTGCTCATTCTCAACTGTTGAGGTAACTCAGCTGGTAAAAAATGAAGAGATTTGAAGAATCAAGACACACCTGCATGCAGACGATGGCGATGATCATGTAAACATTAAGTATATAACCTGGATTCTCATGTTCCATGTAAATGCCATATCCTGAATATGACCAAAACCAGGATATTAGTATGCATGTGAACATTTTTATTGTTTGCCTGTTGTCCACTAAGTTAAAGTAACACATCAAAACTTGTAAACTTAACTATCATACAACTTGTCTGACTTCCCTTCTGGCATTTAACACTTCAGTAGCTTTAGGACAACTTCCTGTTGGTAAACTCTTAAACTTCCAACTTTTACGAATTGACTGGGAACACTCAAATGCATCATTACTCTTCAAAGTCATTACATGGAATGAACTCTATTCAGCTATTAACTAAACCACATTTACTTGCAGGACTAATGAATAAAACCATTCTTGTCTTGATAAATTAAAACCAATGTGTGAAAATGGAAAAATGTAGCATCTTTAAGACTAACAGCTAGCTCGAGATCATTTCAGTTACAGGTCCATTGTTGTGCTTTGAGACAGTTAACAAAGACATTTAGTTACTCAGCTATGCAAGCACTCAAACACTCACAGTAATGCTAGAAGCTAAACATCACATTCCACTGGTGTCCTATCAAATCCTCACCGTATTATTACATTTTTATTCTTTTAATAGCCATAAATGTCCTCTTTTATAAACTATCTGCTACCTGTGTGAACTGTGTCAAAAGCTTTGCGCAAAGTTTTACTCAGAAATGAAAGAGAAAAAAGGAGCACAGCAGTAAGAAGACAGACTTAAGTGGCTCCCTTTCTCTGCACAAAAAGCACATAAAGCTTAAATAATGGTTCATTTTGACTGTGACTCAGCTAGTATAAAATATGCCTGATTTCTGCTGTGAATTACACCGGCTTCTGGCTGCTGATTTATCGAATAGGAGGGCTACATTTGTAATAAAGCAGAGGGAATTATTGCTCTGTGTTAATATTGGAGATTTGATTGAAACGGATACAGGGGCCGTTGTAAATTGGACAGTAAATCACTGTGTTCCAGCCACACTCGCTGTTCTGAGAGGCTTGCACTGATATTGACAGATAATTTTTTTTCTTTTGCCTTGATTGGCCATTACCGAAACCTTATTTTCATGAGCATTCCTATGATTTTGAACCAGTCTACAAAATTGTACCTTGTCACAATTGTGTCTATCTGTGTATTTGGGCATGGGTTGGTAGGCATGTATCATGTCAAAAGAGCCAATGGCCACTGATGAAACAGTTACTGTAGAAGAAGTTCTGCTGTGAGCTGAAGAGCTAAAATGTTGCCTACAAAGCACAGCACCTTAAAACTGGTGCTTGAAGAAGGGTGAAGGGCAGTGCCACATCCACCACTGAGGACACTGAGGTAAATGTCCTCAGCAATACACACATGGTGTTGTTGTTTTTATTGTTTTTTTTTAAGCAATAGTGGGAAAGTTGAGGATATACACTAATTAGCTTTCTAATAGAGAGTTAGCTGAGAAAATTGTGGCTCAGTCGTCAGAATAAAATGTTGCCACTGTACCTTTCTGCAGCCATGAATATACATTTTATACGAATGACGTCACTAACCATCCACGCTAAAGCCCGCACTCCCCCCTTTACTCCTCCCCTTACTATAAAACCATTCTGTCCACAGTTATCAAACTGATAGGAGGAGGCTGGATCAGAGCAGAGAGAGTAGTACAGCAGAGAGAATAGCTAGTAATTAATCAAATTGTATTGTTAGCATAGTGTATTTTAGTGTAGGTTTATAGCTAGTAGTGTGTTTATAGTATTTTGGTTAGTTGGTCAAGGAGAGGCGTCGAGCCTCGGGAGTATATGTGCGGGGAGGCGAGGGAGGGATGTGGAGGGCCGCTGCACCGTGACAGAGAGCCGAGCCTCGGGAGTATATGTGTGGGGCCGCGAGGGAGGGAGGGAGGGGTGGATGGATGTGGTGGGCTGCTGCATGGTGAGCCCAGGCTCCCAGAGAGGGAGAAATAGAACCAAGTAGGATAAAATAAGTCAAAGTGTGGAGAAGGGGACCGGCTGAGCTCCGGCCACCTTCCCTTCTGCCCGTGTGACACAGTTAGGGGCGGTTTTCCAAGCCACCATCGGCACAATGAAAAGCCCTCTCTCCTCTCCCCGCAGCGAGTGACAATCTTCACTCCGCCCCCTTCCTCAGCCGCTCGCCTGACAATTATATTTCTTTTGTAATTTAATTATGTAACTCTGTTACATGTAATTAGTTACTCCCCAACACCACATTTAAATAACTGAATAAAATAAAACCACAATGAATAGACTATGAGAATTAGGTTGCTATAAAACTTACCTTATATACTTTACTAGCATAAATGTGATTACTCTCAATAAATTCTGTGTATGTCAAATATATTGATGTTTATCAAGTAAATTCAACACTGACACAACATTTATGATAACTGTACTTTAATCATGTACAGTAATTGTTTATGGGTTAATATTCAATACCTGATTACTTTGAATTACACTATCCATTCCAGGTTATAGCTAAATTTAGCGGCACTATTGTTGCAAAACTATTTTGTCAGTTATTTTTAAGTAACAAATTTTAGTGACCATTATATCTTTGTACTTTTTACAAAGTTGTCTCGCAGTATAGCAGTTAGTTGCACAAGCTATTCCTTCTCCTGCAGGACAGTTCTGAGGACAGTGTCATGTTTTTCAACAAACTACTGCAATACACATACATTGCGTTCACAGTACATATGTAATGCAATATGTAATTATATGTGCGTGCTCTCCCAGCAGTCTTTGTGACTGTAGAAAAAGCATCAGCTTCTACAGTATGCTTGTTTAGAACTGATTACATTTTCTATTTCCAAACAATCCACTGCACTGTGTATTTGCTAATATGTATGCACCCTCCCAGTATTGCAGATGCAGATGCATATTTACCGTGTCAATAAACCCATTACAATAGATTTTAATTGCCTGACGGAGATGGAAGGGAAGGAGGAGAGAGGAGCGAGGACTTGCCACTGTGGCATGGAGACCATTAATTGCCCATGAATCTGACTGTGTCCTCCCTTTACTCGACTCGCCTGACACTGGCCAATCAATACTCTGTGTTGGCTGATTATAGCGGGAACACCCCTCGTTTTACAGAGGTCTGTGCCTCATCCTGATCAATAGCGTCAGTGAGGGGCAGCTGTCTGTGTGTCTGGCTATGTAAGAGAACTCAAAGGGATTATAATAAGTCCTTATGATCAAGAACAATAGACTGAGTTCCAATAAATATCCAGTCATAAACATTCATAAACCCATTTTAATTTCTCTCTATAATGTTTTATGAGTGATGCTGTAATGTATCAGTAAGTATTATGTGTTCAGATGTGGTCATAAGGCATTACGGGTGCAGGATGTTGCAGTCATTGGAGACATTTTAGGTTTAATCAGGAATGTGTTAGTTGCCAATATGGGTTGAAACATTAAAAATAAAACCCAGACAGACCACAGTTTTCCACACCTCTAGCCTCCCTTAATGTAACCCAAGATTACTCACTTCCTGCCTTCAGCAATTTAAGCACTTTGGGCAAGAAAAACCTGCACCTAAAGGAAGCACACTTCTTTTAGTTTTAAATTTCACTAAAAGAGCTGCAGTCCAATTTCCTCCCTCTAAAATTAAGTATATTTTGTGAATTTAAATGTTCTTTGGGCTCAAGTCAACAACAAACACAAATGAAAAGGAAAAGGAAAGTTTGATGGACGCCCTGTGGGAGTTCATCAAAAGGAGTCAGGGCAGGATATCACTTTACTAAAACATAAAATAAGGAGAATTAAGAAACATCTGAGGGTTGTAATAGCAAGCATGTCAAGTTAACAAAACAAAGTTAAACATTGTTGCAAAAGCAGGCTTTTTTAATGCACTGTTCATACGTTTTCCTACAAAAAGTAATTTGTATCCCACATAATGATGAGCCAGTAATTAGTGCAGAAATCACATATTTTGGAGGGCATGCAATCACATGACAGATGCATTAACGGGAGTAAAGAAAGAACCCCTCCTGATCAGTCTGGGTGGATGGATCACAAAAACGCAGGGCTTTCACCAGGAGACCAGAGTTTGGAACCGTGTGAACTTTGAGTCACTTAAAAGAATGTCCATCACCATGTTTCTTTTACTAAAACTAACCACAGTTACTTTATGTTAATTACATAACTTTATGTCAAGGATGTAAAGTCATTCGTGGGCTGCTAATTTGTAGGACATCATACAAACTATTGTGTGTGCATTTTCACCGAATATCATAAAAACTGTTCTAAGAGGATACATTGTGCAAAAGAGAGGTAACTGAAAGACACTTCATTGTGTCCTCTTGATACATAACTATGCTTCCTTAACAGCCATTAGTAAGCAGCAGACTAACCACTTAATTCTCACATCTCACATATCAACAATTAGCTACATATCCTGTGACTGGGCTGTATAGCTTTCACACCACAATGGGAGGATGGATCATTGACTTCTTGACAGGCAGACCCTAGGTGGTGAGAGTGGGCGGCAAAATCTCTCTTCCACCCTTATTCTTATTACCGGGGCACCCCAGGGCTGTGTTTTGAGCTCCCTGGTGTATTCACTCTACAAGTACAAATCTGCAGCCACTTACAGCGCTAGCTAGTGGCACCACTTATTCGGTGATTACCACTACCGCTGATAACACTGTCCCATCACTGGGACGACATTAACATTTGCTGCGGAAACATGGTGGCCACCCTCTGGTCTGCCCCAGGTAACCCAGTGAGTAAGTGGCTTCATTTTGGGCCACAAAACCCCATTAGCATCACTAGTCGTGCTAACACTACTAACATTGCTGACAGTGATAGTTAACAACACTAAAGGGCGCATGCAGCTCAAAATTTCGTACTCACTGGGCAACCTGGGGGTAAGACCTCAGACAGTGGGCACAATGTTTCCATAGCAACGCTGTTGGGTCAGGAAGGCATTACTCGCGGCAATTGCCAAATGAGCCATGCTCCTACCTAGCTCCCACCAGACCCATATGATTCGCAGTGCAGTAAACCAAGAAAAATAACATTAACCTATAAACCGACATATGCAACCACTCAAAAATATTCTTAGCAGATAACAAATTAACGGTTAATTGCTTCGGTTAACATCCCTTACCTGCAGGAAGTAGAGGACCTACTGGTTTCAGGTCAGGTGTCAGCAACCTACTGCTGAACATCAGCACAACTAAGTGCTCACTTATGCTCATACAGAGATTAACAGAGCCTTCTGTCCTTACTCTGCATTCACTTTCTCCATCTATGTGCACATTTTCTGAAAGATTGCAGATACAGACAATATGGAGCAGTACCATCAGAGATCATGGTGGCGTGTAGCGTTTCTCAAGCAAGGAATGGAACTAGTCTGCAATATATAATGACATATATAGTAATAGATAGTGAAATCAGTAAAAACAATTCTCTGTTCACATGACAGGAGGTATACAATGACCGCATAGACCTCCACCGTCTACAATGCTGCTTCAGTTTAAAGGTGCAATATTACAACTTCTCCACCTCATTTGTTGTTTGGGGAAACTTTGACTCCGCCCTCTAGTGCCATCTATTGGATGAATCTTTTAAAGCATCTGTATCACACTTGTGTTTTATTTATTCATAATTTTGCTACAAGAAGGCTATTATAGGCTAATATATGTTTGTCACCAGTGTCATGTTTATGTATGACATATGTTCATGTTTGCCACACTCTTTTTACTCTTTATACAGACTGTACCTCCAGGCTCAGTTTGTGACAAGAACAGCCTCTTTTGTCAACTTAAGAAGGCACCAGAAGGCAGGATGACTGCAAGACAGGCAGCAGGAGGGTGAGGCTGAAGAAGACTCACTGTTCGCTCACACTCTCTCCCATACACACACACCATGCCTGTGCGTGTGTGTGTATTTTCCGCATGGCAAAGGGTAGGGTTCCAAACTGTAAGAGGATTAGTGACTTGAAAAAGGTAGCCGTCATTTAATTGAAGGCTTACCAGCAGCCGGAAAAAGGCTAGCAGTCAAAGTGAAGGTATAACCCAGCCCAGAACATCCTGTTGAGACCACATTTGCCAAAGTCCATGTGTTTCCTTACGCCTGCCTTCCCCGCCTTCTTCTCAACCTCAGAGGCACGCATCACGTTTTATCACTGAGCCTCAGCTTCTTAAAGACATTTACACGTTTTGCAATTTTTAATCTCTTCAGCTTGCTAAGAAAGGTGCCTTCAACTCATATTATTCAAATGCTGTGATCTTTGGGAAACTGCTCAGGCCCCCGAATCCCTCTTCCTCTTGCCTGGGAGGAAGCTGGGGCCATGTCGTGAGTTTATGATACATGAGGAGCTGTATCTGTCTGTGGAACACTTTTACCAGTAAAGGCATTTATTGAATCTGCATATTATGTCACATTTCATCTTCATAGCATCATTTTTTTTTTTAAAATAGAGTACTCCACCAATTTAGTGTTGCACTCCTACAGTACAAAATAGTTGGACTCACGATGGACAGTTTAACAAAGAGAAAAAAAACCTGACAAAGTCAGAGATTTGGATCTATATGCTACTCGAGGGCTGCAGAGATCTGGTAAGTTTAGTTTTTTCTTACTCCACAGCTCTAGATGTTTTTCATTTCACACTAGTGGTCCTCAGACCCAACCAAAGCTGACTCAAGTGACATTACTTGAGGACATTTATCAGATTTCACACTGCTCCTTCTGGACACACCTAAGGCTTAATATAACATTTCTCACGTAAGCAGTTGTACTCCCCAAACATAGACTAATAATGAAGAACAAGTCCATACCCATTGGTAGCTTTGTCACCTTCTACCTATGACCTTCAACCTACCTTCACATAGATTGACCACGTCAGTGAGTAGAAAAACGTGGGACAGACAGAATGACTGACTGACAGAATGACACACTGACAGTTTCCGTGATTATGTTCAGCATACCATACCATGACTTAGTCATACCAGAAATTAGAAGAAAAAAAAACAACATTCAGCCACAGGGGGAGCCACAGCGATCTGTCGCATTTTAGCCATTCTTAAGCATTTTTCTGTTGTTATAGCGCCACCCAGCTGCCAATTAGAGTTAAATTTCTCCAGTCACCTTGAGGCATCCTGTTCTACATATCTACCAAGTTTAGTAAAAATCGATATGGCGGTTAGGCCTAGATAAGAAATTAGCTCTCTAGCGCCCCCATTTTGTTTGATGGGGTCAATAATGGAGGGGTCCCCTCAGATTATGTGTGGTCATATGCCTACAAAGTTGCGTGGTGATCGGTGAAACCCTTGAGATGTTATACACCTTTATGTGATGAGCCACGCCCTCCACAATATTCATTGCCTTATAGAAGCTCAGTTTTAGTAAGTTTTCCAACTTTTGCCAAGAGGGAACTTTAGATATTGCTCCCTAGATTATGTTCACTGAGTTTCATGCAGATCGGTCAAACTTCCTAGGAAGAGATTGATTTTAAGTGTTTTTCAATAAATTCAAAATTGCGGAAAATCTATATAACCAGAAGTTATGGGCTCTTGAGGCAAATTTGTTCCTCATGAGGAGAGGCATCTCTGTGCAAAGTTTCATGTCTCTGTGACATATGGGGCATGAGATATGCCCATTCAAAGTTTGCTATTTCAATTGGTTGCTATAGCGCCCCCCTTTGGCCAATTGATGTAATATTGCTTCATTAGCATCCTCCCATGACCCTCTACCACTGTGCCAAATTTCACATGGATTGACCAAGTCAGTGAGGAGAAAAACGTGGGACAGACACACCCACAGATGAAGTTTTTATCATTATATAGTACAGTGCTTTAAGTGGGTCGGTACGCACCGGTACAGAGTACCGGCACTTCTAGATTTCAGTCCCTGGCGTACCAGGACTTTTTACGGAGTACTGGGACTTCTCATGAGCTCATAGTACCCTGTCCTGTTCTTGGGCTCCTGGAGCTGGATCTGTCTTGCTGCAGGAAGGGAAAGGGGGAGCGGAACATCCAGTCTGCTATTTCTCACGTAAGTTTAACTGTCACCAGTTAAGGATGCTTAACTGTCACCAGTTAAACTATTCAGTAATTGAGAAAGAAACGCTAGCATTGATTTGGGCACTGAAATTTTATGAAGTGTATGTGGGACAGTCATCACCAGTCACCATCTACACTGCTCATAATCCGCTTACTTTTCTGGCCAGTATGCAAAATGCTAATTGTATACTTATGCGTTGGGCACTGTTTCTTCAGCCTTATACATTGGATATACGACACATTAAGGGTTGGGACAATATAATGGCGGATGCACTTTCTGGGGCGCCATGTTAACGCCATGAAGGCCTTGTTAGTGGGGGTCTTCGTTTTATGGGGGGGGGCTGACGGCCACAGGCCGTGTTCCTGCCTCTGCTTTCCCTTGCAGGTTCCCTCCCTGGTTACTTGCCCCTCCCTCCTCGTTGGTGATTGCCTTCACCTATCCCTGGCCTTTAAAAGCTTGAGGAAATCCAAGATGGCTCTCTCTCCCTCCTGGAAGGCTGGTGCCTTCCTGGTATCCTCTGGTTTTGTTTGGGGTTGATTATGTTTAGTTTAGCCTTGGTTTCCTGCTACACATAGCTTAGGTTAGCATACACACACATCCACAGCACCCAACACACTCATCACATCACTGATTCTCCTACTTAATCATTGGGTTCGTTTTGTTGCTTTATCTTCAATAAATTAACTATTTTGTTTAAAAGCTGTTATTGTGTGGACCTCCCTTCTTTGTGATGCTCTGCGACGAGCTGGGCATAACAAATTCGAAATATGACTTGGCAAAATGACGTTGTAGATATCTCAAACTGGAATTATAGATAGTCATAATGTGTTGATATAAACATTCTAAGGCAACAAAAACACAATGATTTTCAGGTGATTATACACTAATGAAAACATAATTAGAAATATTACAGTTTATTTTATTTCTGCCAATAGATCCTCCTCAGTCCTACACACCGGTGTAAAAATACTAATTTGAAGGCACTGGTAATGGTCAAAAACCAGTCATGACCAAAAGGAAACAAAGAACAGAAACGATAAAACAGATTTGCTCCCCAACCAACATTAATTTAGGTTACTCACAATTCTCAAAGCTGCGCTAATAATTTCATTACTTTTTATTAGGGTTGAGCCAAGTGCTCAGATGAAACAAGTATCGAGTACAGATAGTGTGCTTTTTACGGGTCCATGTCATTGGTCCGACATCCCATTAGTCCAACGGTCTGCGGTGCTGAACGGCTCCCGGCGGGCGCATTTCTACCTTGATGGTGCCCTGCGACTGGCTCTGGGTCAACTGGGAAAGGCTTGAGGCGAAGCAGGCTCACAGCTTATGTGTTTGTCACTTTCTTTTTCATTTTAACCCACACCATGATCTTTTCCTGACCCTAACCAAGTGGTTTTGTGCCTAAACCTAACCAGACCTTAACCACAGGGCATCATGATGATTTCGGAGCAGACTTCGGAACAATGGGTTTAATATGGTCGGAACAATGGGATGCCGGACCAATGGGCAGTTCCCCTTTTCACAAGAATGAATATCAACCAAGTAAGATGTGTCAATAAGTGAACTGGTGATGGAGGAAAATCTTCATTTAGGTAGTTGTGTTCAATTTCTTACTCCTATGATCAAAATTGATTTAAAGCTAAATTCTGCGATTGTTCTGTAAATAGTTTTCTAATAAATAATAAATACAGCAACTTCTGATCAATGTCAAAATAAGAACTTCTGGTTTGGTCCCACCCATTTCCAGTTTAAACCTCTTCCACTTCTGGTTAAAAGCCCACCCATTCCGAGTACAGATATGGAAACCAATAATTTAGTTGGTTGAACAGATACAGATAATTGTGTCCTTGCTCATTCCTGCCTTTTATAACAAAAAAATGGTCAAATGACAGTCTCTTTTAAAAAAGTGTAGAATTTAAGCATTTTTCAGCTTACTGTTCATTCTATGGCCCACAGATTTACTGTTTTGGTTCAGTCTCAGCATTCTCATAAAGCTTGTTTCTAGCTGCAGCAGGCAGCTGTTTTCAGTGAAAGAGCTCTATTAAACCTTCTGCACACTACCTTCTCAGCATTACACAGCACACAAACAAAATTAGAAATGAGCTGGTTAACACTGTGGAGCATTTAGCAGCTGAAGAGCCAGATATTTTTTCAGGAGCTGGTGGAGACTAAAGCAGAGGTAACAGAAATGTAAATATAAAAGAAGTAAACAACGTGGTCAGACACAAAACTTTAATGGAAAACTACAGTATTTTTTTCTGTGTCTCCTGAATCTGTAGACCACTGTAAGCTTACATTGCCTATAGCAACTTTATAAGGCACTGGTGTGTCAGGCCTGTTTGTTTGTCGGCGAAGACTGACATTCCTACTTTATTTTGTGTTTTACAGTAACAGAGTCTGGCTGTCTTCACCATGGAGAGGAAAGTGGATTATCACTCATTTTCTCCCTCCTTCATGCTTATTCCTAAGAAATTAAGCAAAATGCGGATGGCTGTGAGTGAGGGGATTGCACTCGCTCATACACTTAAACAGAATCTCTTAGGCAGGGATGTACACTGTGTAAGTATGATGAGACTAAGTCTCCATTCTTTGCAAAACATAAACCTTAAAATCAATCAAAACAGGAACCACAAACCTTACTTAGTGTGTGCTGCAGCAGTGTAAGCTCTTCAGTCTCTATTTAGCCATGGCAGGTACAGAGTTCTTTGCAGTAGCAAAAGAAATTTTTTTAAACATGACCATTTTCACAGTGATTAAAGCATGTTTATGTCTCTGTGTATAACTGAGAGTCAGGATGGATCAAATTTTTGTTTAAAATTCCTTACAAGGAATTAGTTTCTACGCCACTTCATGACTTAAAAAACTGATGCTTTATATACATATATATATACATATATGGGATGCCGTGTCAACTTCAGCCTGTCCAATGCATTGTCTGTTTTCAAAATACACTTTGTTTTCTCAGAAAATGTACAGTTTGTATACAGTGTCTTTCAAAACAACTACATCAGTACAGTAAAGTATTGAAATGCATCTTTTTGTTATCAGTGCATTGTTATTTCAATAGTAAATCATACACAAGACATGACAGTCATACAGAGTGCCATCACAAAGTCCCTATTTGACCCGAACCTACACGCCAAACAGCACACACACACACACACACACACACACACTGAAGTATTTGGCTAAACCCTAGATTCAAATTGCTGGATGTGGTGATATAGCCCACAGCTAGGCTCTTCAGTAATGAAAATTACAGTGTAGCTATCTTTATTTATGGCTCTACCAAATCACACAGCTCTAGCTGCCCTGTGAAACACACCTGGATATTCTGCTGAATGCAAGCCTGCGCAATCTCCAAACCTGTAATTGTCACCATGATACCAGCAATGTTTGCTATTTGTATTGTGTATTGATCACACACACACACACACACATGCACACACACACACAAATGATTGCTTGTGAGTGTAGATTTGACTGATATGAATGGACATGGCCCTGTGACCTTTAACATCAGCTCCTGACCTCTCATCACTTATGTCTTGGAAGAAAAGAGACAATGTTTTATTCATTCACACTTTGAGAGAGTGATTGAGATGGGCAGATGAATGCTATGATTTACTGCTATTAACTCTTAAACACAGACAATCTTGTGTGAGTTGGGTTTTTGGAGTGCAGTGTTTACAGCCGAGCAGATGGTGTGATTGCAGATAAATTTGTGATAAAAATCAGGCAGTATAGTGTCTTGTTTCAAAACAAGAGGTGCATCGAGTTTTAATACTGAAATGAAAGAGGAATACCACCATCTGTCTTAGTAATAAAGATATTTATTATGGGAATACAATGAATATTTTAAATCATGTTATATCTCCAGTCTAGGAGAATGTAGACCAAGAAAGGCCAGCTACACAGTATATCAGAGTTCAGAGATAGTCATTTATTTAAAGCCATTTAGAGCCATGTTAAAACAACAAACAAAATTTAACTTGCCAAAAACCCTAAAATGAAAAAAAAAAGATCTGCAATACAGCCAATCAAATCTTACATAAAGCATTAATGTCAGCGTTGTATGACAAGCAGACGGTCACACTGAGCTAGACAGCAGGCTGCCACATAGTACAAGCAACAGACTTTGAACAACCACCACATTACTTACAAATATGGGCACATATCTTGTCCTGCACCTCAGCTTATTGAACAAGCTACCAAACAAACCAGGAAAAGTTCACCACTGACATCAGTTTACAAGCTGGATAGGTAGTTAGCATGTAAAGGGATCTGCAAATGTCTCTTGGGCCCAGTTAGATGCTGGTGTGGTCCTTACTCTACTACTAACAACAGGCTGGCTGCCCATAACATGTGCGCTACAACCAGTTTCTTTAGTTTAGCCCCTTTTCCACAGTACAAGAAACCCACTAACACCCGCTCACATCTGGCTTTTTAATGTAATGTAATGGCGCTAATTTTAGCCCATTAACCAGCAAGTGCAATGACGCGCCACCACAAAATACCGTCCGGCTCTGCTAAAGCAGCACTCAAGCACCGTTCCAAATTAGTCTGCTAACCAACTTAACCAACTTCGAAAGGGAGACTGAATGACAAGGGCACCAAATAATGAGGTTTACACCCCCCAACATGCTCCATTTTAAGTGTAGTATGTAAACATACAAGCTACTGTATCCTCCACAACCAAGTTCCTATTTAGAAAATGGAGGGCTTCTCTCAGCCGAGGTTATAAGGGGCTTTTAATTTGAAACAAGTTCTGGAAGTGTTGAGTTTGAAATGACAGCACGATGCATTAACTTTACCAAGGCAACAGGAGCGGACAAAAAGTAAAAATTGAAAAACACAGAGGGATTAATAAATAATGGCCCTTTTATAATGTAGTCTGTTTCAAATGAAGCTGGTAGCCTCTACAGTTGTGGTGAGTAAAAGCCCCACCACTATTTGTTAATGTTATTACTTTAAGTCATCTGGTGAAAATTCTTGTATTTGTTAATACAAGCCCTACATTCTACTGTAGCCTTTAAAATGTCATTTTTACCAAATTGTGTGGCTGCACTTTAACCTGTGTTTTGATCTGTGTCAACACTGGATAATAATGATAAAAAGTTTTAAGGCATTCATTCTACTATTATGTATTTATTTCTTAATATTTTACATAGAGTTTTAGGAGTTGAGACATAAAACAATTCATATACCATCCATTTTTATTTTACGCGCTGGTATCAGATCGGTACTTGGTATTGGCAGATACCTAAGGTTCAGGGATCGGAATTGGTATCGGGAAGGAAAAAGTGGTATTGGTACATCTCTAGTGTTTTGTCATCTGCCACCACAATAGTTAAGTTTAGTTTCGTTTTGGCTGATAAAACTAATGTCTAAGGTTCAGTAAAGATCGTGGTCATGGTTAAAATGAAACAATGTTGACTTGGTTGGAGATGGGAGGTAACTGCAGTCTTCACTGTCACAATCAGACACATTCATGTTCACTGCTAGTTCTCAGGACAGCAAAATCATCAGTTTGTTGTTAGTTTCATCCAACACTTTTGTATTGTGAGGTATATTCAGTGTTCCTTGAGGTCACTGGGGAGGTGTTGGACTTTTAGTCTGGTTTTTAACAATTTACCCATGAATGTTCACCACATTTGTAATGGTGGTGTGTGTGTGTTGAGTTCTGGGTGTGGAACAAAAAAATTACAAAAAATGCTTCCAACTTGAGAATGTATAAGGATAGATATTCTGTGCCTACTCTTGATACTGTGCAGTAGCCTATATTGTGTATCATTCTTTGATCTAGTGCAAGTGCAAGATACTTTTCATATAATGTTCCTAATGTGTGTATTTTTGGATTGCATTAGATTTAAATGTTTAAGGGTCTCCAGTGTGCAGTCCGTGAAGGAGACTTTACAGTCTTTAACCATCCAATCAAACCAACTCATGGTCCTATTAAGCTCCTGTATACTGTACAGTATATTACTGTAGCTAATTAACTCACAATGCATTCAATATTAAGGGCTCCCTTAAGTACTATTCAAACCCATTTTCCTAGCCAATCTGAGTTGTAAGCCGAGTCATTAGCCGAGGCCTGTGTGCCACTGGTTTCAAATGTAACAGTCAACGGGGGGCCTCGTTGGTTTAATTCCACTGCATTATCAGGACTGTTTTCACAACACTGATCAGATTATAGCTCAGCAGGGGCCACTTACAGCATGGTACACACAACTTAGTCCCCTGGGTGGATTTCATATTTACTTGTTCAGGGGGAAATGGTTGAAGACTGCAGTCTACATCAAACAAGTCCATACATTGGTTGACTGCAGGTGAATCTTCTTTTTCAAATTGATCAGGAAATTATATCCCAGAATACAGAGGAGTGCACCTCTCTAGCAAATTCATCTTAACCATGTTGTCTGAACAACTATCACCCAAATTACCAGGGAGTAAGAAGGAGAGAATGAAGTCAAGTGATTTTAGTGACCTCTGACCATTCCATGAGTGTCATAATCAGGCGCACAAACAAGAAACTTACAAATCTGTAAGACTGACTGCTATTATTGTTACAAGGCACATTCAAGGTCTGGATAATCCAATCTCAAACCTGTTGAATTTGCACACATATACTGTATATCATAACATATTGTGTAAAATAATCTATAAAAGAATCTCTCCAAAAATCACCACCTTAACAGGGTGGAGGGTTTTGTGTCTCCTTGAGTTGGGGGCAGTGGCTCTTGGCATGGTTTTCCAAAGCAAAGTCCCAGGAGAAGGGCCAGACTAAGAGACAGACTCTACTTGAATCAGTTAAAAATTTGCTGCAGTACCTCACCTGGAAGAGAGAAAATGGGAACCCCTTCTGAAGCCAGAGGAGCTTGCCTCCAAATGTCTGGTGGCCAGGCCTTGACCCATTGGGTTCAGTTGGGCACAGCCTTAAAGAACAACATAAAGCCACCACCCTGTAGGTTCACCACTTTGGTGTCTGGTTCATTGTAAGCCTGGTGGCAGGCGATGATGGGAATCGCCTGCAGCGTTCTGACCCATGGAATCCCAGACTGGCTCTAGAGATGGGGTAGGGAAGGAATCTGAGCTGGTGCAAGAAATAGAGTGGTACCATTAAGATGTACTGTAGTTGGGCTCGTCTCCACTGGCTGATTACAGCTTTAATGCCAGCCAGAATAAAGAATAATGACTGATTCTTACCTGCTTTATTATTATTATCCAGATCACCTTTACACTGTCTCTGTTTACAGCCATGTGAAGGCAGCAGCTGTCTGTTCCATGTGCAGTTATAATTGGAGTGATGATGCACACTGTCAAGGTACAATCATACACGGCAGATTCACTACTTACATGAAGTGCAGGAAGCACCAGACTGTCGCAAAATAACATAGGAAACCTCTGTGCTTGTGTGCACATCAGTTTCCACTGCAAATCAAAAGATGTTGCAGATAGACACAAGGAAAACAGTTCACACAGCTGCTGAAAAATTGTTGATCAAATACAACCTCTTCCGCTGCAACTAACTCCCTTGGAACTGTCCTTTCCTTTGAGCAGATGACTGTACACAATATCTTCCATTTGAAGAGTCTGGCCAAAGTGTCCTTGGAGAGTTGCATTTTGAATTAAAGTACAGGTAGAAAAGGTTGTGATGAGCAACAAGATGTGATAGGGGCTGACTGGGGTCAATTTTATAGTAGCATTCAGAAATAAAAGACTGCTACTCAGAAGAAGCTACTCGATTTATTTATGAGTCAAGAATGGAGACTGTATATCCCTAGATAGCTAGCTAGCTACATGAATGAAAAATGTGTCTACAAGTGGCAGAGGAAAAGCAAACTGCTTCTGGAAACTGTTAATATCTGCAGAAATTAATGAAAACAAGAAAATACATACAAATTAGATAGGGATACAGATTTAAAAATAAGAGTGTATAAAAAGTGTAAGCATATTATATGAACATAATGGTTTTCAGAAAATATAGTATTTATTGACAGTGGTGATTATTTGCTTTTTGACCATGATCAACTGGAGGTCATAGCTTATTTACTGTATGTCTTATTGAAGGAACATTAAATAATGTGTGACCCCTACTGACCTGTCAGCAGTGGAGAGTTTTGCTTGAAAAAAAAAAGAAAATGGCCATGAAAGTGAAAGCCAGAGTTCTCAGCACCTGGCCAAGTAATCATTAAGTCATCAGTATTGATCAACAACCCTGTCAAGCCCCTGCAGATATATTAGGGTCATCGTGTGCTATGGGGCAGGAAAAATTGTATTCATTGCCCTTTTAAGCTTTACGCTCTGACAGCACAAGTCTGGAGTGAGCTGACTGTGGACTTGATCCAACACAGAAGATCAATGATAGTTTCCCCACGTTTTTATTTAATACTTCATTACTGAATAGACCAGGAAGGGGATTGGTATATACAGGGACTTGTGATGTCAACAAACAAGTGAATCTGTTTTATGCAATATGATCAAAAAATGGCAGGACTTTTCTGGTCTACCTTTAGTTTGTGGTCACAATCATGGAGAGATTTCTCTCAACATATCAGGGAGTTATTATCTTAATTTATGTCAGATCATACTTAACAACAAAAGCTATTTTACATTCGACACAGATATAGAACAGGTTGATGTGTTAAAAAGAGGTAACTAATGATTGGATGGCATTCCTATTTTACAACTATTCCACCATCATACAATTAAAAAGCTGTGAGAAAGACCTCATCTGATTTTTTTTTTTTTTTTTTGATGCCAGTGTTGTAACAACTACAACCATCTTCAGTTTGTCTGTTTTATTCCCAGAGTTTGTACATTTAGCCACAGTAATGTTAACTAAAGAGTTCAGCGGCCCCAAATCAAGCATTCAGAAAGATCTGATATCCCCAAAGATCAGATTAACTGAGATTTGCTGAAATACTGGCCAGTCAGTGATAGATGGAGGCCCAGCCCTGATCACAGCTACGTTAAATAATCTATAAAACTGCAATCATGGAGGATGAAAATGGGCTTGTATAAATACTGCAACTGTTGTACTGTACTTGCACACTGTTCATACATATGCCAGTTAAAAGTTATGCACAATAATTTGCACATATCCCATGATAGCATGAGCCAGTAGCTTGTGTGTAAACCACATATTTGAGAAGACTAATCACATGACCAATACTTCCACAGGTGTCACCCGTTTCTTCTCCTAAACCTAACTTAAGTAACTTGCCTAAATTAAGATGTGTGTGTAAAAATGTATTAAATTCATAACTTTATCTGAAGTATGTAATGTCATTGATGGGATGCTAATTTGTTAACATTGTACCAACAGGTGTTTGCATTTTTGCAAGGTATGCAAACTGTTGAATTTGTATTTTTTTTCTCACAAACTGTTGAACTAAGATAAGTTGTTAGAGACTAGCTGGTAAACATAGTGACGCATTTTAGGGGTGGGTGATCTATCCTAAAATATCAATACTCTCGATACTCTGTTTTCATTACTATAGTGAACAAAAATATAAACGCAACACTTTTGTTTTTGCTCCAGTTTTTCATGAGCTGAACTCAAAGATCTAAAACATTTTCTATATACACAAAAGACCACTTCTCCTTTGCCGAGATAATCCATCCCACCTCACAGGTGTGGCATATCAAGATGCTGATTAGACAGCATGATTATTGCACAGGTGTGCCTTAGGCTGGCCACTATAAAAGGCCACTCTAAAATGTTCAGTTTTATCACACAGCACAATGCCACAGATGTCGTTTGTGGCAAAGTTTTGAAGAAGCGTGCAACTGGCATGCTGACTGCAGGAATGTCCACCATGAATGAATTGAATGTTCATTTCTCTACCATAAGCCGTCTCCAAAGGCGTTTCAGACAATTTGGCAGTACATCCAACCAGCCTCACAACCGCAGACCACGTGTAACCACACCAGCCCAGGACCTCCACATCCAGCATGTTCACCTCCAAGATCGTCTGAGACCAGCCACCCGGACAGCTGCTGCAACAATCGGTTTGCATAACCAAAGAATTTCTGCACAAACTGTCAGAAACCATCTCAGGGAAGCTCATCTGCATGCTCGCCGTCCTCATCGGGATCTCGACCTGACTGCAGTTCGTCATCGTAACCGACTTGAGTGGGCAAATGCTCACATTCGATGGCGTCTGGCACGTTGGAGAGGTGTTCTCTTCATGGATGAATCCTGGTTTTCACTGTTCAGGGCAGATGGCAGACAGCGTGTGTGGCATCGTGTGGGTGAGCGGTTTGCTGATGTCAACGTTGTGGATCGAGTGGCCCATGGTGGCGGTGGGGTTATGGTATGGGCAGGCGTATGTTATGGACAACGAACACAGGCGCACTTTATTGATGGCATTTTGAATGCACAGAGATACCGTGACAAGATCCTGAGGCCCATTGTTGTGCCATTCATCCATGACCATCACCTCATGTTGCAGCATGATAATGCACGGCCCAATGTTGCAAGGATCTGTACACAATTCCTGGAAGCTGAAAACATCCCAGTTCTTACATGGCCAGCATACTCACCGGACATGTCACCCATTGAGCATGTTTGGGACGCTCTGGATCGGCGTATACGACAGCGTGTTCCAGTTCCTGCCAATATCCAGCAACTCCGCACAGCCATTGAAGAGGAGTGGACCAACATTCCACAGGCCACAGTCAACAACCTGATCAACTCTATGCAAAGGAGATGTGTTACACTGCGCGAGGCAAATGGTGGTCACACCAGATACTGACTGGTTTTCTGACCCCCCCCAGACCCCCCAATAAAGCAAAACTGAACATTTTAGAGTGGCCTTTTATTGTGGCCAGCCTAAGGCACACCTGTGCAATATTCATGCTGTCTAATCAGCATCTTGATATGCCACACCTCTGAGGTGGGATGGATTATCTCGGCAAAGGAGAAGTGCTCACTAACACAGATTTAGACAGATTTGTGAAAAATATTTGTGAGAAATGGTCTTTTGTGTATATAGAAAATGTTTTAGATCTTTGAGTTCAGCTCATGAAGAATTGGAGCAAAAACAAAAGGGTTGCGTTTATATTTTTGTTCAGTGTATGTTTTCATTGATGGGTCCTAGCGTCAATAGGATGGGTGTTTGAAGAGTAAAACTGTCTGTGCAAACAACGTTCTGTTGTTGTGAACAGGTCTAGTGCATGGACTCTTCCAGCAGCATCTTCTTAGTTTCACTTTCGCCTGATGTCGGCAGTATGGACTGGAAGAGGGAGAGAAACACCTCAGCATCCAGACCCCTGAAACAGAGACAGAGTTCACTGGCAGATCTTTTTAGACAAGCTCAGACAAGGAATATCCAGGTATATGGTAGCCTAGTGAAATTAATGTTTGAGTCAGATAATAAGCATTGGTTAATGTTACATTTTCACACTGTAATATTGGTCATCATTTGCTGTTACTTAAGCAGATTGATAAACTTCATGAATCATGACACACTCACCCCCGCATTAAGAAAAAAACACTTTTCATAATAAAAAGTACAGTATTGGTATCGATATCTGCGATTCTGGCCCTGTCTACTTGGTATCATATTGAAACCAAATTTTGTAGTACTGCCCAACCCTAGCACATTTAGCAGTCTGAGAGAGAGAGATTTATCTCAGGAGCTGGTACAGACCAAAACAGAGCTTAAAGAGAGGGATTGTTGGATTCATAAGGTGAGCACAAACCCCATTCCACACTCCAAGTACTGTGTTGATCCAAAACATTTGGATTCGTAAATAAAAATTTACTACATCAAATTAAGGTTAGGATTTCAATGTTGCGTTCACAACTTGCTGACGGAAAGATCGGCTGTGGTTTTGGTGAAATACTGAAGAAGTCATTACGTCCTTTCTCATGTCACGGTTGTGAAAAAAAACAAACTAATCCTAGTGGCATTTTTGTTGGTGCGGAGTCCTATTTGCTGTTGTGCATTAGTAGTATATACCCATAACTTCTAGTAGACAGAGTTGCCTTAGTATACTGGCACTGCATAAATGTGGTTTCTGTCAGAAAAGCAGTCAGTCAGTGCACTCTTAAATAGTTTGCATTTAAGTTGCAATTTGACATAAGAATGTCAATCAAAATGTCTGAAATGTTAAATATTGATATAAATTTTGACCCCAGATAATATCAGTCAAATTCTGATCATTCAGATAAAAAGCTATTTTCTTGAAGTCCAAAAAAATTGGATTTTTTGCTATGCTAAAAATGATGTGATCTGACTTTTCCTTCATTTTGTCATTAACACCTTTTCCATTAACTCTGATGAGCACTGGTTGTAACAGCAGTGTTGAATAATTGTACTTCAACAATAAGGAATACATAAACAGATCACACTGTCAGTTTGGTTCAGTTCCATTGTGTCCTTTTTCTTACACTCTATGGCCAATGTTTATAATCACATGGCTGTGACTGGCATTAATGGAGTGAGATCCTGCACATTTGTATATTTCAGTGGTTGTTAGTGTGATGGGACAAGGTGTGAAAGACAGTCCCAGCCGGTTAGTTGTTGTAATTTAACACCTTCCCAGTGTTCTCACTGCAGTGATGAGTTTCAGCCTGGATTTGCAGGATGTGAGGACATGGATTAGACCAGTAAATTAAACTGCAAATATTAAGGGCCAATGTTGCCACTTTATTGAAAACCTGCACACTACTAGTATTGCATTCTGGGTTTAGATGGAATATTTGAGTCTCCTTTGATTGTGTAAATGCTGCATTATAGGGATAGATAGAATTCTGGGGAGGACACACTGAATAACTGCTTATTATTTGTTTGCCAGGAAAAAGATCAGATTAAAAGATAATAACATATTGGCATAGTCACTGTCACCATAAATATTATCTGCCTATGCAGAATGCAGTCAAACATATTTAATGACAGTATAGTAAATCTTAATTGGATGCACTATTTTGACTTATATTTCAGCATATAAGGAATAGCTTAATAAAGGCAGTATATTGAGCTTTAAATAGAAGCTGTACCATGCCTTTGATGATTACTTTGAGTGATCTAAAATAATATATCATTTCTTTATTATCTTTCATTTGGTTTGTGTTTTATTTCTAATTATTTATCTTTGTGATGCATACCTGTTATTTTTTTCATCTGTGCTCATTTTTAATCACTTCTAGAGGCTGCTTATATTGCGTTCTTTGTACAGAATATTACTTAATAAAGTGATTGAAGCGGATGGTTTGTGGCCTTGGCACTTACTGCAATAAAAAGACAAAGGAGTTGTAATATTAAAAATAATTTCTCAGAACCTGTTCTTCCCTTGATGTTATACCATAAAACCATGGACTTTCAAGAGAGGAAATCTGTGATCTAGCAGTGAGGAACAGCTTTCATTTTGCAAGCTAGGAAAGAGGAAGCACATCCTGTATTCTCAATTATGCAAAAATCAGTCATATTTTGACCCTGCCATGCTGTTCACATCCATGTCTGTAATGTTTAAGAATGTCAGATGTGAAAGATGCTCATAGTGAGAAACCAAAAGAGTTATCACCCGGCTCTGCAGTTCCTCTCTTATAGCTTGTTGTTTTGGTTTTTCAACTTGTAACTTTACTGCTTTGATTCGCTCTTGTTGCTCTCACCAGCCTCATTTTCTGCTGCAACAGACTGCTGTCTACAGGGGGAAAAACTCAGATAAACCCACCGTACTTGTGCTCTCCCACGAAAAAGCAGATTAAAAAAAAATTGTAACCGGCGGCATGGTGGTTAGCACTGTCACCTCACAGCAAGAGGGTTCCTGGTTTAAACCCTGGGTGGGGAAGCCCCTCTTTGACACTGGGAGAACATGCACACAGTGTGGATTGTTTTTGGGGTTTTTTAAGATATTTTTGGGGCATTTTCGCCTTATAGATAGGACAGCTAAGCGTGAAGGGGGGAGAGAGAGAGAGAGAGAGAGAGAGAGAGAGAGAATGACATGCCCCAAAAGGCCACAGGCTGGGGTCAAACCCAGGCCGCTGCGGTAACAGCCTTGTACACGGGGCGCCCGCTCTATCCACTGAGCCACCGACGCCCCCACAGTGTGGATTCTTTCCATGTGCTCCAGCTTCCTCCCACAGCCTATGGACATGCAGGCTAGGTTAATTGGTGACTCTAAATTGACCGTAAATGTGAATGGTTGTGTGCCCCTACGTGTTAGCTCTACGATAGTCTGGCAACCTGTCGACAGTGTACCCCGCCTCTCACCCAATGTCAGCTGGGATAGGCTCCAGCACTCTAACGAACAGGATAAGTGGTTACGGAATGAATAAATGAATGCATGGTAAACAGTGAAGCATTCAACAGCAACAGGTTTACTGAAACAGGTTTTACTTGCTGTAATCATTCTTGGATATCTTATATCTTTGACAGTTACCATGTTTTTTTTGTTTTTTAGTCTCTCTTGCAGTTCTTCCACTGTGGCTTAACAGTGTAAAACAAAAACAAAAAATACACTTTACAAGAACAGCAAAGTAAGAATATAGCCACTGATTTGACAGACTGTTCAGATTTCAGCTGATTTATTTAAAGTGCAACTGTGCACAGGAGAACTGTTGATTTTGACCCTCATCTCTTACACTGAGTCACTATACAAAGGTATTGCTTTCAGCCAGTGTGCAAGGAGGAATGATTATAGTAAACTATAACCCTTTCAACATACATATGGCATGTGACTACTGTATTAATAAAGACTTTTAAAAATGTGAGCCCAATTTTTAAGATCTCACTTGTCTTTACTTTCCCAATATGTTCTGTGGATCTGTGGTGCAGCCCCATGAAACAAAATCAGGATTTTTGTTACCTCAAAATCTTTCCCAGTGCAGCCTGAACTCCATCTATTGCAAGTCAGTATTCTCCACCACACTTCTCAAACCTCCCCACCTCTCTTGCTCTTGCTTTATATGAGCTGCTCTCTACGCTCCGAGCTGCCTGCGCTGTCTTTCTAGTGTCTCCTTCAGACTGCTGCTTTGCATGCTCAGCGACAGCCAATCGATATTCCACCCTCTGTGTCTGGTGAGCCAGGCGTCACCGCTGAAATAACAACCACTCGGCCTGTTTGTATAGAGCAGTCTCTCAACTCGTCCAGGGTACTCAGGAAACTCAATGCAAAACAATCATTTACAACAACATGGCCAGCGGAAAGTGCCGAGGTGCTGGAACTCATTCATATAAGAATAGGTGAATAGATAGAGAATAGATGTCTGACTTATGTCTAGGTGGCCTTTAAATAACAGGAGAGGTATGTTAAATGATTTGGATTGATAAGTTGGGCATGACAGTCTTTATGATAGAAGAAAACACTGCATATTACAGCTGGGAAAGAGACACACTGAGACCCTCTTGGGAGAGACGAGAGCCCAGCAGGATGGCTTCAGTGTTCCTGCGCTTATTCTAATAATACAACATATTTCTGATAATGCAACCCAGATGCCAGAGCTCCAAACGCAGGTGCTCAGTGGGCTAGTGTTAATTGCTGCTAATTGGTGTAGCAACACATCAAGTCATATGTGGTCTGTGAGTATTACGGTGAGAACAGAGGGAATTGTCAAGTGTTTCAGTGCTAGGACTGTATAAGATTATCCAGGAGCTCTGTGTTCTGTTGTGATGGACAAAAGAACAGATGGTTAACTAGTGGAGATGCAGCGAGGGTAAAATTCCACTTTTTATCAGTTTTGATCCGATTCTGATATCTGGATTTAGATATTTACCGATATCAGAGGGGTTTTTTTTTGTTTTCTTTTCTTTTCTTTTTTTTGCAATGCATTGCAATTTGGTATTAAATGTATGTATCGAATGTATTCCGAAGCAATTTATTTGCACTATATGTGAACAGCAATGGACTACTATGTGAGTAGATGTCTGAAGTCTTTTAAGTCTGAAGATGTCCCCCAAGTGCATTTTTCCAAGCCAATAAAACGTGAAAGTAGCAGACAACTTTTATTTTATCTGACAAACTTGTAGAACACGACTTACAGACGTAGGCTAATAACGCCATGACATTCCCCCCAGAAATTGATGCAGAAAAAGTACAAATTGGTGCAGAAAAATTAAGGAGTGCAGGAAATTGTTTGATGCACAAGATTTCATGCATTCAACATTTTGAAAGAAAAAAAATGTTGAAAGAAAACCTACACCCGTGAACACGACTCTCACTGTTCATTTAAAGAGCCAAAAGACAGCCATGATAAAACAAACAGCAGGCCGTATTTACCCGTTTGAAAGCCGGAGGACATCACTGTGAAAAGGTGGCAATGTGTTGTTTGAGGGACCTAGAATTGGACTCTTTGTGACTCAGTGTGTTCTGGGCTTGGATGTGCCTCAAAACTACTTGGTTAGATTAAGAAAAAGCATCACATTGTAGTTCCAACAAATATGAATGACATCATTACGTGATAGATTGACATAAGTCATGTAACATTACGTTAAAACAGCACTGACTTTTGGTGTCACACAGGACACAGACATCTGTTTTTGTCTGTTTGTTAGACCCAACCATGCCCTGTCTGATAATTAGGAGATACAGATAAATATTTGTGGGCCTTTGATATGAAACACAATAAACAAATGTTGAGGTTAACACAACAAACAAAATAGTGTGACTAAGTCCCTAATGACACACACATTAATACACTGAAGCTGAAAGACTCAGCTGCCAGTTCCCTGTGTGCCGGTTAGCAACAACAGCACCGGATAGAGAGTTACATTTTTCCTCTGTTTGACGGCCACACTTTTTGCAACAAGAGGCTGAAATTGGCATGGAGATCAAGTGTGTGTGTGAATTGCCTAAAAGTCCATTCTCATTGAGAGCGAATATCCATGTGGATTATTCTCACGGAAAAATATAAAAGCTGATTTCATGGGTTCTTATGGAAGTTTGCACACCGGGGCGGTTGTGCAGTTAAAAAAAAATTTCCGCCCAGACTTTGAGCCCCACGGAATTCGCCAGCAGAACTACACAGCTGGGCCAATGAAATTGTTTGTTTATAGTCGCGCAGACCTGGGAGAGTCAAAAATCCAGCCAGGCAGGACAGTATGGGAGAAAGGTTGATAGGTGAGTGCTGTGTGTGTGTGTGTGTGTGTGTGTGTGTGTGTGTGTGTGTGTGTGTGTGTGTGTGTGTGTGTGTGTGTGTGTGTGTGTGTGTGTGTGTGTGTGTGTGTGCGTGTTATATGTGGGGGGTGGGAGGGGCTGGGTTTTCATTGTTTTTTATTTTGTGAAGCACTTTGTATTGCATTATTAATGTATGAAAAGCGCTATATAAATAAAGTCTGATTTGATTTGATAAACCTCGTTTCACAGCACCCCGTCCTTTTTGATTAAATGCCGGATGATTTATGAGCAATAAATTAAAGGACAACGTCTGGCAGTCCATTGTCCAGCTTGGTGGCTGCGGGGAGAGTGGTAAGTGCTGAAGAAAGTTGATGTTGACGCTTGTTAAACGTTAGCTTGCTTGCTCACTGCTGCTGCTGCAACTTTCATCCATGTTCACCCACACCCGTTCACACTGCACGGACTTGGAACACAACAACGTGAAATTCCACACCGCGTCCGTCCCACGCCTGTGTGTATGGTTTAAATGCGGAAAAGCTCTGCGCGAATATTCCACAAATCCGTCCTGCATTTCTGCATCGCGGCAGTGAGAATGAACCTTAATACTGTGTTTTTTTGTTTTTGTTTTTTTTTTCTGGGGGCAGCAGGTGCCATAGGGGGGTGTCACCCAGGGTGCCATTTAGGCTAGAACCACCACTGTTGGTCTGACGTAAATAAGGGTAGTCATGATAACACACAGAGACTGCTGCTACAGTTACTCCTTTACTATTACTTTGATCACTTTAGTATGTTTGTGTCTTTTTACCAGAAATAATTACTACATCACATCTTCTTTTGTTTCATATTATACTTTCCACTGCCTCATCCTGATCGTAAGTGTTACATACTCTGCTACATGCTAGCACGTTACCTATTTGTCTTGACAGAAAATGCTTTCTTCCTCACTGGGCTCTTTAGGTCATTTCTCACAAATGTATTTGTCATAACTGACTTAAAACAGAGTGCATGTTTATAGTTCACAGAGTTTAAGGCACAAATACCTACAGTTAAGCTAACAGTATGTGACAGAGACATGTGAATAGAGCAGTATTTACCAGAGCAAAGTCTTGGTTGCTAATGTTCTCTTCTCCCTCATTGTAGAGCAGATTACTGCTGGAACATGGGCATTGAGAGGTTTTTGCTTTAGAAACTTCAATTTCAGCCATTTTTCATGGCAAACTTTGAAGTCTTTGTAGTTCAGAAACAAACACAGAGACTCCCAGGTTTCCATGACATGGCAAAGATGATCACAACCTTGATGCAGAATACCAAAAACACTGAAAAATCACAGTAGACTCACTTGTTTTTGGAGGGTTGCTTAAAGTGACAGACACTGAAACACAGCATTTCAAAAAGAGGGTTAGCTCAGGTATATTCAGGTACACAGTGTGAGAAGTATTTTTTTAATCAAAGCATGTAAACTCAAAACACAAGTATGAACCTAAAAAAATAGCATAATATCAGCTTTTAAGGGAATTTGGAGGGCTTTGGGTTGGATGTCTAAGGCTGCATTTACACTACCTTGTCTTGATGCCCAATTCCCATTTGTTGCCTATATCCGATTTTTCCTGACTACTGTTTACATGTTATTCACCTTATTTTTCACGGAAACACGGAGGCAAAACAGAACGCAGCCAGCTTCCGTTTTTTTGTGCGACACTTCCGGTCCAGCACTCTTGACCACCGTGTAAATGTCCCACGGTATTTGCTACAGTGACATTACTGCGCGCATGTAAATGTTTACATTACTGAAAGCAATTTTAAGGACTAACTATTTGAAGTTAATTGTTAAATAATAAATCACCTAGAAAGCTAGCACTGCTCCACATAATTTAAAAGGTAACTTAGCCTACACAGAGCGGTGGAAATGTCCGTGCAGCTGCAGACGGGTGCGGCTGGATGATTGATAGGTACATGCTGATTCGGGTGCTATCAGAGCCGATCCGTGCATCACTATGGCTTAATAATCAACTCAGTCAATAAAAACAACCCGTCCTGTGTTAGGAGTGTATGTCGCTGACAGAAAGAAAGACAGAAAGAAAAAGAAAAAAAAAGATAGAAAAGCAGCATACACCTCACATATTTATTTCTCACAGTTAAGCACATGTTTGGCTGGCATGCAGAAGCACTGTCTGTGTGTCGAGGGTGCGAGCCGCAGCTTCAGCTGCTCAGGTAGAGAGGCTGTGTAGCCCGGTGTGTTTTTTCGCTGATTCGGCTCTGCAGGTTCTCTGCTGGTACACTGGAGACGGGGATCAAGCGGTTTGTCTCACTCGGTATAGATTGTGCTTTTTTGGTTCATAGTTTTTGATTAATGTGCGTTTTATTCGGCTTTCCTTCCTTTCCCTCACTCATGAGCACGTCATCAAAATGCGCTGTCATCGCATTATTCATGACATACCACGTGGATTGCCAGGAAATATCCGATCTAGATTACAGACCTATTGGCAGATATCTGATTCATATGCGATATATTTCCACATGTGAAGGAGGCCTGAATCTGATCTGACAATATCCGATATCATGCGTTTTTTTCCTGTTTACACGTTCATGTTATAGATCCGATCTGTGCCACTTGAGAGGAAAAAAGTCGGAATTGGGTCACTTGATTCATGTAGTGTAAAGTAGGCTTAAGTCGACGTCTATGTCTCAAGCCTTGTTTCCACCAAGCAGTCCAGTTCAGTTCAGTACACATCAGAATGGTTGTTTTTTTGTATCCATTTTGAAAAGTTGTCAATGGTACCAATAGAACAGTTCCTCACTGTCCCCTTTTTTGGTCACCCCTCTGTTGGGGTACCCAGCACACAGATCTGGTACTAAAAGGTGGCGACAGGAACACTGCAGTTTGTGGACTGGTCGATAGAGAGCCGTCACTCTTGCTCAGGGGTGAGGCTGGTTTTGAAGCTTATGTAACCACTGTTCATGCCATGGCAAGTTTGACATTAACGTTTGACGTAAACTATAACTATAAGATAAAAAGGATGTTTTGCTGCTTCTAGCATCAGCTGTAGACTGAGAAAATAAATGATGTAATTCACTTTGCCATTCAAGGGCTACTGCCAGCAGTTAGCAGCAACTCTTACGATGGAATATTTTCTTGCATGAGCTAACAACATGAATCAATCGTCAGTTAAACGTCAAAATAATAACTCTGACCATTCAGTTTGTTTTTACTGTCTCTCTTGAATGACGTGTGCTTTAGTGATAATTGGATCTTTAAGCATCTAAACAATGTGTATGAATTTTAACCAGATTATGTGACCTGCAAATGTTCTTGTCCTCACTTCAGTGTCTGTCTGATGCACTCGGGCAGCACTACACCCCTTCTGTTGCCTGAAAAGGACTCAATGCACAAACCTGCTATTTTTAAATAACCCATCGAGAGACTCTTCTGTTCTTTATTGTTCTAAGAATGTTGGTGTGCAGCCCTGTTCTGTGGACGATAAACAAGGGGCAGCCTGAAGAGGAAATATAGTGAAAGCTGGAAAGAGCAGTGAATGACAACAAACCCACCTACATCTAATAGTACTCTCTGCAGTGGAAACAGTAAAGCAATCTATGGTCTCGGTACATGCTTGTAGGGGTTACTTTTGGTTCCAAAGGTACTATACCAAAAGTTTTTGGTGAAAATGTGGCTATAGACAACTGTTATATGGTAACTGGTTTATAATTTACTCATAAAGGCTTTGGAACTTTCAGTCAACTAGTACTAGTACTTATGTACCTAGGTATGTTTACAAGTATTTCAGCTTTTGCAGGTAAGTGTGTACAATTCAGAAAAGATCTCACAGGATGTTTAGAGAGGAATTTACTTTTAGGTAATAAAAATAACATATTATTAAGAGAATAATTTTACAGTGCTTTTTGTGTCCATACTGGACTTGGGCAGCCAGTGTGTCCAAAGCAAAAAAAAAAATAGATTCAAATCCCTCTGTTGTTGCAATGAATCAACAATAGAAGCTGAAGATATTCACAGTGTGATACAGAAAGAATCCAAGGTTGAATATCAGAATGAGACGGGCAGTGCTTAAGAAATAAATCCAACTTCATACAAACTCTTTCATTTGATCTTAATGATAGCCATTGTATTGGCACCTTTCACAATTATTTCCGCTTTCTGCAACCTGCTCCAGCTCACCTGGCTGCAGGCCTGGGTGCCTGGCTGCAGCACACAACTTCTTTAAAGAGCTTGAAGGGGTCTCGGAGATGGAGCAAAGCAACAGCAACAGAGGAATAGAAGAGGAGAGGGTAGAGGAAGAGATAGAGGAGTGGGAAGAGGAGGAGGGGAGCTGAACAAGATGAAAGAAACAGCTGTATACAAATGACAGGCTTCCATACCCCACCACCACCAGCACCACCACCCATCTCCCCCCACCTGCAGTGATGTTGCCCTGTGCGGTCATCGAACAGCTTCAAAGAGCCAGGCAGGCGAGACGAGGCGAGGCGAGCGGGCCGAATCCTCAAAGCGACAGCCTCCCTCTCCTCCTCCGCTAACACCACGGCCTCCGACACACAAGCACAATCTGCCTCGTCCACACTGCACACCCTCCTCACCCCCTGCCGCATGTAAAGAGTCGGGGGGAAGAAACAGCGGCGAAGGAGGGGAATGAAGTGACTTTATCATAGCCATATACTTAGTGGAAGTGACAAGCTGTGTTGTGAGGTGAGACCAACAAGTGTGTACAGTGTATGTTTTTCTCCTTTTCTTTTTCATGAAAATCTCATGTGTTAAACTGATGTAGTCAACATACAGTTTATTTGATTAAACAGAATTTCTAGATAGATTGACTGGTTGTCTATGAGAAGCAGTAAAGGAACATTTCAGAGCTTTCCATTTACCACAAACCATGAAGGCCTATGTTTTAGATTTTTTTAGACAGCCATTTGTCTCCATTGATTTCTCTACAATATTATAATTAACCTCTGCACATTTAAATCTTACCCCACTTTGGGGTACCACCTTGATAAGTTTAATGGCTAACATGCTAGCAAACAGACTCTGCAACATTAGCATGCAGTTGTTGCGTTTGTGTGCGCCTGATGGATTTAAATCGTAGAGTCACTCTTTTTATTTCTTTTTTGGTCTCCACCAGCCCCTGTGAAAAATATGTGGCTCTTCAGCTGCTAAATGCTCCATTGTGTTCACCAGCTAATCACTATCGGTGAGGAAAGAGAAGCTAAAACGCTCTCTGGATTCATCATTGCAAGAGACAAAAATGCACATTACACGTAGTCATTTGAATATCTATAAAATACTGATTAGTGCAGCTTTATGTTAGGTAGTATCTTTCTTCTTTTGGTACATGGGTGTTGCAATTGTAAATGCACTGTCTTTTGAAAAGCATGAACTCTATCACTTACAGTGACATACATACATGATGTTTACAAGGGTTAAAATCTCTAGAAGTTGATTTTCATACTGTACAGAAATTATTGGAGGCAAGAGACTGACTGAAAGAAAAGAAAAACAGAAATACCCATTTTTTGGTCAATAATAAATCTTGAATTGTGAGTATTTTCACTGCTTTACCTTTCCATCAGACAGTGATTTCTGATGGGGAACTAAAGCTATTATATCACTTTCTTCAAAGTCAGACTACATTGAGAAAAACAATGATTCAACACTGCTGAACACAGGAGCTGCTGGTCTACTGCTGCCTCAATCAGTTTGGTGTTATTGTGTGACTTTGGTGTCTGGTGGATGGAGCGTGGTGGCTTTAAAGAGAGCACAGATGTGGAACTGAAGCCGCTGACATCTTCCCTGTTGAAGCGTCTGTCTGACAGAAAGGTAAAGTGGTGACAATATTTTTAACATAGCATACACTTAGTCTGTTACAGATTTTCTTAGGTGGCTAAAACACCTTTTGCTGCTGACCCTCATCCACAGCAGTGCATTGCTTAGCTTCCTTTTCGCCCCTACTGCTGCCTTTCCAAACTGGGTGCGTACTAGGGTCATAGTGATATTCTGGTTTTGAGGTATACTGTGATTTTAAAGTTGATGGTTATCATACTGTGTACATTTGCTTATCTATGATATTGGGGAAAAAAAGCAACTGGACAGAGAATCTCACTTTTACTAAAGTTATTTTCAAAGAGGAGACTTTACACATACTTGCATTAACAAAATGGTTTCAAGTTTCAATTATAGTGATAAACCATGTGTTTAACCAAATATAAGCATTCTGTTTTCACGCCCTTAAAGGTATAATATGTAGTTTTTCCACATAAAAATTTCTTAAAACGACTAAACCTATATTATATATTTTGTTTAGTTGAGTACTTTGATTATCAGAAATGTTTCCAACAATTTTTCAAACCCAGATAAATATGAAATATTAATAACAGTAACGGACCGTGTCATTAGGTCGCAATGGCGGCGTAACTCCAGTTACCATAGACATTAAATGAAGGAGAAGAAGAAGAAGCAGACCGGCTGAGAACTCAGAGAATGAACGTTACTGTTGCTAGGCTAAGCTAACTCGTCATGGGTCATGGTTATGCATTGACGATTGCTCCACCTTCTGACACCGAAGCTGTCCCGGTAAACAAGCCGGTAAAACGGAAACGTACGGGTCAACCAAGCGATCCCAGAAGAATCTGGGATAAGAAGAGGAGAGCTAAATCCAGGATAAATGGAGTGGAGGCTGGCTAACCACAACATCTAACGTTAACGATAGGTTTCTATAATGCTGAGCTGATGCCGGTAAATGAACTGCATTTATAAAAGAGGCAGAGGAATAGCTAAACATAAGACGCACTGAGCAAGAGAGAGCAGCAGAGAGGGAGAAGCCATCGCTAACTGTAATGCTAAGTAACTAGCAGTTTGCTAGAGACACACGTAAAATTTAAAAATGCAGCAGTGCAGTTCTGGCAGGTATTCAGGATTTGGAGTGGAATACCTGGGCTTTGCTGTAGCAAGCAGAAACACTGACATGGTCTATGTATGTAACAATATGTAAATTTCATTGCTGCTTTCAAACACTTATACTTGTACCCAATACTTGTTTTGTCATGTCAATTATAAGACTGACGATTTGAAAATACAGGTGCTTTAACTATGTTGGGTTGCATAATACACAGTAGGAAAATATAGCCATTACCATTCCAACTATGATGAGCAATTTATGTCCAAATCTGTCAGTATCGAGTAATTCAGTGCTACCATGTGGTAGAGACAGCTGGCATTGGAGTATGTGTGACAGACAAGGAGAGAGACTGATGAGGAAAAAAATGCCAATTTTGCTGTAAAATAGACCAACCTGAACCCCCCTCCACCATACCTAACAATCTTGATCAGGAATGACAGTCCTTGGGTGCAGGCCAGGGCCTCCTCACCACAGACACATGATGGATATGGACATGCCTTTCCAAAGAAAAACATGGCCGGGTAATCAATGAAAGCCATGTTCTTGTTTTTTTTGTCTTTTTTTAGATTTATTTCAGGATATCATATCAAGATCCTATCCTCTTTTTTTTTTACACCACACCACCTGAACTTCAGGATGGAGGGGCAAAGGGTGTTTTGACTGAAGATATCATCATCTAGAAAATAAACTGGCTTGATGAGCTGATACCACTACCTTTTAAATAAATGCACATACTGTGCACGTGCATGCACACACATGAACACCAACCCCTCACTCACTCAGTCCCACCCTTTATTGGCCTGGGCTGGTAAATAAGGCCGGGTGTGTGAGAATCTCATTACCGCAACACAAAGCAGAATTTCCTCTGAGGATTGGTGTGTGTGTGTGTGTGAGAGAGAGAGAGAGAGAGAGGGAGGGAGAGAAATAGTGAGACGGTGCTTGTGTATGCAAAAGTGAAATAGAGCGAGAGTGTGCATGTGCGGGCATGGCTATCTCAGAGTGTATATATATATATATATATATATATATGTGTGTGTGTGTGTGTGTGTGTTAGGCAAGCTCAATCAGCAGCAGGCTGATGGGGAGGGAGAGTGAGGCAGCTGGGGCCTCCTGCCCAGGCCTTCAATTTCCCTCCCAGTCCAGCCACTGGAGTGTGTAATTACTATGGGGCCGGCCTGGGGGCTGGCATGGAAGTGCAAAGGCACACACACACACATACACACGCGCACCATCCCTCAGTATCCACCCTACCACAACCACTACCACCCCCCAAGTCACACACCTCCCACTAATAGCCCCCACACACCCATGATCTCCACTCTAACACACACACACACACACACACACACACACACACTCATACACACAGTTAAGAAACATGTCAGCCTCCCTCCCCTGGCCTGTAGTTCATCCTGATGCCCCGTGTTGCCCTGGGGTGGCTGAGCATCTATGATCCGCGACTGAGAGCACACTATGAAATCCCTCTCAGCTCTCACTTCACAGACACGCTGGAAAGTATCCACTCCTCCACCATGACACAAAGTATAGATTTCATATTAATCTACACTATATTTCTTCATGTGATTTGCTGCCAAGTCGGTTGTGTTTGCTGTAGCAGTGGAAAGGTGCAGATATTTTTATTTGAAAGTCCAGTCTTAAAAATCGACAGATTTTTCTAAACTGACAATTCCAGCCTCAACAGTGAAGTCCAAGCCTGTCTATTAACATGTCATCTGTGTATCCCATCTCAAGCAGAAAAAACATATAGCCTATCAATGCAGGTGTAAATGCACTCAAAATGCATTGTAATAGGAATGCAATCAGTTTGGCCACACCATATCTGTATATGGTCTAGCTTGTAGGGGTGGGCAGATCGATACCAAAATCTCGATCCTCTTTATTCCACATTTTCATTTTGAAGACCAATTCTAGCGTCAGTGGGGTCAATATTAAAAAAGGGATCAGTTTGTCTTTTCTGTGTTGAACCTGTTTTTATTTCAAGAATAAACTGTCTATGCAAACAATGTTCAGTTGTCGTGAACACATCTTCCGCATATACGTTTCACATCTCCACTGCTTTTCTGTTGTCCGCACTCAAACAACTTATTACAGACCCAGTGGCATCTGCATAGTTTAACTTTCACCTGATGTTGGCAGTAGGACAGTAAGCTCACCTCACAACCTTCTTGTTTATGCTGGAGGCTGACGCAGACCCTTAATTGTACTATGAATAGAACCACATCTGTGTGACCGTAGCTCTCCATAGAGTATGTCTGTTTGGGTGGTGATTTTTAGAAAACTCACCCGTTTAAATGTTATTAAGGCTTAAATTAAGGCCTGAGCCTTGTTGAGTGGCAAGCTGTCCAAGAGGAGTCACCACAGTCTATGACACCTATTTCACTTGACCTGCTAAAACACTTGAACTGATTATGCAATCGGAGCAACTTTCAGAAGATAAATGCACATATCAGGTCAGAGCAATCCTACATTTAAATTTATTTCAACTATGGAGTTGATACAGCAGAGTCCTGCACAGGTCCATTTTGAAAACCTGCACCTGCCCATACCCGTAAGGCTCAGTACCAGAACAGACCTGTCATTATGTTGAAGTGAAAGCCCCACCTGCCCACAAGTGTAAATAAAAGTCCTGTGAACCGACCCCGTGATATAAACACACCCAGGCTACAGCCACTCACATTAAGCTGGGTTCACCATTCTTGAATTACCAATCCAGTGGAGGAAACATCTCTTTCTCTGGCTGTGCTTGATGCTGGAATGGCAAAAACATTCTGCCCAGTCACTGCCAGGTTAGGAAACATTTTAGCATGCTCCTTCTACCACCATGAAACATCAAAAGGATTCTCCTTGGGTGTCTTGAACTCGATGTAGGCTGACACCTTAAACTCAGGCTGCAAAGTTTCATCGCTAGAGTCCTCCACGTCAGTGATAAATGTCACAGCGGGGTCAAAGGTTCAAATTGTGTTACTGACTTTCAAAGTAAAAGGAATTGGGGCTTGATAATGGTGATTTAGATGTCAAAATATTACACATAAACTGAACATCTTTCTCATTTGTTCAATTCTGAAAAATAAAAAATGTTTTTGTTCTCACCCGCTGCCCACCCACATGTAGTTCATTTTTACCCATGACCATACCCGTGAATTTATACATTAATGTGTTACCTGTTACACAGCTTTTTACAGGTCACCCATCAGATACCCGTCCCGGTACTCTGACTCTGAGATACATTACATGACAGTGCTTTAATCTTATCACTGTCCTTTTGGTCATACTTGGGCTTATTTAAGGCATGTGCAATGAAAAGTTGGTGACACAATAAAGTCATTGGACTCTCTTTTGCAACTGAAGTTGGCAATATCAGACGCTTGAAATACAGATCTTTCCTGTTTCCAGACAGGATTTAGACATTAGTGCTATGTGCATGATTATATGTTGATAAGTTTAATAAAAATACATACTCAGATGCAGAATAAACACTTCTAAAATAGTTCCCATTAAAATACCATATTGAGAGGATTGTGCAGTCTTGGCTCTCTGAGTTGTTTCTCTTGTTACTGGTGTGAAGCTACAGTTTCTAAATCTGTGGGTGGGATGTGTGCACTTGTTTCAACATGCTCAAAACAACGGGCGGACTTGAGAGAAGCTCCTTGATATAAGCACATTTTAATGGGACACACACTTACGATGTGTGCCTGACAGTATCTAACAGAGACACTGTGTACTTTTGTTCACGTAATAATGCTCTTACCCCTTGTGTGTATCTTGCATGCGTGCATGTGTGTATGTGTGTGTATATGTTGTCGCCCTTGTCCTCCTCCACGCAGCGGGATCATACACACACACACTCATTGGTGGGCCCTGGGACAGGCAGACAATTAAACAGGTCAGCATGGGGTAACCTCTGCCAGCCTGCGGGGGGCGGTAGACACGCAGCTGGAGGTAGCAGGACAGGCGAGAACAGCAACACCTCCGACGGACATGCTCTCTGTTTCACAGGCAGACACTGAGGGACACACACACACTTGTGTACACCCACACATGCATCTAGCCAGGAAGAGAGAAAGATGATGAAGAAGTTAGAGAGAGGAGGATAAGGACCACTTCTGGACACTGACCTCAACTCCTAACCTCTGAAATTACACAAAGAGAGTATTTCACACCTCAGACCAAAAATGATCAAATTAAAAAAGAAATTACTGGAAGTTTAAAGATCATCATCTTTCTGACATTTCTTTCCAAGAGGTTTTGCTCATCATTATTATTTGATAGTTATAGAAACATAATGGCCCCTGATAAAGGAAGCTTACTTAAAATTTACATTCAACTCAGTTTTAGGGTAATGTAACAAGGACATAAAACATCTATTTAAATATATGTCATTGTAATCATCACTCTGTCCTTTACTCTCCACTGTTCTCTCACTCCTCTTGGTGAATGTTAAATATTTTACATCGTTCCCTTTATCCCTTGCTCCACTGAGAGTGTATTTTTCCTCTGCAGAGATGTTACAACAATTAAGAAAACAGGTGCCTCACAGTGTCTGAACAAACTTCAGCCGTGGCTCCTCTGTGATAGAAGCAGATTAAAGCCTTTCTCTGTTTGCGTGGTAACTGATTGCCAAGGCAATGCTATTCTTGTTTGCTATTGCAGCCGAGGCGGAATTACCTCGATTTTGTACAAAATAGTCAATTAAATTAACTGTGAAAGGCTATTTATTTTAACCCGGGGATACTTTTTTTATTCTCTTTTTCTCTCCTCTCAGATGTTGTAAGAAAAAAAGGCAGCAGAAGAGGAGAAATTGGCAGGAGAACAAAGAGGGAGGATTTAGAGGAGGCCTCTGAGCTGGAGTCATACTGCCATCAGGTGGACAAAGGCAAACACTGCAGGGTCATGTCTGTCTGTAAATGTGTTTCAAGCAAAGAGGTGGAGGAGACAGAAATCTCTGTGTTGTTGTTCGAACTCACTCACTGAAACACTTTCTTTCCAAATGCATTATCCTTGTTTTCATCAGAGCCTTTATGTCATCAGATTCGGTGGTTGTCTAACTTGTGTGTATTATTTTCACCTGGTGTTAACAAACGAAATGTCATCTGGATATGTTATGTGCACAATGATATCTATAACTGGAGAAAAGGAGTTCTTCCAAAAATGTGCAGCTGAATCAGGTCTTTTTGAGATCAACAAAAAAACAAACCTCAGGACTGAAGCACACTGATTTGTGGCCTGACATTGAGATACACAAAAATAACAACACCAGTGTAGATCCAAGACATGTGTGGCCACAGTCCCACACCCCATACACTATTATAACCCCATACACTATTATCACATTACAATAAAAAGAACACGGATATTGTTTACAGTTACATACCGTAAAACTTCAGTGAAAGCCTTGTCCCAAATAAATGCTCAATCCAATTTACTCGCCTGATATGGCTTTACATTTTGACAAATAAATACTTGTCTCAATTAGACACCTGGTCTGACTCTGTCTGTTACCTCTGAAGTCATATAATCAGAATATGTGTCTGTTCTTCGATTTCCGGGAAAGTATTCACGTTCCTTCATATTCCATCAAAAGACTCAAAAGGGTTTTTCATAAAAATTTAATCCAAGTTGTTTTAACAGCAGAAAGTGGTGTTGTGTCAGTATGCCAGATGCCGTGATCCCTGGGTGCCAAAGTGTTGTAACTCTCTCTCTCTCTGATGAACGATTCATAATTGATATATTATCTGAAGCCTCATTTTTATGCAAGTAATATTCATACTAGTTTAAATAAACATTTTCACTGTATTTCCCATCTTTACTGAGCAACAGTTTTGTGTGAAAGGAATTAAAGGCCTGTCCCAAATGTGAGCCCAGTGAGTTCAATGATTTAAGCAAACTTCTACTACTACTATTACTGAGGTTTTACAGTACATTCAAGTATACTTGAATTAGATAATTGATTAGTAGAGGCATGACAAAAGCAGGAGAAATTCAGTTCTTCGGTACAGCTAGTTTTAATGATTGCATGATAAACACTGCTACTATAATATGTTGTGATGTCACCTGATACAGCATCAAACTGCTGGATTTCTTCCTGGGCAGTTTTTTTCTGTCTCTGGTGTTCCATCATTACATTACATTACATTACATTACATCAATACATAATATACATTTCACGTCATCCAGCTGACTTTTACTTATGGCACAGGCAGGGAGTTCCCAGTGCTGCCGGCATGGTATGGTTTCGGGGGGCGGCCTTTGCACACACTTTCCACACCACAGTGACACAGACCTGGTTGAATGTAAAACGTTTTAGGGCCAGCGTTACAGTGACATCATTTCATTTCCTCGAGGCAAAGCACGACTCACCACGACTGTAGGTTATACTTAAAATGTGGTATTGTTGTGTTACTGGAAGCCAGTGGGTGCCACTGCCTATCAACAACAACAAAGACAACTATGGAGGAAAGCGATAAGATGAAAGGGCTGGTCAGAGGCGATCATCAAAAATGCTCATATGCAGCGCACACTTCATTTCAGGTAAGGGAAAAAGTATTTACTGTTGTAGGGATGATTAACATTATGTGTATAAAATGTCCACCTAAACAGAAACTAAGGAGATATTATGAGGAAATTGGGTGTCTCCATAACGCAAATTTTTCAGCGCATTAGCTAACCTTAGCTTCAATAGGACAATAAACTGGAGGAAACCGTTCAAGTGTCGTCCTCCTTTGTAAGATTGGCATAGTAACTGTGCCATCCCACCTTCAGCAATTCTGTCAAATCATCCATGCACTGAGAGAATACGGGTTGGTCAGTCTGGTCCTGTTGGTCAGTGTGTACTTTTTTCCAAGTAACACTTACCCTGGAGTGTAAGTGACCTGACATGTGCGTTCATTAATTGAGAGCCCAGTTGATCGAAGAAACCAAGCATTATATTTCTACTTGAATCAATGAGATTAAGTTAATCACACATTCACTTCGCTCTCCCCCAGACAGAAAGCCCAGAGTGCACTCTGGCACGCTGAGAGTGTGGTGCTCTGGATAACCAAGCACCGGTACATTCCGACAACGCTCCGAATTGACAAATGGTCCAGTTTGTGCCAAAGTGCGCTCCGGCACTTGGAATGCATGCAGCACTCGCATCGTCTTCCTCCATTGCCTAAAACAAGCCAACAGAACTTGCTAGTTGCTAGAAATGTCAGGAAAACTGTTTTGCCTCCAGGTAAGCTCCGCCCACCAAAAAAGGATCATGCTGTTTACTAACAGTACAAGGGTCCATAGGAATTGAAGTACGGTGCATTACACAGACAGGTATTTGTCAAAGCATTATTTTAAGCACCCATCTATGTTTAAATTCATTTGTTATGAAAATCAGATAAGCTAAATGTTATTTGTAAACTAGGTGCCTTTATGAAGAATGTTTTTCCTTTGTTTAAGTAATATTTGTTGTCTGTTAGCCATGTCACATGCCATCATTTTGATATTATTGTATGTCACATTTGTGCTACATATAAAATACATTTAATTCAATTTAATAAAAAAGAGAATAAGCAAAGTATCCCTTTCAGCAAAGTTTTGAATGCATGATTTTACCTGTAACGGAGTATTTCTACACTGTTGTACTGATACTTTCATTGAAAATAAAAGATCTGAGTCCACTTGGATGGAACTGGTAACAAACATGGTGAAGATAAGTGCTGGTGCTATCTCTGCTTTTTGCTTTGCTAAAGGAAGGGGCTGAGGTGGAGTTGGGTGACCTTTTAACTTCTTTAGCAGATTTTTTATTTTTATTTTTTCATAGAATGTGGCTAAACTGTACGTCATTTACACCTGGCTGAGACTGGATCGACCAGACCACCTCCGGATGTGGTCTGGATAATGAACCATACTTCCTATGCACCTTGTATTGTTTGATTAATTCATAACCTGTTAAAATAAATTGCCATACCTAAACAACATTTGGTTTGACTTATTAACAGTTTAACATTACAACCGTCAGCTAATGCTTTATTAGGACTGTGCGAGTGTGGTTAGATCAGCTTTGACTGACAATGCTGGCTACATTAGCCAATAACTCCATAATTATCATCAAATATTGCTTATCTCGATGATGATGTTTAGAAGTATTTGACATCATCGGTGAGTAGAGCACAGATGAAAACACAAATACAGAAAATTTTCATGGGAAATAACTGAAACAAACCAAAACCACTGACTGAGAACATTTTCAGGGCCTTCAAGTGTCCAACACACCACACTGTGTGTTCATATGTGCTCACAACAACAAATATGCTCACATGACATGTTTATTTTATTTATTTATTTAACCTTTATTTAACCAGGCGAGTCATTAAGAACAATTTCTTATTTACAATGGCGTCATGTGTTGGTGTACAGATCCAAAAATTCAAAGCATTTTAAAAGGTTCAGTTTACAAAATATAAATGTCATGTAACAAATGATACAGGGCGCTCTGTCGTTCCGCAGATTCAGTACATTCCACATTTTGTATAGACATTTTGCTGAAACAAATATCTCCTCGTAAAATGTGTCAATTTAACTTTTGCCAGACACCCAAAACATATCATTCATATTAATTTCTTTATTACTGTTTTATTCATTTATTTTATTTTCCAAATAAGGGACGTTGTAGGTCACTGCACAATTGGACATAAAATATAATAATCATGATCAGTAATCATAATATAGGATGCCACTTTACTTTCAGCTGGGAGGGGGGGTCATCTCAACTAGCCATCATATTTGTTTACATTATTTACATTAAAAGCTAATGTGCTAATGACCCCACTCAGTGGACCAGTATCAGTGCTGTATTGACGTTATGTTATTGTGGTGGGCTGGTTGGGTTTTACAACAAACACAGTGTACAGAGTTTTCATTTTGTTTCAGCTTGTAATGATTCCAAAGTTTGGACACTTGATGTCATTTTCTGGCCTGTCTCTACTCTTCATCCTTTGCATTCTCTCTCTCCATTTTCAAATTCCGTGCCATTGAATCATATCACTAAAAAACCCGTTTGACAGTAATAATCACTGGTTTAAAACACAGTCCGCTGTACACAGTTACACTTAAATTACTTTCTTGAGAAATCATTTCAGGCCCAATCCACATACACATCACACATGTTAATACAAGGTGTAAATGGGGTATAAAAGAATAGACAACATAATGATGTTTTTTGTTTTTTTTTAGCATAGCTCAACATGAGGTAAATTTATCTTATAACAGATGCACCCAAACACCAACTGACATGCAAATGAAAACAAATAGACAAAAAACACAATGTAACACCAGAAACATAAGGGATTGCACACACGCATGCGCACACTGCTGTCTGGTTAAATGAGGCATGCTGTGATACACTGTTGTGAAATGTGTATGACAGTAAGACAGAGAGAATAATTGTGACTGCGAGATAGAGCAAATGATGTGTTGGAGGGAAGTAAACAATGCCAGTTCCTGTGATAGACTGCAAAACACTTTCCGTCTCATTGACTTTGAATAATTTTTCACATCAAATGAAAAGTAATTACATCACAACAACTCAACTTGTGTTGAATGGTTTCCTGTGTCTACGTCTGTAAAGCAAGATGAATATTTATACTGGTCAGAGTGAGCCTCTTCAGACACTATGTACAAACAGGAAACTATATGGAAGAACACTTTTAAAGATTATATTTACAACGAGTTGCCTGTCATCACAAAGGCACACAGAATGTGCAGCACATACTTTTTATCCTCAAAATCACAAAAAATTATAAAATTTGAGCAAACCTCCAACCGTTTTAATCGGTGGTGTAGTGGTAGTTGATAAGGGGGATGTACTACTGGTGGATGGGTAGGTAACCAAGGTGGTATTCTTTCCAAAATATACCAGTGGCTTTTTGGCTGACAGGTGGGTACACTATAAACTGCCAGAACAACTGGGTATACCCTCCACCACACCATTGATCATTATTAATTATGTTATAGACTACATATACATATATGTTTATATATAATTTGTATTGTTTAGACTAGGGGTGGGCAATGTAGCATATAAACTCGATTGGGCATTTTTGTTCTCCTTTTGAGGAGATTTCAAAATAGTGTGATATATTCAGTGTATCACAATATAGCCCTTTATGTCATATCACTAAGGCCTTGTTCATATTGCCAGCCCAAACTGTTTTGTTGGCATATCCAGATTGTATCTTGTATATGGACAGCGAAAAATCTTGCGAAGAATTCTGCAAACCAGATCCAAACCACATTTGGAAGTGATTTGAAATGCAATTACGATCAAATTTCTACAGATGTGTCCCAGTCTAGTTGCTCTGGCTGCTCAAATCATTGTAGTCAATGACCACAACATACAACAACATTAAATCAATGGTGCTTCTCACAGTCAAGAATGCTTCCTTGGTAGGACGGGTTCTTCCAAGTCAGGTCCTACAGAGGCTAGGCAAGATGCCTTCCGAGCATTCGGTGAACACATGTTGGAACAGGCTCGCACTCAGGTGTGCATCAGCGCACTAACACTGTGCTAAAGAGGAAAACATGAGAAACAACAGTCTGTGGACAGAAAAGAAATTGTTTAGAGGGCGAAATGATGGACTTTCATTTCTCATGCTTCCAAATTGGGAAGCCATATTACCACCACAGCAACCCATGCAGATGGGTTTGTGATATTAGTACATACAAATCAAATCTGATCACTTGCAAATAATAGTCCATTTCCTCACCTACGGCTTATTACCCAGTTCACCCCTCAGTATTCATACCAGTCTCACTAGTCATGTGCCAGATTGTTCGGAGTTTTGCCACCTAGCTTTCCAGTGTTTCTAGTTCCTGACCTGCCTGTGTTTGATTTTGTTTGCCTCATTTCCAGACCTTGCCTCTACGCCCTGCTACTCATCAGATTTGTTTCCTTAACTGGCTAATTTCCTGGTAACTGACTTTTGCCTGACTGACCAAGTAAACTACCTTACTGTTTTATTTTGTCTCAGTGTCTTTTGGGGTCACTCCTGCCAGTTTCTTCTAAATCATCACGTATATATATTTATATGCATTTATATGTTTTCTGCAACACTGTCTTCGAGAAACCATGTTGACATTTTATTTTTATGATTTTGACCATCTCTTTCTTCAGATGCAGGTTTATGACCATAGGCTCCAACTTCATTGACCCATCTCCATCTGGATCTCTGACTGTTATCCATCAGAGTCTTGACACTGTTGACTTGAACTTTCACAGACTCCTAGCAGATACAGTTGCTGTGTTCTGTTTACTGTGTGGATTGCATAGATTGGCCTGCATACAGTATATGATCATAATCCCAGAAAGTTGCTATCAATATGTAAGACTGAAGTCAGCCATAGCCAGTATTTTGTGCTGATATTTCATCTCTTTTACTGGCTCGTTAGGCTGTAATATATAACACTGGCAAACCCTAATTTGTATAGAAATGTACATAATCACTCATTAATGTTGCTTTGATAGTAAATCTAGTCACTGCTGTCTGGAGTAGTGTGGTCATGGATGGATGGGTTAAATGGAAACAAAACATATGTAACTCCACTGAGTTTATGAACTGATTGAGTTCAGGCAGTTGTGTGATCAGTCAACATAAAACAGGCAGTTTCTATAAAGGCCAACTGTAAAGCTTTTAGAAACTAAATCCAACCACATACTGGTACACCATGTTCTGTGAGTCAGAGTTTGCCATGGAAATGAGGTTTACTCCACTTCAGGCATGTTAATGTGTCTAATCCTTGGATTATGGACCCATTTCAAGGTGAAATTACATCAGTGAGTGTGGGGATCACCATAATAATGGTTTACTGGTGGCATCTTCTGCTAATCCTATTTCATTCATAATCAAAAGCAGGTGGCATGCAGCTTTGCACATTTCTTCTCTGCACAAAACTAATGATGCAGACACCGCAGGAAGTTAGCTGAATTCCTGATTTCCTACATGTTGTCCTACCAATACAAAGTACTGTGAAAAAAAATCTGGTAGTTTCATAGTAAAAAATGCTTCTCACACGGTTCTACCATAAGGGTTAGGAAATGTAACATATGCTGGCCCAGAGGGTTCAACACACTGGAAATAGACACAAGTAAATGAATAATCATCCATTTGACAACATGTGCAGCATTTTAGAAAACACACTGGGTGATACCTGCTCAGCATATTAAAAACTGTAAGGGGATGTGCTTGGACCCAAATGCAGCACACAGGACACAAGAAGAGTTAGTAAGGACGTTGAATGCCACAGCACTGCAGATACAGGACAGGAAAGGTTGTCAGCACACAATATAGTTCAACACCCCAGCAAAGCCTCTCCACAAAGTCCTTAGCAGCTCGACTGTTTTGGCAGACTGAACCAGGCCAGGAGACAGGTGAGTGGGTGGTGACGTTTGCCCAATCACACACACAGTTCAGTTCAATATAGGCAATGGCACCGTGAAGGAGCTGGCAGGCGATGTAGTCATGGATGCAGAGTATCCGCAACCAGGTAAGTACACAGTCCAAGCAGATGAACCACTGGTGAACACGCAGAAGGCAGGTCAAGGCCAGGCAGAGGGTCAAGAAGGCAGCAGGTAAATACTCAATGGCTAGTGTGGCAGCACAGTGAAAGTCTCTAGACCACAGAAAAAGACAGGTAACCAGATGGGAAGACTGACATTGAAGAATCATTGTCGGATAGTGATTCCAAGCAGCCATAGGCAAACAGGTACCAAGAACACAGTAGCAAATCTCGAGGTCGAGGACAGAAGGCTGGTGCATTTATCAGACGGGAATCAGACAAGGCAGATTAGTCAGACACAGTCAGGGTTGGCAACAGGAAATCAGTCCAGTCTGGCATGAATGGTAAAGAACAATCTGATAACGAGTGTGTATGAGGCTAGGCAGGGCTGTTTCAAGACACCCTGGGGGTCCTAGGCTAGAGGCACCTGAGGCAAAGGAAAACCAGGATGAATGGAAAATGACTGAATGGGCGCTGGGTGACTGGGCATGCACAAATGAGCAGGTGATCAGAAATGCAGAACTGTGACATTAAAAGCATTTTAAAAATGCTCGAACCCCAAATTACTCCCGATGCTCACAACACAGTGGAAACTGTTTCCAGGGGACATACAGCTGGGACACACTTGTTGTCATAATGTGTGGCTTGTGAAGTTATTAGAAGTCAGTTATCTGTCAGTGGTGTTGGAAAATCACTTGAAATTTAAGTTTTCTTTCACTTATTTAAACATTGTGATCACACGATTCAGATATTATTATAACTGGTGTTAATTGTTAATTAATTAAATAAAGTAAATAAAGTAAAATGATTATTAAAATTGATGTTTTGAGACTGCTGTGCACGTGTTGTCAAACTGGTGAAGATATTTTGTAAATGCTGCACATGTTCATAGTTTCAACAAGTACAAGGTTTTAATAAAAGGTCAAAAATCAAAGGAATAGAAGAAATAGAAAAATAAAGAAGTTAAAAACAAGGGACAAGAGAGGTTTAACTCAAATGGTTATATAAATGGACCTGCATTTGTATAGGGTATTTCTAGTCATCTGACCACTCAAAGCACTTTTAACACTACAGGTCACATTCACCCATTCACACACTAGTGGCCAAGGCTATCATTAAGGTGCCACCTGCTACTCAGATTTTTAACACACTCACACACCGATGGAACAGTCATTGGGAGCAATTTGGGGTTCGGTATCTTGCTCAAGGATACTTCAACATGCAGACTGGAGGAGCCGGGGATCAAGCCGCTGCTCTTCCAATTGGTGGACAACCCGCTCTACCTCTGAGCCACAGCCACCCCGGCTATTATTATATAGCCTAAATGCATCAAGGTTTTTTTTCCCTGTATCAGAAAAATCCAAAGTACCACCACTTGATTCAAAAATTATTTTGATATACGAAATTATTTTGATATACGACCCCACTATTGAAATAGTTATTAGGTAAGGTGAAGAGAGAATAACTCCACTGTATAAGACGGTTATAGATAGGGGCTTGGAGAGCATGGGGGAAATCTGTCTGCAACAGAGTTGTAATGGCTAAAAGAAATCTTCCTTTGCTTTTATTGGCTCATAAGCATAGGCAATTGGATTTTTGACTTTGACATTCTACCTCAGCAAAATTCACATACTTCATTCTATCAACACTAAAATATTCTTAAGTAGCTACAGTGTGATTTCACCGTTACTAATAAACAACAATTCTCATGACATAAGCACTGATGGAAAAAAAGATGGTGGCTTACATGGTTCCAAATACAGCAAAAAGACATATTTGATCAATTGATTTTCTTAGCAGTTTACTTTTATAATGTAATTTTTATAGTGGTAAATCTAATTGATTCATTGAACTTAGAAATGTATATGTCTTTTTTGCTATTTCATCCCTACTTTCAAGGGCTAGTGTGTAGGATTTAGTGCGATCTAGTGGTGAGGTTGCAACATTGTAACCAACTGTAATTTCTCCTGTCGGCCAAGCATGTAGGAGAACTGGCTGAAGGCAACCTGCTCCATAAAAAGACATAAACAGCTTGCTCTGAACAAAAATACAACATTTCTTATTTTCAAGTTACTATAAACTAGTCCATACCCATTGGTAGCTTTGTCATCTTCTACCTATGCCAATCCTCAATGCCTATGTGCAGTTTCACATAGATTGACCACGTCAGTGAGTAGAAAAACGTGGGACAGACAGAATGACTGACTGACAGAATGACACACTGACAGTTTCTGTATGTTCAGCATATCATACCATGACTTAGTCATACCAACAATTAGAAAAAACAACAACATTGGTCCACAGGGGGAGCCACAGCGATCTGTCGCATTTTAGCCATTCTTAAGCATTTTTCTGTTGTTATAGCGCCACCCAGTTGCCAATTAGAGTTAAATTTCTCCAGTCACCTTGAGGCGTCCTGTTCTGCATATCTACCAAGTTTAGTAAAAATCGACATGGCGGTTAGGCCTAGATAAGAAATTAGCTCTCTAGCGCCCCCATTTTGTTTGATTGGGATTGTTTGATTGAATGGAGGGGTCCCCTCAGATTATGTTTGGTCATATGCCTACAAAGTTGTGTGGTGATAGAAGCTCAGTTTTAGTAAGTTTTCCAACTTTTGCCAAGAGGGAACTTTAGATATTGTTCCCTAGATTATGTTCACCAAGTTTCATGCAGATTGGTCAAACTTCCTAGGAGGAGATCGATTTTAAGTGTTTTCCAAAAAATTCAAAATGGTGGAAAATCTATATAACCTGAAGTTATGGGTTCTTGAGGTAAATTTGTTCCTCATGAGGACAGGGCATGAGATATGCTTGGCAGCTGGAACAGAGATACCAGCTGAACTGTGGAGGAAAACACACAGAGGATGCAGGGGAGGAAGTAAACAGCAGCGGAAAAAAAGCAGGGTTGAGTACTGGGAATGTAGTCTTATGTGCTTCACTGAGACATGGCTTCACCAGGACATTCCCAACAACAACGTCTCCATCAGCAGCTTTCAGACTGTTCGGGCCGACCCGGACTGCACTGAGAGAGGTAAGCGCAAACGAAGAGGGGCTTGCCGTTCTAGTAAATAACCGCTAGTTCAGTCCGGAACGTATCTGTCCATTGTTATCCAAATAACAAACCATGGGTAACAAAGGACATCAAAGTCATCCTCAACTCAAAGAAGAGGGCCTTCAGACCTGGTAATAGGGAGGAGGTGAGAACAATACAGGGGGAGCTGAAGATGAAGATAAGGGAGGCTAAGGAGAGGTACAGGAGGAAGCCAGACTGACTGCACTCTCCATCATGAGGACTACACCCCTCCCCCACGTGTCGTCACCTCAACAATGTGCTTCACTGCTGACCATGTGAGAAGACAGCTGATGAGACTCGACTCAAATAAGGCTGCAGGCCCTAATGGTGTCAGCCCCAGGGTACATAAAGCCTGTGCCCCCCAGCTATGTGGAGTACTTCAGCGTGTCTTCAACATGAGCCTGAGTTTCCAGAGGGTACATATATGTGTGTATATATATATACATATATATATATATATATATATATATATATATATACACACATATATATATATATATATATATATATATATATATATATATATATATATATATATATATATATAGTGTGTGTATATATATACATATATATATATATATATATATACACACACATATATATATATATATATATACACACACACATATATATATATATATATTTGTTATTTGTTAATAATTCCTGTTTATTTAACTATAAATTTGTAAATACTATTGTTTAAATTTCTTATAATTTCACGTATCTTTCCTCTGTTGCAAGGAGCACCTGTAACATAAATAATTTCCCCTCGGGGATCAATAAAGTATTTCTGATTCTGATTATTGCTTCTGTAGTGGCTATTTGTTATAAACTAAACAAGCAACAAAATTAAACAAATTATAGTCTAAACTCATAATAATAAAGCCACTGAGGCACCTATCAGGCGAATCTTATGCAGGGAATGAGTCCATTGTCCAGGCAGAGATCAATGTTTCTTGGGGGTTTGTTTTAGAAGAGCGAGCAAGCAAAAAATCAAACAAAAGCGACCATGCTGCCTCTCTTGCCCTGGTAAAAAAACGTGAAACCTCAAAGGGTGCCTACCTGTTCCCCACCTGGCTACCATCATATAAACTCCACCCATGTGTGGACTCCACCCAGTGATGTGCCCCACGATAGCAAATTAATCTAATAGAAAAAGCAATTACTCAGATTAATTGAAATAATAATAACCAAAATAACCCAAACAGAATCTAATAACAAAAATAATATAAAATAGACATTTAGCCACTAAACATAACAAAACAGTGAATAGCTATAACAGCTTCATTCGCATCCTCCCATGACCATCTACCACTGTGCCAAATTTAACATGGATTGACCAAGTCAGTGAGGAGAAAAACGTGGAACACACACACAGACACACCCACAGACAGAGTTTTTGTCATTATATAGTAAGATAAGATAGTAAGATAACAACTACTGGACTACAACTGGACACAGGGACAGAAGTCAGCCTCTATTGTTTGTTTCCAGAGAGCGTGGGGAATTTATGCCTGTAAGTATAAGCACATATTTAATTTTGTGTTAAGCATGTTGTGGCGGCGGGGTGCGGTTGAGTTGCCGGCTGCTGGAGGAGGGAGGGGGAGTGTCTCAGCCGGTGACCAGACAGCTGGACACACCTTCAAACAAAAAGCTCAAGACCCGGGGCCTGTTGTTCGAAACCTAGATAAGGGATTAAGCCGGGATATGTTGGTTATCCTGGTTTAATTTAGCATTGATTCGGTTGTTTGAAAGTAGAGGCACATATGTTGCCATGGATATTTATTCTGTGCACTTAGCCTGGTCCCGACCAGGCTAACAACCCGGCTTAGTTTAGCCTGGTGCCTTATTTGTCCATTCAGCTGTCACTGCGATCGGAAATCAATGTGTTTTACCGTCATTTCATGTTCTTATGTACGTCTTTGCCTCATTTTTTAACAAAATACATTAAGCCTACAATAAAAAATAAAAAAAAAAGCCATTTCAAACATTATTTTTGTCATAGCCCAAACATACTTTGACATGCACATATCTTTACCAATAAAAGGATTAATAGTTGGAATAAACATACAAGTAGGTGTATTTGGCATTAACACAATTAGTGGTTATTAGGTAACTGTATGACCTTCCCAAATTATATTCCCAGTTAACTGGACCGATAACTCCTATGTACTTTACATCAATGAATGAAAACATGAAGATGAAACCACAATATTCTTTGACCTCATTTTATTTAAATGAAAAATACTAAAATCAGTCACTGTCTGCTTGGAGCTGGGGAGAGAAAGAGAGAAATAATATTGATTAATACGTTGCATCACAGTCATGTTTACAATGTGCATTAAAGTCACTTACTTCTTTCTCTAGTTTCTTAATTTCCAAGTGCAGTTTCCTTAAGGTTTTTCTTTTGTCTGTAAAGCTCCATGTCCTGCAGCTTTCTCTTTTCACACTGGAGCTTGACATCTGCAATTGCTATCTGCTCCCTCAGATGACTTGCTTTTATCTTAAGCGATTTATACTTTTTATAAAAACAAAACATGAATGCAATCCTGATATAAGCAGCTATTTAATGAAACTGCAAAAAGCAGCTATTTTCAACAACCCTGCTATGAGCAGCTATTTGATAAGAACTACAAAAAGGCAACTATTTTAAGGCAGCTTAAACAAAACACCTTATAAAGGCAGCTATTTTAACAAAAAACAAAAAAAACTCATTAAAAGGCTATCTGATTGGAGCTGTGGAGAGAAAGAGAGAAATAATATTGATTAATACATTGCATCACAGTCATGCTTACAATGTGCATTAACATCACTTCTTTCTCTAGTTTCTTAATTTCTAATCCCAATTTCCTTAAGGTTTTTCTTTTAATTTGTCAATTTGTCTTACACTGCAAGACAATCCAAAGTCAGACAGTCCACAGAACACCGCTGGTTGATTAATGAATGAATAAAATGATTGATTCCTTGTACAGTATACTGGAATAATGTACCTCTGGTTTTTGGACAATCAGACATGTGAACATAAACAAAACAGTACGTTGCTCACCATCACCACAACATATAAATTGCTGCTAGCTTGCTTTATGGCTTTGCCCACTGCCAGACAGCCAACTCTGCATGGGTATGTATGCTGTATCTATTTTATTAACAGCATAGCCAACTTTCTGTAGCATGGCTTGTGTGTCAGTGCATTTGACCGTACATAATATGACTGTTGTGTTTTATCTATTTTTACTTTCCATTGCTACTCTGCATGTCTGACTGTAATGCCAACCTGTGTGTTTGTGCTTGGTGTTTCTTGCATGTCTGTTTGTGCAGTCATACAGTTTGTTGTTGTTGTGTTATTGTATTGTACTGGTGCTCTGCTGTTGCTTGCTGCTTTGTATAGCCTTTGTTCCATCTTGACAATTTCTTATTGCTATAATTAATTCTATCTTTATTGTCCTGTGATTTTTTTTTTATCATTTTATTGGTTTCCCAACATCTTGCACAAGAACTGCAGCTGAAAATTAGCCAGCTGGCTGACATTGGCACATTTACAGAAATGTTGATTAATGTGAGTTGTCCTTAGAAATAAAGGAAATCTAAAAACATTTGAAAAAAAAATCTAGCAGAGAGGTGGAAAGCTGTGGCCAGTGAAGAAATTGTTTCTTCAATATGGTGCATCCCCTGGATGGCTAACTATCTTCAGGTCATCATATCCTCGGTCAATACAGTTTCAGACCGTAGCACAATCACATTATCACAGTGTAGCAGGGAAAAAAACAGTGCATGCCCTGAATGGTAAAGCATGACATCTTTACTAATTTAATTATTTATGTGTTCATTTATAATAAATAATGAATTTATTTATTTATTTGTTTATCATGTCAGTACTGAATCGTGATGTTCATGTTCACAAGACATTACGACAACTTCATAAACAACTGATTAAACATGTACACCTCAATCTGTATCCATATCAATCACAGACACATGTAGCCTTTCATCTTTCAACTGACGCCTCCATACCAAACTATATGCTTACTACGGCCACTGCATTAGTACTATACTATGACGTTTTAAATGACATTTTGATGACATACTGCTATGACTTTTTTTATATTTTGATGATCTACTATGCTATGACCTTTTTTATGATATTTTAATGACATACTATACTATGACATTTTTTATGATATTTTGACAACATACTATACTATGATGTGTTATGATATATTTATGACATACTATACTATGACATTTTAATTATATCTTGGCAACATTATGACAATTTTTATGACTTTCTGACACACTATACTATGACTTGTATGATATTTTGACAACATACCATACTATGACGTTTTTTATGATATTTTGATGACATAATGTAGCATTTTGTTTTTACAAAGGGATTACACGAGATGCTTTACTATTCTAATCAGGAGTGACTCAAATGAAAAATGTGTAATCTTTGGCGATTAGACCCCATTGAGATGGTATGATTTAGGGAGCATGATGAATCCATCGTCCAGTAGGGAACCCCAAAGAGATCTAGATGGTGGTGGTGGTAAAAGTGGTGAAGATGAGATGTGAGGAAGATGGAGAAGTGCTGATGATCTGGATGAGTAGAGGAATGAGCATTTGCTTGAGCTTGTCCTGGACTCTGGATGCGATGACTGAGGTGAACAGGGTGGAGGAGGGCACTACAGCTCGAAATAAATTGACGGCTGACAGCAGCAGAAGAGAGAGCAGATTTAAAATTTTGCAGTAGCATCGTCATTGGCTGATGGAGGTCGCGGCAAAGTTTGATTGGATAACTAGAAGAGTGAATAGTCAGCTGATAAGAGGAAGCAGTGGGGGTGGGATGGAGAGAATTGTGAATGGATGAGCACAAAGAAAGTCTTCCTGATTAAACACATAAAATCCCAAATCTGAAAACTGTAATTATAAAACCATACACTGTAGATATTTGTAAATACAGTCTATGTGCAAAACATGAAACAAATGTCACATCTTGAGCTGAGTTTAGAGAGCACCAAAATCATCTACCCACTCTCAGGTAAATCAAATGTGATAATCCATACAAATTTAAATAAAGTGCTGTAAAACTTTAGTAGTTCAACATTTTGGGAAACATGCTTATTCTCTTTCTGTCTGTGTGAGTTTTCATGTTTTGCTTTCACCCACAGAGACTATGAACTAAACAGGATCTTGTCTTGCCAAAATATGAGCAACAATAAAGATTGTACAGCGTTGTACAGCGATGTTAATGTTTGGTAGCGCGTTAATGGTAATTCCCATTATGTGTTAATGGAGGTGGAAGAAGAACTTCGATCTTTTCTTTAGGTAAAAGTAGTTTGCACTGGTCGTGAAAGGTAACGAAGTACATTTACTCTCAAGTACTGTACTTAATTATAATTTTGATGTACTTCACTTAAGTATTTCCATTTACTGCTTCAAATTGTTCTTTATTACATCTGAGAGGGAAATATTTTGACTAGATTCAGACTAATAACAAAAAATATAATGAACAATTGATTTATGGTGGTTAAACATAAGACTTGACTGCTACCTCCCAAAAAAACCCACATTTACTAGCCTTAACATTAAAGTGATTAACACATGAATGCATAAGTGATTTTATTTTATCTGAAATGAACCGTTCTGCAGACTGAGTACTTTTACGTTTTGTTTCTCCTACACTTTTACCTTAGTAAAAGATCTGATTACTTCTGCGACCACCGCAGCCGTGGGTCAAATTAGTCCGTTAGCTCGATAAAAACACCTAATGGCAATTACTATTGACAGGCTACTGAAAATCAGCATTGAGATAATATTGTCCTTACAAACAATTCATTTTTATTTTACGTTTAACATAAATTGATACTTACAGGCATAAATTTCCCATGCTCTCTGGAAGAGAACAGTTCTGCACACAATGTGACTAATATTTGAATTAAGTAGCCTCAAGATAGAATCAATAAATGAAGCAAAAAAAATATTTGTTCACTCATAATACTGGTGTTAAAAGGAAAATCAAAAACCCAACAATGACAAAACATTTGTGATGCTGTAAGTGTGTCAGCAGCAGTGGTGGAGGAAGTGTTCAGATCCTTTACTCGAGTAAAAGTATTAATACCACACTGCAAAAATACTCAGTTACTAGTAAAGGTCCTGCATTGTAAATGTTACATATTAAGTAAAAATATGTGTGGATAAGTGGGGAAATGTATTTATGTATTAGAAGTAAAACTACTCAATGCAGAAAATTTTAAATAGATTTAATAAATAATTAAAAAATATATTTTAAAGGAGAAGCAGCAAGTAACTAAAGTAATCACAGTAATTGAGTAAAAAGTACAAAATGTCTCTCTGAAGTGTGGAGTAAAAGTAGAAACCATACTGAGATTAAAATACTCAAGTAAAGTAAAATTACCTCAAATGTGTATTTAAATATAGTTGAGTCAATGGACTTACATATACGTCCCAGCACTGGTCAGCAGAGGGACACACAGTTACTGAAATTACAGTAATTGGCATCAAGGACCAAGTTAAACCCTATGGGCCCTAGGCATTTTGGGGTATTTTTACTGCCTTTTCTTTTAAGCTCATATCACAGTCATTATAAAGGCTACATACACGTGCTATATCTTGGGGGGGGGGGGGTTCCAGGACAATCTGGGCTAACCAGATTGGCCATCATTCCATGTCCTTCTATGTGTCTGTATTTTATATTAATTTTTATATCAATGAAAAAAACAAATCCATTTGACTAAATTCTTACATTTTTACATGTATCTCAACATAGCAAGTTGGAAGTAGACATATTCTGCCATATATGAAGAGGGGAGACTCTCTGGAATCTGGCAATATAAGAACCATGATGGTGGGACATTCTGTCACTTCATAGCTGTCCAAAACATGTGGTTTGTGCCAGGCGGACATGATTGCCAGTATTTTTTCATTATTGCAAGAAATTCCATTGACTCATTCACAAGTCAGTGATCTGGGGTATATCGGGCATTGTATATGGTGACTACGGCCCTGTCAGCATGCATAATTAGGCCTCAGTTGTCTGGGTGTGCAAAGGTGAAGTGGCTGGTCTTGTCATACGAAGTTTGATGGAGTCGACTGGACAATATGGAGATATTAGCATCTTGAAAGCTGGACTACAAATGTGGATAGACAGGGAGAAACACACGCAAGCCTAAGACGTGGTAAGATACTGTAATCATTTTTTTCGCTGTTAAAGATTTAGAATAGCGTTAAGCTGCCACCACCTTTGTTAATCCGGTCTGGTCCGGTGTCAGAGGCAAGAGAACATTTACCCCAAAAGGCAGGAATGTAATACAAAAATAATCTTTATTTGGAGTACAAATTCATAAAAACTGCATGACAACCCCACACAGGAATCCCCATAAGAGTCAGCCACTAAATAACTTGGCAGCCCCCCCAACCCTTAAGCACACAACACTGCAAGTGAGTTAAGATAACTTTGCTCACACCTTACAAAGATCACTGCACACAGCACAGCAAAATAGAACTCTACACACTTCTAAACAATGCACAGCAACCAATATGGACTGCTCCAAACTGTAGGCAGGTCAAACCCACTCCAACCAATAGGGGAGGCAGGGCCTAACAGAGTCATAAATGCTGCCTCTAAGGGTAAATTCCAATTCCTGTCTTAACCCTCAATCTTAACCCTCAATCTCAAAAATGCGCACTCCCGCGAAGTGCAAGTGCTGTCCCGATTCTCAGAACGTTAAGTTGAGGGTCAAGAATAAGGGCTGTATGTCCCTCACTTTTAAGATTTTCCAGGACCACCCTTGGTAGTGAGTGCTATCCCAGAATCCTTTGCGCATCATCCGCCGAGCCCAGCCGAGCCTGGCCGAGTACAGACGATTCAGTCAATGCAAGATGGCGGCGACAAGCGTAAGGAAGCGGAGTTATCAATGTGAGTATTTTCCTCGTTAATAGTTGTTTTAAAATTATGATAACCATTGCATTATCTTAGTTTAACATCATTTTATGGACTATAGACCTCTATGTAGTGTAACACACATATCTTTTGGCTAGCTAACGAAGCCGGCGCGGGCGCTTGCCCCTGCACGTAACCCCGGTTCTCTGATAACCGAGTATGCTGTCATTCAGTTACAAAAAGCCATTTTTCTCAGTGATAATGTAGTTGTTAAGTTGTTTTAATATACGTGAAATGTTTGCATTGACATTTTTGTAAGATGACCGGACGGTGTCATCTCCTGTAGCCGTAGAGTCTGCAGCTGGTAACGGTACAACTGCAGGTTAACGATAGTGATCGTATTATCTGGTGACTTTCCGCTGAATAAGTTCAGTCGGTTGTTGTGGTACAGATTATTTGGTTGAATATCAACTTATAACCCAAAGAGTGAAACGTTAACGTGGATGAAAGTCACCAGATAACACTTGTGTGACCGTATAAGCAGCCTCACTAGTTCTGCTGGATGTTGACTACAGTATTCATTGTGATAATACTTGCAATACTGCATGAAACTAAACTAATAACTTCACGAATATCTGACAGGTAGCCAAAAAAAAATAAAAGAAAGTAATGTTGTTATCTCTGTTCCATTTCAAGGCCACCAGACAAAACACGAGCCCTGATTCATTTCAGGGCCACCAATGAAGACAAGTTTACAAAAAGCAAGCAGGCTCCAAAAAAACTATGGGAATGAGTAACTTGTGAACTGTTCATATTCATAACATAATTCTCGGGCACAACGACAACTGTTCCCCGAGTGATCAAACATTCTGTTACAATATGAAATCAACACAGCTGCAGACGGCAGCAGATTATTGTTTGGTAACTGCACATTTGTTTTGCTGCCCCTATACTGTCACTTTTTGGAAAGATTTTGTCGAGTATATTAATTGTAACATTATGTTTTATTTTCACTACTGTACAAAGATGTGCTGTTTGGATTTTATGTTGTCAGCATTTCTAATCAAAAACAATTCTATTTCATTAATCTATTTATTATCTATAGCGAAATTCTATATTCATAAGAGTAGATTTTATAATAGAAAATCCTTGTTCAAAATTTTTATGAATGAAATGCAGCAATACTTAGAAACCATTCAGCACTCCACAAACTCCAAAGCTATAAAGACTCTGAAAATATGTAAACAATTTAATGGTTTGAGCTGCTGAACTTTTTATTTATTTATTTGTTTATCTTATTTCTCTTTCTTTTCTCTTAACCCTGGCATATTAGTTGTGTTCATGTCTGTCACTGCTTGTTTTGTACAAATAAAGTGTTGGGGGGAAAAAATCGTTGCATCTTTTTATTGACGACTTCTGATGATGTATATTTCTTCTTCTTTGAACTGACAGACTGGACCGAGTTTTGGCCCCCCACAGTCTTAAGACGTATTTGCCTTTGAGGGGTGTCCCATTTCTAAGTCACAAAATAGCCCTTAACACTTGGTTTTGAGGGCTACTAAGATTGAGGGTTGAGCTTGAGGGTTAAGATTGAGGGTTAAGATAGGAATTGGAATTGGCCCTAAATGCTGCCCTGGCAGGGTGTCAGATCGCTAAAATCTACAATAAAGCTAATAAAGACTACACTATAACAAAACTCTGAGACAACACATAACATTGAAAATTGAAGTTTAAACTTATCTCGCCGGCCTGGCGACGACCCCCCCACAAGTTGCAAGCAGCACCCTCCCACCACGGTGCCGCAGCCACAACCAAGAGTTCAGTCTTTCTCACGGGCCGTCCAGCTATTCTCTCCCCACGTTTGAGTCAGCATGCTCCTCCCAAAGCCTGAGCACAGGTGAGAGTCATCAGTCATCAGTGCGTGGGAATCCCTCCCCACACTCGCCCACAGGGAGGGAGCGACCCTCCTCCTCATTTCCTCACTACATTAAGTGACTGATAGTAAAGTGGATTGTAAAGAAATTCGTCAGGTTTTTATTTTGTAGAAAATTAGTCTGGATTATAGCATGATGGGATGACAGCACAATGATGTGTGGTGTCATTGGAAAGTTCTGCTCCTGGCTTTCATGTGATATGTGTGGCATTTCTGTGCGACCCTGCATTCGCGAGTAATCCACCCAAGAGTAATGTGTGTGCAAAGCTGTATGAAAGCTCTGTTACACATCACTTTAGTGTAACTTTATCATTATTTTTTTGCTGTGAAAACATTGGACTACCGACAAGTGCTTGGTCTTGTTGGCTGTTTCACGTGATATGCGTGGCTTCTCGCTATGACACACGGTTGCGAAAATCCACAGAGAAGAACAGGTGTGAATTTGGACGCACTATGCGTTGTTCGGGCCGATAGGGTTTAAGTAGTATTTCTTTAGCCCTAAAAGTTCAAATCAAATCACTCCAATTACTCTAAAACATAATCTTTTTTTTTTAATCTAATCTAATCTTCTTTAATCTAATCTCATTTTATTATGTGATTTTTATTTGATTTTGAATCATCATTTTTTTTAATTAAAAAAAGTAAAAATAAGAAAACATTGGTGAATCCCAGAAGACAATGGCTATGTACAAAATAGGAAAAAAAATGTTTTTACATTGTTTCCTACATGGATGCCCAATGATAATAATAAAAAAAACAGTCCAATAAGCTGGTAGTTCATCTATATTCATATTTGCATAGTGATTCAAATAGTTTATTTATTTGCGTTTTTCTCCCTTTATTGTGTGAAGGGGTAGTTTACCACTGAGAGTACAAACAATTCTGGGCCCTAAAAGAAAATAATTGATTTTTTAACTTTTATTTTACCATTGCTTCTCTACTGTATTTGGACGCCCTTTAGTCATCTTTACTATATAATCACGAAAACTCTGTCTGTGGGTGTGTCTGTTCCACGTTTTTCTCCTCACTGACTTGGTCAATCCATGTAAAATTTGGCACAGTGGTAGAGGGTCATGGGAGGATGCGAATGAAGCAATATTACATCAGTTGGCCAAAGGGGGGCGCTATAACTTTGAATGGGCATATCTCATGCCCCGTATGTCATAGAGACATGAAACTTTGCACAGAGATGCCTCTCCTCATGAGGAACAATTTTGCCCCAAGAACCCATAACTTCCGGTTATATATATATTTTATATTTTGAATTTTTTGAAAAACACTTCAATCAATCTCTTCCTAGGAAGTTTGACCGATCTGCATGAAACTCAGTGAACATAATCTAGGGACCAATATCTAAAGTTCCCTCTTGGCAAAAGTTGGAAAACTTACTAAAACTGAGCTTCTATAAGGCAATGAATATTGTGGAGGGGGTCGCTCATCACATAAAGGTGTATAACATCTCAAGGGTTTCACCGATCACCACGCAACTTTGTAGGCATATGACCACACATAGTCTATGGGGACCCCTCCATTATTGACCCCATCAAACAAAATGGGGGCGCTAGAGAGCTAATTTCTTATCTAGGCCTAACCGCCATGTCGATTTTTACTAAACTTGGTAGATATGTAGAACAGGACGCCTCAAGGTGACTGGAGAAATTTAACTCTAATTGGCAACTGGGTGGCGCTATAACAACAGAAAATTGCTTAAAAATGGCTAAAATGTGACAGATCGCTGTGGCTCCCCCTGTGGCTGAATGTTGTTGTTTTTTCTTCTGATTTCTGGTATGACTAAGTCATGGTATGGTATGCTGAACATAATCATGGAAACTGTCAGTGTGTCATTCTGTCAGTCAGTCATTCTGTCTGTCCCACGTTTGACAAATGATATCATGTTACCACTACTGGCAATGGTACTACTGTACTTTCAATAAAGCAATCATACTATCAAATTCACAAAAACTCTGTCTGAATACATTGCTCTTCTTAATGGGTTCAGCTGACTATTTAATCTGCAATTTCCTATGACCTGTATCCCAAACATGGGCAACTGTGCACTTAATGGGTATGGACTAGTAATGTTTATTACTATTAATTATCAAATGTTCAGAGAGGTTGTTGTGTGCTATTTTAGAAGTTACCTGGCTAACTGAGTATTCCTGCTTGGTGCAGTTTTGTAATTTGGCATTTCCGCCATTGGATACATCTGTCCCTTGATGCTGCAACATGCCACACATCAGATGTGCTTCAGTGTGTGACCACTAGATAGCAGCAGAGAGCTATAGGAGAGAGCTATGGTGACTTCATGTTCCCCATGTTGAAATTAATGGCTTCACTATCAAGTTATGAAAGAAATCTAAAATGGTATTCTCTCAGTCCTGAGCTACACAGACATTAAGAGGAGAAGATGCAGAGTTTTATTCTGCACAATCAAAGACAGAGGTGAAGATTTTATTCTGTTAGTGTGAAAGATCTGCACTAGTGACACATTCTCAGACAGTGAGTATATAAACTATAGCATCCCAAATGGCACTTAAAATCACATGATGACATATGTAATGTGTGGAAGTTTGTCCCATTGTTATTTAGGCAAAGAGCATTCAAAGTCATTCCAGTCATTTAAGCAAGCTGCTGATTAGCATCAGGTTCTCCCTGTTCCTCTGAGATGCTCCGCTAAGCTCCAAACTGACAGCTTTATCACTTAATAGGTCTGGGGATATCCAGGCATTCAGCCTGTGAGCCAGCAAAAGGAAACAGCTGCCATCCCAGCACCCTGCTTCAGCTCTAACAGGCTCACTTCAGCTGTACTATGCTCCTGGAGGCCCAAATAAGTGTTGCATAACTGTAGTGAAGTCAGACTGTTGACTTGACCTGGACAATACACCAGTCAGTTCATGACCTCCACAGGAAAACAGCAGTAAAATTTGCACCTCTACTTTAAGTGATGATTCTAAATATCCAGTCGATAAAGATTTATACTGGCTGGTACCACAACATGACATAAATCAGTAGGAGTTATGTAGTTTTACTGATCAGTAGCTAACAAACTTGACAAGTTGACCAGCAGCAATTCACCACATCTTCAACTGTGAGGCCTAAAAGGCCTTATTCTCTCACACAACTCCTGCACCAACCCAGCTATCCATCTCACGCTCCATTTTACCCTCACGGAGGTACTTGAACTCCTTTGCTGGGGGCAGGCTCTCTCTCCCAACCCAATGGGGGACAATCCATACACTACAACTATATGTCATTATTCTACATTGGCATGAGACACTTGGAAGACGCTGGTTTTTGGTTACTTAATGACACAAGTTAAAACAGCAACAACAGAAAACATGGACATCATCTGTTGTCAGTACTCTATGTCATATTGACCTTGGCATTAACCATTGCAACCCAGCGTCACAGCATATATTCCACCAAATATTAACATTCAACGATGTTGGTGGCCAGCAGGGCAAGCACACTACTCAGCCATGCATGAGACTGTTTGTCCTGACATGTTTTAAATCTAAATGTATTAGTGAAAATGCATGCGTTTGGGAAGAGTTGAACATACGACTGGATATGAGACTTGTGTTGAGATGTGTTTGTCAGTAGATGTTTTAATATAGTTTTGCTGTTGGAAAACCTGTTTTTGATTCTTAGCTCACAGTAGCATATGAGAAAAACAACATTTTGTCACAAATTCAAGGTAACACACAGTGAGTAACTGTTTAACCAGTGGCCATTTTCAGATTGAAGTATTCCTTTAAGCCCAAAAGGAACTGACAAAGCACTTCTGTCGTGTTAGTAATTTACATGGACATATATTACATCAGTTTCAGTTGTTTCTGACTGGACATCCTCTAATTAACTAGCTGTGTAAATGACACCTAATTTGTGTCAGTTACAGGCCTCCACAGCTCAAGGCAGATTGGTGCTGTCAGTGCAGTTGCAGATCCTACAGGTTTCTGAACATCAGGAAAAGGTCACAGATCACTGAGCGTTGCTTTAATGTTCTCTCTGGGGCTGGAGCCACTTGTGCTTCAGAGTACCCTTTAAGACTACTTTTCCCGGGCTTTACTTAAAATAATCCTTTTAAGTACATTTTGCTGTTAATACAAGTGTACTTAAGTAGCATTTTAAATGCAGTAGTTTTACTTGTAATGGAGTATTTTCATCTTAATGTATTGGTACCTTTATATGCTGTAAGTAAGGGATCTGAAGACTTCCTCCATCACTGTCTCTGTGCTGTTTTGAGGTGTGGAGTGTGCAGGCCTCTGGTGTCACTCTCATGTTCCTGTTGTATAATTTTGTATTATACATCTTTCTTGTCAGCTTATATAAGTATCTGGCCAGTCTCATTCATCAGACTCAGAATTCAGAATCAGCTTTATTGGCCACACATACAAAGATATACACACACACACACACACACACACACACACATACATATAGTATACTACGCAGTTTCTTGTTTTAACAATACTTTGTTTGGTCAAAAACAATGATTAGACAAATTCCCAATTTGACCTTATGATGGCGCTAGATGAAAAGTCAGAGGCTCACCAGTTACAAGTTAATACAATGTCAAAACCAAATTGCATAGTAATCCATCCAGTAGGGAGATATTTCTGGACCAAAATGGTGCACCGACCAAAACAATCATCCTCAGAGGCATAGCGGTAGTGCGACTAAAAAAAAAGACTCTAATTTGAATTCTTGAAACTGACATAAAAACCAGGCCACCACAAAACATTACTGACATTAAACTAAAAAAAGGAAAAGCTTGATGAACAAAGATCTTCAGAAGTCAAAGAGAAGTTTGAAGTTGTTTTTTTCCCCTTGTCACCTGAATTTAGATATTTAGCACATATTCTCCTGCTTGTTTACAGATGATGTCTTCCAAGGATGTTGGAACACTCACTATCACCTCTCCCATCATCATGCACACCATCACAACACACTATCTACATCTCAAGCTCATTTCTTGTCTCTTTGAGCTGAAATAGAATCTAAACATCATTTAAACTCAAGACCAGTTACTTTGAAACATGTTTTTGGATGCAAATGTCATCTCATGTTTGATGCTGCAGACTGCGACAGATCTGAAAAACAATAGGAGTACATGTGGTCCAGTTTGGGTTTGTATTTATAGATGATGCGCTTTAATTTTGATGTGTACAGCTGGTTTGATGGTTTGACAGGTGTCCAACTTTCTGACCTCCTGTTGTGATATGTTCCATTTGCAGATGAGTCATGCACCGCAGGAGATCCTTTTGAAGTCTGTGCTGTAGGTTCAGGGCTTTGTTGCTGCTGGACTGTAAAGTTTACTTTTGCACAGAGTTGACCTCGTTTGTCCTCTACATATAAAACACAGTCTGCCAAAAACCCTTCAGCCGAGCAGCTGTCTGGCTGAACTCTGCTGGCAGTGAGCTTCCAACACACACACACACACACACACACACACACACACATACACACACACACACACACACACACACACACACACACACACACACACACACACACACACACACACAGACACACACACACACACCAGTCCTTATTCACAGTGCTACTTTGGAAAGAGGGATATCCCTCTTCTATGTATTTCACCCTGCAGAGCATTTGGCGTCAAGGTACAACATGTGTGGTATGTTATTTCTCATGTCTCCTGTCTTATCTCAGTCCTGTCTCACTGCTAACATCTCATGAATAATGTGTGATGTGGTTTGGAAGAAAACCCCTTTGAAGATGAAAGTTTGATATCTTGACATCAATTCAAGAACAAGTGTGAAGGTGAACATATGTTTGCATGCATTAATGTTGGGAAGTGGTTGTCTGTCTGATTTAGATCTGAAGGTGATTTATATTCCCACATATACCCACCATCTGATCAGTTTTGTATTGAAATTGTGAAAGCAGAAAGTACAAGCACGAACAAGCTCCACTATTCATTCTGAACATTTTTAAAATATGTTTATTTTACCATGAATCGGCTCGTGACGTCTATGTCCTTGTTTCCCAGATGACCCTGATGCCCTGATGTTCATCAATAGGCTCCATTTTGTCATTCAGGGACAGGCATGGCAACCCCAGGGCAGTGGTGTAAAATGTAGATTACATAATAAAGCTGTTAAGCAGATGTAATGGCAGAGTCATGCTATGTCCCTTCCCCCTCTCCCTGATGGACCGTTGACCTCCAAAATGGCCAACATCTAAGACATTATGAAAAGCAAAATTTATATATTGAATATAATCTGAACTTTATTACAAAATTTAATAATTTCATGTAGGCCTATGTTTCCTGATAGAAATACATATATACATATATATATATATATATATATATATATATATATATGTATATAAATTGGGTGGGAGGGCTAACACGTTAGGCCTATGGCCTATACTGATCAATAGTTAAGCTGCAGTAACAGTAACATCACACCGAGATACAGTACCAGGTTACAGCAACAATGCACTACAACAAAACTAGAGAAGTAGTTTAACTACAAAAATGTTCTGATGCCAAAAATACAAAAATACACCTTAAATGAAACAATTTAAAAAGCCATACAAGTCTGGGATAATAGTCTAGTCTATTATTGTGTATAAAACGTTATATAGTATGTATAAACGTTAGAGGGAAGAGGGAGGGCCAGCGGCTTGCGAGCCACCATCTCCTGAGGCCTGGGTTGGGGCAGTTGGCCAGGCCACCTCCATCAAGCGAGGGAAGTGCATGAGGCAGGCCGGCCAAAAGTCAGTGGCCTGGGCTGAATTAATTTAGCCCAACCAGACAGTAAATCAAGGGGGCTTGTCACTCACGATGTGACAACAATGACTGGAAGTTGATTCTAAGAGTATGGGCTGTAAAAAATCATAAATCCTCCGTTTTAGTGCTGTTGCTTCTGTAGGTTCCACCATTTTTTGCTGGGAAAGAGTTTTTAAAAATTGATTTTTGGCAGATGTGCCAAAACTGAAGTTCATTGCAATCTGATCGAGTGTGGCTTGACAGGGCTGACAGCTAGCATCAGAGCCTGTACTAGCTCGGACCTTTAGGTTTGCTGCTGCATGCTTTGCATTGAGGTGATATTTCAGGCTTGCAGTACTCCGATAGCATGAAAATTCCTCACTGCAGAAATTGCAGAGAACAGTGGTCCTATCAGCAGGTCCATCTGGGCATATTTTAAATGTTAATGCTCCATTTACAGGGCCAAGCAGCATCGTCTTGTCTGCCTCCAGCATGTGACAAAGCCACTGTGGCCGTCAATGACTCATCGGGTCATAGGGCACCACTGAACACAATTTTTTTTTTTTTTTTTTTATGCGTTATTTTTTTCTGTGATTAATTTATTGAAATGAGCACATTATTTTGATATTTTGATACATATATATATATATATATATATATATATATATGTATGTATATATATATATACATACACACATATATACATAATGAATGGAGCTTGTACTGTATACACTAACTGAGATTTTAATGCAGTGTGCTTGTATGGGAAACCCAATAATTGTTATGTATTTTATAATGTGTAATTTATTTATTAAATATTGGCCACTTTGTAGTTCCATATGGACAGTCTTGAAAGGTGAGTAATTTCATGATGTACAGGAGCAGATGTACTCATATCTTGTGCTCCAACAACAGGAAGTTATGAAAATGTTAAGAAAACGTAGTGACTCTCTACCTTCATATGTTTCACCCTTAAGTAAATCACAGCATCCTTACAACACCTGTAATTGACAGGCATTTTTCATTACTTAGGTACCGTTGCTATGGTAACCGCTCACCTCTCCGACTTTGAGATGTGGTGTTACTTCAGGCGTCCTAAAAGTGTCATTTACAAAGATAAATGAAGAAAACAAGAGAGCAACCTGCCTCGTGCTCAGCACAGTCTGAACACACACAGACACAGAAGCAGGATAGAGGACAACTTAATACTTTTACTATTTGTACTCATCCCACGTTGTATTTCAACTGCCATACAGCAATTTCTCTTGGGATAAATAAAGTTTTATTTTATCTCAAAATATGTCGCAGGGCATCCAGGCAACTGGAAATCTAAAAGAAGAAAAACTTCTTCCATTTGTTGAAGACTGACAGACAGCACATCCAATCAGTGACAAGGAGCTATTGTACAATATGTACTTACCATAGACTGTAAAAAATAATGGATGCAGTTGATGTGATGTCACCCATTGGTTTGTGAACTTCCATTTAGAATCCTCAAAATTAGCTATAGGGACCAAACCATTTTATGTACCAGGCTGTAAACATATTTCTGCTGTAAAGTTGGGCATTTTAACATGGGGGTCTATGGGGATTGACAGAAGTGCCGTTTTTGCCACTAAATGTTGGCTGCATTTTTTAATGTTTGCAATGTCATTTTCCAGCCCTGGAGGCTGCTGATTGGTACTTACCTATTTTGGTTTGAGTCACAAAAGACACCATTGTACTTTCTCTTTTGCTGTGGTGTTTTGTAAAAAAAAATTTTTTTTGTTTGTTCTGTGACATTTCATTGGGTTTTCTGAAATGTTGTGCTTTCTAAAATTTTGTAAAATATCAAATGTTGTGTTTTTGACCATCAGGGCCACCATAGAGTTTGCATAAATCAATGTCCATTAAGCATCAACACATATGGTTGTACAAGTGCCACTCAGTTTGTCCTCCAGATATGTATTCTTCCATAGCACCTTTTGAAACAAATGAAACACTGTCTGTAATATGTGGAGCACCTGTGGATTAATTCTGGATAGTTCATACAGCTTCATACAGCCACTGCACAGCTAATAGACAGAGCAATTAGTAAGAATGTGCAGCTGTGAGATCTGTGAGATCCACACATGTGCAAAGGGATCCCGCTAATTAGGCAGAGGGAGGAGTCACTTCCTTTGTCTGCTTCAGTGATTTTGCTTAAGAGAGCTGCATAGAACATTCTGTGTTTCTGTGTGCAACAATGGGGTCCATGCAGCTTATTGTGTTTGGCTTTGTGCTTGCATGTGTCGAGCTTAGTGACACTCGATTTTTAAGTATCACAGTGCCAACCTACTGGAGAGATGATGTGGAAGTCGAGCCACCAGCAGAACCTGAGAGAGAGCACTCCAGGGATTCTGCTCAACAAGCTGGCATGCTCCAGGCAGATCAGATCCAGCATGCAGTCGAACCACTCTCCTGGAAGTTTCCAGAGGAACCTGTGCATTCAGTTAACAAGCCCCCTGTCAAGTTTGATCTGCGGCAACCGGCAACGGACAACCGTGTTGCTGTGAGGTGTGGGGAAAATAAGATCCACGTGGAGGTGAGCCAGGACCTGCTGGGCCTGGGCAAGCTGATAAAGCCAGAGGAAATCACTCTTGGTGGCCACTCAGCCACTGAGATTGACAACTTGTCTCATGTGCTGATCTTTGAATGTGAACTGCACAGCTGTGACAGCATACTAGTGGTATGAATTTTTTTTTTTCATAATGCACTGATAGTCCACTTCAGTCAAGTAATCTTAATCAGATGTTCTGTTCTTCTTAGATGACAGAGAATGCTTTCATTTATGCCTTTGCACTGGTCTACAACCCCAAAGTGTCTGGCAGAAGTCACATCATAAGGAGCCAGAGTGCTGTCATCGGAGTGGAGTGCCACTACCTGAGGTGAACTGAAAGGATCAGCCTGCAAAGACTCACTGGAGTTTAATTTGAAGAAATCTACTTTATATGTAATTAAATGAAAACATAATAAAAGTTTTAATGTTTCAACAGACTGGTTTTACTCGACCAAACCCAAGGAGACACAAACACAACTTCTGAATATGGTCTCAGAATCTGATGGGTCACAGAAAATGCTATAACATCTGAATCATGCACCAGACATCTGTGTCACATATTATCAGGCTGTATAGTTTAATGTTGTAGTGCACTGAGTGGCTCTGTAAGCCTAAAAAAACAGGGCAAAATGCTTTCAAAGTTATCTAACACAGGGTCCGGGTCCAGACTTATTAGTTCAAGGTCCGCACAGTTTAATACATTCAGCATCATACATGCGTTTGGTCATGTCCATTAGTCACTCACTCAGCAGGCAACGGCACTTCAAAATAAAAGCTCTGTGCCAGACATTTACTGTACTTCAAAATAAAGTTTTTTTTAACAAACATTACACATCTCATTGTCACTTGCAGTCCATTAAGAATGGCCCTGCAACCCACTTTTGGACCGCCACCCACCAGTTGGGAGCCACTGATCTAGCTAGCACACATAAAATTATAGTAACTGTTCTTTTCCAGGTGGTGTTAGATTTACCAACACCATTTTAGTTCTTAAGATTTAAGATTTAAACTGTTCAAATTGTCAGTGAGGAGGCATTTGCAACATGGCCTCATCAAAAGTAAAACTATGACAATTGCTTCTAGCCCTTTTTAAACTGTATTCTGATTTATTAATGTGTGTATCCTCAGAAATCCAGTAATTTCCTCCCTAATTGTGATAATACCTTCAAAACCAATAAAATGAACCTATAATGATAACACTGGCATTTCTTTATTGTGTATTGTGTGGCAGTGTACAGGCTAGAGCAGGGATATTGAATTTGTTTAGCCTGGGGACCATTTTTGCAAAATGACAGGAGGCCAGGGGCCACTTAATAAACAAACAATTATATTTATCAGATAAAATGAATAAACAAGGCAAATTCTGTCGCAGCAGCCACAAACAGGTCAGGTGAACACAGGGGCGTTTCTAGAATTTGAAGACATTCAGGGCTCAGCCTGGACCCTCAACCCTCCCCTGGCACATTTTTTAATAAACAACCTCTTTTTGAAGGCGTTTTAATGCACTCTGGTACCTTATTCAATGTACAAAAAATCCCCAGTGTGAATCAGTTAATTTTCTCTGTGAATTAGAAAATGGTCAGCGAGCCACCATGCATCCTGTCACAGGCCAGATTTGACCCGCAGGCCGCAAGTTGAGTATCACTGGTCTTGAGAGTTGTAGTAAAACCTAAGCAAAATTTATGTGAATCAGACGCTGAGGGGGTAAATAAGAATGACGCCCCATGAACAGTTGATTTATTTGTACTTTCCTGTACAAATAAATCAACTGTTCATTTATTTGTACTTTCCTGTAGTTCACTCAAGCGTTGTGGTGTGTCTGAAAGTCACTGCTGTTCTGTACACAGATGCTGGTGTTGCAACTGCACAGTTTCAGTTTCATTTTTAGGATGCACAGCTTGGATGTCATCCAGAATTACTATAACTATACTATAGAACAAATTGAGAAATGTGAATTTGCAAAATGTTCATTGAACTTATTTTGTTTAAGGTGGCACAGCGATGCAGCATATAGCATTACCACCTCACAACAAGTGGGTTCCTGGTTTAAACCCAGCATGGGGGGTTTGAACCCCAGGTGTGGGGGAGCCCATCTGTGCGGAGTTTGCATGTTCTCCCCATGTCAGTGTGGGTTTTAGGCTCCTTTTCTTTAGTTTCTCTTTGATGAACAGCAAGAGTGATGGTGAAACACTTGTGTAAGAAATGTGGTTGCAAGAACTGCTTTTCTCAGGAGCAGTTCTCAAAACTGATTGTGATAATCTTCCATTTAGTGTTGCAAATTGTGGAAGTGTGCAAACACAGGTGCTAAAGTTGGTGGTCCAAGGTTAGAAATGTCAAAATAGCAGCCTGGCCCACTGTAGAGAGAAACTCTTAACATTAGCATATTCCAGCAAATTCAACACAAGGATACCTGCAGTTGGAAAGTTCAGGGCTGTGACATCTAATCAGATGTTTGTTGTAAGTGCAACATGTCAAAATGCTAGAAGAGAGAAATGATTTCATGTTGAAAATTGCAACTTGCATGCTGCAAACTTGGTGAAACAAGCCCCTGGTTGACAAAGATAGGCTATTCTTGGACTTGCGAAGACTTTCACAAAATTAAAGACTAATTTTATAACTAAAAGTGTAGAGTTCTAATTGTAATACATCACTGCAGTGCCCTCATTGGCCCGGCAAATGTCACTTCCCTCCCTCAGATGTTAATGCTCACCACACATTTTTAGCACTAGTCTGAAGTGTTTTAAAGCCACTGATATGGCAGAGGGTTGGTCATTACAAATGCATGGCAGGCGCTGATCAAAGATCTTGAGCCCAGAAATGTGGTAGCATGAGGAAGCGTATGAGGTTTTCGCAGTGTGTGCGCCCACAGAGTAAGTCTGAAAAGAAATAAATGGAGCGACATCTTTGAACAATGTAACCAGGTCTGTGATATGTACAGTACATCCATGGACGCGATACACAGTCTTGACAGTTTTTTCCACTATTCCACTGATCTACAGGTGCTAGTAACACGCCAAGATATACTTTAATATGCCAGCAAAGGCAGGGAAGATGACCGCTGCTAAAATGTAATCATGGATGTAAACAATGCAAGATTTAAAATACTTAACAAATCAGCTCAATATGTTTGTTAGACCTCAGGGATACACACCATGTGTTTGTATGTGTAGCTAGCTTTTTGCTTTCATACTTTCGTAGAGAAGGAAGTGACTTACCTCACATCTGGGGACCTGAAAGGAAGTGATTTACGTCAGGTCCTGGGGCACTTTTTGTTTTCCTAAACTGTGTTTCGCCTAGTCCCACCTCACTGTGCCATGAATGGCCAGTACATTACCTTCTTACTCAAAACTAGTCAAATACTGACGCTTGGTCAGTGGCCCTTGGCATACCAGCACATCTAGGAACCCCTCAGCATCTGCATGAGATGCACTGGGCTGCATCATTATTCAAAGCTCCAAGCAACTGACATAGTATAAAGAGCAGGTAAGTCAGCATAGGGAGTGAGGGAGGGAGAGCAGGTGTATGGGTCAAACAAACACAGAGCTTTAACCTCATTTCCAGTGTAAAACTTTAAGTTATTTGAACTACATAGTAGATACCATACATACAAGTATGAACCTTGAAATGAGCACAGCAGGACCTCTTATGCTGAGTTTAAACAGTGACGTCTTTTCTGTTTCTCATCTGACACACTGATGTTTGTCCAGACATGATGATATCTACAATAGGTGTGGACAATCCAACAGTCAGTCCTGGCTTCAGACCACAGTGGAAATCCTTTTTCCCTGCTGAGGACAGTAAATACTTAGAGCCTGCAGGAATGAATAATAACAATAGTGCTTTTTGTTGTAAGTGAACCAAGCTGTGATTGTAATTTATCCTGTATTTATCCTCCTCAGTTTTTCCTGGAACACTCCCTGCTCTCTGCATGCTGATGTTTTATTGTTGTAGGAGTTCAGACCTTATCAAACCATTTCATGATTTCTGGAAAATTTCTTTCATGCTGAAGCCCATGTTGTTGACAAAACTTATCACGACAACATAGTTTCACTTTGTTTATGCTGTGTATGAGTTTTTCCTGGAAACCCTACACTGAATCCTCCAGCAGCTGTTTGGTTTCATGCTAGCGCTGCTCAGAATATCTCCTCAATCATAATATTGGAAAGCTTTGTTATCATCTGACTCTTCTCATCAAGAAGTTATCAGCTCCTTCCAGTGACCTCACAGTTACATTTCTCATCAGCATTGTGATTTATAGGGTGCTTTATTTTTCCATATTTCATATAGATTTTGATTTTATGATAACATAAACATGTGTTTCAGTGTGTGTGTATTGCAACATGTGTAGCAACATCTGTCGGTTGTGTATTTGTGTGCTGTCTCTTTTATCTTACCCATGGGTCTTCATCTCGCCGCCGCCTCCTCCTCCTCCTCCTCCACACTGCTGCAGAGGCTTGTGCACAGCAGCACATGTGGTTCAGGATATTCCCTGAAATTTCCGCTGTCTGAAGGCTTTTAATGCTAATTTCACAGAAAAGCCTGCCAGATGTGCACTACGTATGTGGCTATGTTTTGCATCTTATCACCACAGGAGAACACACACACACTGTTGCTACTGATTCATGTGCATTTTCATGATTATTGAATAAATCACTCATTCCCAGGTCAGCAAATACAGATGCTTTGAGTTGGTAGTTGGACTCAACAATCAACTACCTTTCTCCACTGTTGCAAAGAGCACTTTTAAGACAAGAAACTTCCTGCTACAGTGATTAACAAATACCACTCAACTCTTATTGGCTTTTGTTTCTCCTTAAGGTCCATAAATTACCACAGAGGGATGTCGAGGAGGCACCAACAGAACTCACATTCCACCTGCAATCCCAGGCACACATCTCACACAGAACATCAGTTCTGAACCCTGCAGGGGGGTCCGGGGGCATGCTCCCCCAGGAGAAAATTTTATATTTGATTTAAAGGCATCAATCTGGTAAATTCTGAGAGCCAAGTTATGATGGCAGAATATGCCTAGATTTCAACATCTTTGTGTTTATGGCAACCCACTGGATCAGTGGCATGCGCGATCCGGCAGAGGCGCGGGTACCGGAGCTAATAGCGGCCATTCAAGTCAATGTAAGCTGCACCACAGGCCACAGCGTGTCCTAGCCGCGGCCCAGAAGCAACTCGGCACTCCGCTCCAGATCGTATTTCACATCGCTACATCAACATGATGTGACATGTAACTTACTATGAGCCTAACGAGAAAGAAAAAGTTTTCAGAGCTTACTTCAGTGGTGCTGTGTGTTGCCGTGCAGGCTCAGAGTTATCTTAAATACAGCCACACAATTCTCTACTGATGTTTTCCAGGTGTCTTCATGAAGTGGACGTCAGTATTCGTCAGTATTCCCCTTAGAAATGCGTTCTGCTCTATCAAGTGAAGTTCATGCTAGCGCTAGGAGAGTGACATCTGTGGTGAGGCCGGGGTGGGTGAGAGGGGAGCCAAAGAATTCTCAGTAGGTACTCCAGCGGTGCACTGCAGAGTGTCAGAGTTCATTTACTGGAGGCATTTTATATCTGGCCGATTTTTTGAGACTATGGTGGGGCAAATTAGTCAATGAATGGGAGACACTGTATATATACACTACTGTAGAAAACTTGCGCCCTTTTCCTCCTTGTGTGGTGTATTCCGCATGATCCGGAGGGTGCGCCGCTTTAAGTGGTCTGACTGGCAATCTGTTGAGACAATATAGTTCCGCATCCGTACTCCGACACTTTGGTGGGGGGGCCACAGGGGGGCCGGACTCAGAGTTACAGGGCACTGGCCCCTGCCCCCCCACCACTGTAGTGTATGGACACACACACAGAGACACAAACACATCTACACACACACACACATACACACACACACACACTCACAAGCTCCCCAATAAAGCATAAGGACAATATGCAAAGGCAAACAGAACAACAATAATAAGTGCTATAGTGTTACAGAGAGGTGGTTGGGGTTAGGTTAGGGTAGGGTCGCAGTGCCCTTAAAAGGGCACTCCGAAGGGCACGTAAATAATTCAGTGAATTTTGATACTCTTAAAACAAGCCCTTTAAAAACAATATGTTTTTAAAGGGCTTAAAGGGCAAAAAAAAAGCAAAGTCAATTGGACCACTAGACAGATGAAGCAACAGGAGTTTGTAATTTATCAAATACCTCCTTGCTCTCCAGGGTCTTCTAATGTAATCTGGTGAATAATTTGTGGAATTCTGTGTGAAGAGGGAGGGTTGGTAAAATACATAAGGAAGAAGAATAAATTTCATAATAATACAATAATTAGAAGTGCCACAAAAGTGCTAGATAAGTGAACAATCGATAAAATCACACACAATAATAAAATATATGCAAAAATATATTTTTAAAAAAGCATGCAATAATACCACAGCCCTCCCTCCAAACCATAAAACCTTATTTGTGTGCTAGGGATAATTCATAAACACTGCAATCTGAATAAGAAATATATAAAAACATGCAAAGCATCATAAAAAATATAACGTAATTATAAAATACAAATGTGAATCATAAAATTGGAATAAAACACACTAAGCATGCTTGAAATAAATAAATACATAAATAATAAATAAATAAATTCATAAAATCCTAAATTCAAGGGGGTTAAACTACATTAAAATAATTTCAGTAAATATATAAAGGGAATAAATTCATGTGGATGTATTAGAAAAAAAGGAAAGAAAAGGCAATTGTTAAAATCACAGATAAGAGCCTCTAAAAACCTATAAAAACAGGGGGCCCTGTAGGGTCAAGAGGTCGCACTCCTAATGAATGCCAAAAAGAATGTATCATTAACAAATGGAAATGGATACATCAACCATATCTTTCGTTAAGGCCCGTAGGGTCTATTGTTTTTATAGATGGATCCATTTCCTCTCTGCCGCTCTTCTCTGACCAGTCGTGTCTGTTGCTCTCCAGGCTCATGCTTGTTACATTGTGTCGGCCGTGGAGTTTAAAATGTGCATAAAGAACACTTGTGCCACTGTTTTTTTCTGTATAGGTGTTGTTGGATTCTAGTGCTAATACTATGTCTTGTCTCCCCCACATAAAGGATGTGGCAGGCGCCGCACCGAATTGCATATACTGCGTTTTGTGTGGTGGGTTTCAAGGCCTGCCATGTATTGACTCCAGTTCCCGAAAAGGGGTTAAAATGTGGGGGAGAGAGGTAAAAGCAATTGCCGGCCCCAAGGCGCCCCCCAGGATGTGCTTGTCTATTCAAATTGGAATGAACAAATATATCTTTTAAATTTTTATTACTACGGTAGGCAGAGCTCAGCAGACAGTCCCCCAGCGCCTCACAGTCCTCCCTCCTCGCCCCCTCAAAGTTGGTCTTTACCTTTCTTAAAAAACTCTTCTTTTCTGAGTTTCTGAGTAATTGACCACCAAGGGAACAAAGGTGGGACTGGGCTGGCGGGGGACGCTAAGGTGATAATGATCTTTAAAGGTTCGTCTGACCTCCGCCTTAACACTCCTGAGGAAGCGCCTCGAGTAACCCCTAGGCCTCAGCACACTAAAAAGAGTGCTTGTGGCCTCCTCCACATGTTCAGGCAGGGTGCAGATCATGTGGAAGCGTATCAGCTGGGATTTAATCAGGCCCCTGTACGTGTGCCTCGGTTGGTAACTGGCGATCCGTGGGTTTGAAATGCACTTTAGTTGCTAGACTTTTAGTTTGGTCGCTGGAGGTACAGAAGAAAACCTGTGTGGCTCAGAATTCAACGGAAGAAGGTTGTAGATTATATTTAAATTTTATTTTGGGGTGGTGCGCATTAAGAGTGTCGATGAACAGCTGAAATTGTTCCGGTGTGCCGTCCCAGAGGCCAAAGATGTCGTCCAGGTACCGGCAATACAGGAGGGGTTTGGTGGAGAGTTTGGTGAATGCTGTTTCTCCCAATGGGCCAGGTAGATATATGCATACGAGGGAGCGTATTTCCGGCCCATAGCACAGCCGCACAACTGGAGATAATATTGTTCATTGAATATGAAATCGTTTCTGGTGAGTGTGAGGTGAAGTAACTCCTGTGTCAGTCGGGTCTGGATGGGTCGGGGTGGTCTTTAAATATTGCTTCAATGGCGGCAAGTCCAAGGTTTGTTGCAACCTGACGGTTTTTAATTAACTGTACAAGTAGGACTTTTGTTTAGCATTGATGTATTTCTGTGTATATAGTGTATCAGTAATGTTCCTAACTAATGTTTGTGTGTCTGATTGCAATGAATGTGAAAGTGGTTTGTACTAAATGGTGTTATTTAACTGTCTGTTAACTTCTAAAATGTAGTTGTCTCTATCTTGAATAACTATTTGACCCCCTTTATCTGCCGATTTGATGACTATGTGTTTGGTGTTCCCATGTGTACGGAGTAGGTGTTTGTGTTCCTGGCTAATGTTGGGTGCTGTGTGTGTTCCGGGGTACCAATGTGTGAGTGCCTTATTGTTATTATGAATTAATTGTGAGATGGTAGGAGAAAGTGTGTCCGGGTGTGGGGTTTAGGGTTACAGTTTATTAGTAACAGGTTGATGTCGTCATGTATAAATTCATTATAAAGTGGATTATTCCTACATTTGGCCACATCATTATTCACTACAAAGTTGCGCTGTAGCAGGGTTCAAATAACTGTCACATTGGTGGATCTGTCTTGTACTGGTTGTTGGCGAGGTTTGTATAGGCGTGTTGTGTACTCTCCAAACAGATTGTGGCTGCAGCTACACATGTCTCAAACGGACGGTTGTTTTGTCACCCTTACAGAAATACAATGACAGCCAAATGGCTGATAACCAACTGGAATGGAGCACAGATCTGAAAATGTGCATTTGCAAAATGTCAGACTGATGCAGATCCTCAGTTGTAGTATGAATGGAGCCATGTGCAGGTCTGTACAACTGGTACAAGTCCGCAGCTGTCCACAAAATGCAGAAATTATGTCTGAGCTTTTAACCTTTAACCCTGTGGCTGAAGTAACCACCAGTGCTGCTGTGGTGTATAAGTGAATCAGGATTACAGTTTTTCCTGATTGCCTGAATGTGCGCTTAATGAAATTGGGATCCACTTGAGCCTCATCTTCAACCTCTTGCACAGCAAAAGTCTTCTGTTGTTAACGTGTTGACACTTTTTTAGTGATTCCACACACACAGATCTCATAGAAAGGCCCCGAACGCTATTGGGTTAGTTGTGTTAAAGATGTTCTGTAACAGCTTATCTGGAGCCTACCCCAGCCGACATTGGGCAAGAGGCAGGGTACACCCTGGACAGGTTGCCAGACTATCACAGGGCTGACACACACAGACAGATAAACCAACCCACTCACATTCACACATACGGCCAATTTAGAGTCACCAGTTAACCTAACCTGAATGTCTTTGGACACTGGAAGCCGGAGTGCCCCAATAAAACTCACGCTGACACGGGGAGAACCTGCAAATTCCTACAGAAGGAACCCTCTTGCTGTGAGGCCACAATGCTAACCACTGCATCATAGTGCCGCCCTGATAGAAATGACTTGCACAATTATGAATCTTTAATGAATGCACCAGTGTGAAAAACTTCTTTTCACAACTGTTCAACCAGCAATCAGTCTGTATCCACCTATAAAAGATGTCAGCTCTGTGTTGCACAAAAGGGGCGTCAGTAGCATAGTGGATAGTGCCTGCATCCCATGTACAGAGGCATTGCCTCGCTGCAGTGGCCGTAGGTTCAAATCCCGCTCGCGGCCCTTTGCTGCATGTCAGTGCCCACTCTCTTTCTGTCTCCCCATTTCACTCTCTGTCCTGTCATTAAAGGCAAAAAAGCCCACAAAAATAATCTTAATTTAAAAAAAAAAAAAAAAAGAATACAGCAAAAAAGCTGTACCATAATAAATGCTTACTGTGGTGCAGCACAGGTCATACTCTACGTGCTAACTGTAGGTCTTACATGGCAATGACAGTTGGTGAACACAGAAAAACCTGCACACAAGAATAAAATCAATGAAGAAAACTATCTTACTTTTTTTCCCACTGTATTTCAACTGCGCATCTCAAAAAGTGTAAGAAAAAAAAAAAAAATAGTGCAGCTGCAGACCGCAGCAGGGTTTGGTATTTCTAGTAAATAATAAGAATAAAAACCACACTCTGAACAATAATCCTCAGAGAGAATCTACACCCTGTGCACCCTGCCACATAATTGGAGTGAAAGAATTTTCAGTTTTTAAAAAAACTATTTAGATTAAATATCAGAGAGACAAACCTCTGTCAGTCATTTCTTCGGAAACTGCTGATTTTGTTTGGTAAAACACAAATGAAGCAGCCAGTACTATGCAGCTGTTTTATGTCCTGTGTGAGTGAGGCATTACTCCCAACTGACTGAGGCATTTGTTAGCAATGTTGAGGGTGACAAAAGTAGCGCATTACCAGCAGGATTTTGGTTAATATTATTACTGTTACTTGTTTTCATTTATCATTTATCCACATTGATCCATACCGTTCAACTTCCACCAGCTCCAGTGTATTCATTTTGCATTAAATAAAAATGTTCTAGGCTGTTTAATTGTTCTATAACATCACGCTATTATTTATATAAGCAGGGGATTTTAATACAAAGTGGTAACCACTGTATGTGAATGCATGAATGGGTCAGACCTGTGCAGCACTGGATTTAAAATGAACTGTAATAAAATGGAGCTTCTGTGCTTTGATTACCTGCTGTGAAACAACATGACCCTCATCCATTTAAAATGATCAGTTCTTCTGTAAGAGTAATGTAATAAGTAACTTACTACTCTACACAGAGAGTAATATTGTAAAGTAATATATTACTTTCAAATGAAGGTAACTAGTAATATGTAATGCATTACATTTTGAGAGCAACTTGCCCAACACTGCTTGTTACACTGAATGGTTTGAGGTCATGAGACAGGAGCTTATCCCATCATGCACTGGGTGGAAGTCAGGTAGACAGGTTCAATAGGTCAACAGTCAATCACATGGCTAACAAACACATTGATGCCTATGGACAACCTGACCCACAGGAGAAATACTGAGTGAGCATGCAAGTGGAGAAAGAAACTCCGTGCTGAAAAGACTGGGAATCAAACCCTCTGCTTGTGCTGTGAAGCATCAGGTTAATCACTGAGACACAGAGGGCCCAGTGAAACAGTTTGCAGTAATCCTTATGGATTAGTGTTCTGCTGCTATCTAAAACAAACACTTTGACTCTGATGCCTCTGTGGCCTGTGATGTAAATGTGACATCAGCAGCAGCCTGCTGTTTTCTCAAATGCGTCCTTGTGATGTCAGTAGGAGTTGCTATATTTAGAGTGGTGGTGATGGTGGCGTACCATGCATCAGATGATGTGATATTTGTACAGTACTGCCATGTTCTCTGCTCTGTTCAGAATGCTGGTTTGGATTAAGTTTGGTGTTGTTGAAATCATGTACATTGAAGCACAGCTGCTAAGGTTCTACTGAGGGACTACGTCTTTAGCAGACATGAGACACTGGCTATGTTCGATATCATTCACTCATTTGCTACTCGTTATATATAAAAGAGTCTATAGTGAGCTAATCTGCAACATGACAAAACTCTTTTGGACACTATTCAGGTCATATTCTCTGTGTTGTTAACTATGTCATTGCTGTTGCAAATTCATTACTGTGGGAGGAAGCCGGAGTGTCCAGAGAGAACCCACGCTGACATGGTGAGAACATGCAAACTCCACATTACCTACTAATTCCTGTTACTGTAGATTGGTCACACAGGAAGGTTAGTGTAAGGAAAAGATGGGGTGGTTGCCTGACAACAATAAAGTGGCACAGCAAGCTGTTTTGTTTTGTTTTGTTTTTTTGTTAGTCACATTAAATTTTTTAAAAAAGCAGTGCGGTGCTCCTGGTGTCTTGCAACCTGCAAAACACTCCTGTGTGATTAGGGTCCCATTAATGTCACTTACTGTTAAACCTTTGCTGTATTGAAGTTTGTTTTACCAGTCAGTCATGTAATAACTTGTGATTTAAATGTATAATATTATGCATTACACCATTGCAGCACAAATCAGAGTTAGTAGCGACCCAGCTCGCTAACTTTAACTAGCGCTATTAGCCCTACTTTGTACAGTAACTGTTCAGCACTAGAGAAGATCAGTTGCTGACTTATTTTTATCTCTTTGGAGACCGACAACTAACGTTACTCATTAAATTGACAATTACATAACAAAGAAACTGGTAAAACAAACTTCAACATGACATTATAAGATAAACATGTACAGCCGGTTGTAACCCAGTTTCTCTTTCTCCTCTGGTCCATTTTGTGTCTGTCCCATACAGTCTGTCCGTTCCTTTGGGCCAATGCATGATGGGATATATTGCTTAGTGAGTGACCATCAGTTGTACACTACTTTTCGCAGTGTACTGTGGGATACTTTGAGTCCACTATATAGGGTATAATAATTCCCACTACACATACGTACAGCACTACACAATGGTGAATTCACTATATAGCAGACTATACAGTGAGTAGTGAGTGATTTTGGACACAGCCTCTATAGTATACTCTGTACTCATGGAACACTTTTGTCTAAAATACATTTTAATGAAAGATAAGTGATGGCAAAATTGAAAACTATCTGCCTATACAATGTGGGTGAATGCAACTTTGTTTGTGGGGCTCAAAGTATAAAAGGTCACATTTGAAAACTCAACAGTTATAACTTTGACATTGCTTCTGGAAAGAAATATTATTGTGTTTTTCAGCTATTATTTGATGCTTTAAGCATCACAAACAAAATGTCATTGACCTCCATTAAACTGGGCAGTGGCATTAATCTCAGGAGTGCGTATATTAAAATCTTGGTGAATAAAATCTGTCTGGATGGCTGGATATGATAAGAGATAAATTGGAAAATGTTCCTTTTAATGGAACATTACTCTTACAGTACACGTCACATCTTGAAAATGACTGCCCATTTAAAGTGATAAACTGCAAGATTGCCCTTTTATACAAGATTACCTGTCCATAAAACAATGTAGCCAGAACTGTGACGTTGTGACTCCATCCATTTAGCACTGGGTACCAGTTTAATTATTTGCTAACACTGTCCATGTGTATGCACGTGTGTACTTGCCTGTATTGTAGCATTGGATATATTCTGTTTGTCAAGCTCCATTTAATTGTGTAATGTGTGTACTGGACATGTATCTCAGCCTGGAGTATTGATTGGTTTGGAAGTTCACCATTGTTTACTATCTGTCAAGGCTGTAGGTGATTAGTAGCTATGTAGACAGATGCTGCCTCTGTTAGTCATCTGTACTCATTAGTGCATCGATCTGATGAGATTAAGGTTGCTGGGTAAACATCGTAACATCCCTGATTTCCTGGGGCAGGATTTTTCCATGTTTCCATTAGCTGCTCTGATGTCAGATGGTATCATTGTGAATATATCTTTCATTTAATATTTACTACGTACTATTTACAATTCTCAGGTGTAGGAAGAACTCAGTTTACTTGGGCCGTGAAGTGAGTCCTGCTTTAGTGGCTGTGCTAGTGGGCTGGCTTGGAGGGAGAGACTCAACAATTAATCTGTCCACTACTGGTCCAGACTAGGTATCTTCAAAATAATAAGAAATATCACAGTGATCCATCCATCCCTCCATTTTCATCCACTTAATCGCAGGCAGCAGGCTAAGCAAAATATTCCAGATGACCTTCTCCCCAGCAATGTCTTTTTAGTCCCCCTTGGGGATCCTGAGGTGTTCCCAGGCCATATGAGATAAATTATCCCTTCAGCATGTTCTGGGTCTGCCCTGGGGTCTCCCACTATTTGGACGTGCCCAGACAACCTCAGAAGGTGTCCAGGAGCATCCTGATCCAATGCCTGAACCACCTGAATTGGCCCCTTTCAATGCGGCAGCTCCACTCCAAGCTTCCTCTAGATGTCTAAGATTTTTGCCCTATCTCCAAGGCTGAGCCCAGCCATCAAACAAAGAAAACTCCTTTTAGCTGCTTATGTCGACAATATGATTTTTTTAGGTTACTACCCAAAGCACTTGACCATAGAAGAGGGTAGGATAGACTGGTAAAGCCTAAATCAAGAGCTTGGGCCTCTGGCTCAGCTTCCTCTTCATCACCACAGTCCAGCAGAACTGCCACATCACTGCTAATGGCGCGCCAAACCCCCTGTCAATCTCACACTCCACTCATGAACAAGACACTTGAAGTCCTTTGCTTGGAGCAGTAATTCACTCCCAACCCAGAGGGCGCAATCCAGTGTTTTGTGGCTGAGAACCATGTTCTAGACTTTTGGGTACTCAAAATTGGACACTCCCCTCCCCCTAGCTGTGCCTTGAGATTCTGTCCATAAATATCACAAACAACATTGGGGACAAAGGACAACCTTGTCCCTTGTCCCTTGTCTTAGCATTAAGATTGGTATAAACATTCATGACAGGATAAATCCTGCTGACAATGGCAATCACCTGACTTTACCTCAAGCATTTACCCAAAGTACCATTGTGGTAAAAAGCAGCCTCACAGAGCTACTAGCATGGCTGTGGACTCATGCTCTTGTTTTTTAATCTTATGAGCCCTGACTTGAACAGTCTATCTTATGTAGTCTAGCAGCTCATTCATAGTTTGTCTTATGGTAAAACATGTGCATAGATAAAGGATCTAGAGTGTATGAATGTGAATGTATTTGTGGCTAATTAGTTATTGTAGAGAAACAGGTACTTTCGATGGAGCTCCTCATTAAAATAACAATCTTTTAGGCTTTTCAAATGTTACACTGGTTGGTAACTGACACGAACAAACGCTGTAGGTGATGGCTGATGAATGAGGCAACTCTTACAGCTGCCTCATTGTCATGGCAACCAGCACAACAAGGTAAGAGTGGCAGATTTACAAGCTCATAATTCTGTTATGATTTCTATGCCAGAGTCAGTGCGTGTTGCATGTGTGGGTCGGGCTGTGTGGGAAACATTTAAAAATAGTCCTGCTCTTGTATTTTTGGAGGATTGGCATCTGAATTCAGGACATATGCAGAAAATCTCAGAGATGAATCAGGACACTGTGTGTTCTGCTACAGGAACAGGATGTCTGTCACCCTGGAATATATTCCACACACGTTCAGGTGCAGGCCATATGTACTGTCCTCGAGCTGAGAACATAATCACCTCGCTGATGTCCATTCATTTGCTTGTTATGGGTAACAAAACAACCAGAGTGGTGATGTAGCACTATGTCTATCTCTGTATAAGTCTCTATCAACATTTATACCATTACAAACAAACAAAAAGATCTATCAATATTTACAAACATGCTTTTTTTAAAAAGCAGGAAATCACTGACTGAGCCATTTGAAAAAACATCAACACAGTGATTTGCTGCAAAATAAGTCTCCTGTTGAACCTTACAGATGGACGAGATCTAAGAGTCTAAGAAGGTTTCGAGGTGTATTTCTGTTTTCGATCTAATCATCTAGACCAGTGATACTAAACTTACGGCCTTTGGGCCAAATCTGGCCCTCGATTTGGTGCTGTGTGATCCGCAGACTATTTTCTGATCAACAATGAAAATAAATGATTTACGCTGAGATTTATGTGTACTTCGAATGTAAATAAGGAACCAGGGTGCACAAGAAGAGTATGTTTATCAAAAAAATGTGGACACCAAAACAGATGTCCTCAAATCCTAGAAATGTCCAATGTGTTTTCATCCCAACTCATCAAATACTGCCACTTTTTCAGCCAACTTAAATGTCAAAATATGATACACTTGGTACCCTCCTGCATCAGCGTTTGATGTTCTGGGACAGCATGTCAGTTTACTCTTATTACATGCACTTGTTACATGCATACAGTCTTTTTCAAAATAAACTTACAATGTATGTAAAACACCTCATTTTTACAACAAAAGCACGTTGGCTTAAAAAAGGTATGGTTGTTACTAATGTCATAAATGTAACGTGACATACATCATGTGACATACGTCACTGACATAGCCAACACATTCTCACCCTGATTGGTTGGGTTTAGGCTACAAAAGCAATGCGAATGGGAACTTGTCCACAGGAGCTGTCATTTCTACATTTTCCATCCACTGCCATTGACTCCCATACATTGCAATCCGGTGGCCCTGTGTTGTGTTTCGAGAGACAAGACATACACTTTTAATGTCCAGTGCGACTCACCGCCTTTGTAGACTCCCAATAAACTTTTAAACTAACTGTGTTGATCTTAAGTTGGGCCAGATTCAGTAACCGCATGGCTTATTTCTGGCCTCAAATGTTTTATATGAGAAAGTTTCCAAAGGAGCAGCTATGCTGGACCAGTTTCAAATCTGGGATCACACAGCCCACATACATAATGGCACATCCACCAAGCCTCCAACGCTGTGAACCAGCACAACCCCTCGATAACAATCAAAAACACCCTGGTGGACATGTACCATTACTTTCTCTTTATCATTTATACTCAAATGTACTAGAACAAAGGAAACACCCAACTTAAATTCAAGCAAATTCAGACACTTTGCTATCATGTGATTGTAGATCATTTTACTTCTTCTGATGTGTGTCTTGGCTGTTCCATTAAGAAAATATTAGATTTTTAAAAAGATTTATATGTGGGGCACATTTGCTTGACTACCAAGGTGTTCTTTCCCACTTCTGATTTTGGATTCTCTGGCTGCAGTTACCAGCTAAATAGCAGTGGGATGAAAACTCTGAAATTCCCTTCAGAGCCCTTGCACATTGAATTGTACGCTGATTGTTTCCACTCACTACAAACTGATATGTCTATAACATAGAAATATGCTGCATCAAGCCAACAAGCCTTTTAGTGGTAGTTCTGGATGTGAGCTGTAATGACCAGGCTCGTGGAGCACATTTATAAAGCTGTGTAGTGGAGTAATACTTTGAATATGACCTGCTTGTCTGAATATTTACGTGGCAGTACGGGGGTTATTTTTGTATCTGAAGCTGTTTGTCATCTGCTATCGCTGCACACCCACAAGCAGTGACTCACACAGCAACATTACACACTTTATTAATTTCTTTGTTTACTGTACTCCAGACGTTTGTGAGTCTGCAGAGGGTTGATTTCTGAGTCCACTGGCCTGCATGCCTCCCTCACTGCTCACTGCTCTGAATCATGCTGTTGTCATATTTTGCCAGCTCTCTGTCTGTCTTTTCGCCTCACTTGTTTCCTGTCGGGACACAGTTATGACAGTTAACAAAGCCTCTGCACTGTTTGTAATCCCTTACTCTTTCTCTTTCTCAATAGGAGTTCAGTCAAAGTTCAGATGAGTGGAGAGCTAAATGTCTCCCCACACCACTCATCACATTCTGCCATTCCTATCTCCTGACACTAACTGTGGTTAAATACAGATATCTTATGGATGCAGATGGGGATTCTAAAAACATCTGCATAGGTACAAAAACTCCACTGTGTCCTGGCAGAAGCTACGTTGCTGAAGTCCAGCATGTTCTCAGCACCACGTACTATTTATCACAATTTATTAACTTCAGTTTGGTACACTGTTTGTGTGACATCTGTACTTATATGTACCTTATTTGAACAAAATCTGTAATAATCATAAGTGGTTCATATTTTCAAAAATGTCACTCGCTGGGATTACATTCCCAGTTCAAACCCAGGATGGGGGAGCCCCTCTGTGCAGACTTTACATGTTCTCCCCGCGTCTGTGTGGGTTTCCTCCGGGTGCTCCAGCTTCCTCAACAGTCCAAAGATGTGCAGGTTAATTGGTGACTCTGAATTGGCAGTAGGTGTGAATGTAAGTGTGAACAATTGTCTGTCTCTATGTCTAAGTTCTGTGATAGTCTGGTGACCTGTCCAGGGTGTACCCTGCCTCTCGCCCAATGTCAGCTGGGATAGGCTCCAGCTAATGGTAACACCTGTCAAAATTCACTTGAAAGAAAACTTTTACTTATTGCTAACTTTCAAAAGAAAGCATTCAACAGTAAAGCTGGGGTAGGCAGAAACCTAGAAAAGGCAAAAAATAAAAAAAGAGAGAAAACAAAAAGAAAAACAAAATTTGAAAATACACCCTCCTCTTGCAGCTCTGTATTCTCTGTCTGAAGCCCCTCTCACCAGACATCTACAGGCAAATGCACCGCTTCATTCAGCAACCTAGTGTTTCCAATACATTGATTTATTTATTTCATTGCAGAGTTGCACACAGCTCATTCGCTGTGCCCCTCCTTGTTCCAGCCTCTTTCTGTTTATCAAACAGAAAACAAGACAAAAATAAGCTGCTGGCCACCCATCCGTCCCTTTGCCTCGCTCCCTTCTGGTGTGGATGGCTTCCCCGGGAGGAGAGTGAGCAGCATTTTGGGGGATGGAAGTTTGATTGTGGACTTTCCACAGCGAGGTATGACATACAAGGTACCCTGGGTTTGTTGGTTGTTGAAGTTCTGGGATGCTGTATCAAGTTCTGCCTGTTGCATGCATTGTCTGTTTTCAAAATAAGAAAATTGACAGTTTGCATACAGTCTCTTTCAAAATAAATACACTCAGTCAGTACAACTCTGTGAACGCATGTGGTTACATTTTGCCAACGCATGTACGTGGTTGGGTTTAGGAAAAAAGAACAGCTTTTGGCTTTACAGTCATAAGGGGGGAAACGCCTGTCTCCCGGGTAAAAACAGTGGCTGGTGGACCTGTCCACGACCCCTCCCACCTGCCATACTTGGACTTTTGCCACGTAAATTTTTGCTGTTGTCCTGCTGTATTTCCCCCTGGTGCTGCCGAGCACCGTCAAACAATAACACCATCCAGCCACAAATCATGCTGATGTTAAAGGATGGCTTTTTTCATCGGTGCATAATACCAGAAGTCACTGACCAACACCAGCATTCGACAACTTTGGAGTGAGACCAGGCTGGGAATTCAGCCAGTGCAAGCCCCCAGTCCTGGGTGTCACAACAGGCTGGTGATGTGCTGGGTCTAACTTGTGTAACAGCACCAACAGAAAGTTTGCTGATCCGGCAGGGGGGTGGGGCTGTCAGTCCTTTGTAGCTGAGGTTTGCACTGGCTGGATTCAGGTTGCTGCGGCCGCTGCTGTAGTGGTCTGTAGCAGCAGAGAGTGAGGCAGAGGAAACGCTGTGATACAAGGCTCTAGCTAATGTTAGCTACAAAAACATGAAGCTGCAGCTAGGGGCCTTTAGCTCTGGTAAACAGAAGTCTAACCTGTTAGCAATATTTTCTCTGTTTTTGAAATGCTCGCCTGACATTGATTGAGTTACCAGCAGCCAGTATGTTTTGTTCAGTCCTGCCAGTGATGTAATAGTAGAGAATGTTTTTCTACAGTATCAACACTGTTGCAGTCTGAATGGTGTAATGTGCACTAGTTTGCACATCAGATGTTGTGTAATATTTCAACATGCTGCCTCTTGTGCACTAGCTGTGTATGCATTTCTGCAGAGAAAGGGAAATATTCACATTTTGGGATCATCAATAAATGTCTGACTCAGCCTTCACCAGCTGCTTGTAGTATTTTGGTTCTTGTTTCAACTTCCCCAAACTTTTTAAGTATGTTTGCAAGTTAAGAGGAAGTAGAAAACCAGATGAGTCAGAGCTCTCTGTGAGTTTGTATGGGGTTTGTCATAGTTGATTGGGCAAATAACTGAGCTGTGTTAGCGCACTTCCTGCTGGAATGTGGGGCATTGGAGCTCTGGGGGCTGTGATGAAGGTTGAGGGGAAGGTATACTGAACATGACATGGTGACAACATTTGGCAGCACATCCAAAGATTTTCAGGTTCTCTCAAATTCCATCTCTTTCTGCTGTGTTTTGTTTAATCAACATCTGTGAAACACTATTTCTGTGGAATACTGGACATTATGTTGAATTTCCAATGTGAATCATTACATTACAGGTAAATCCACTCCCATCTGAGTTTAATACAAGGCCTTTAACCAGCCTTTGTTGTGTTTGTATTGGTTCGAGTCTCCTCATTTACTGGAAAACCATTTTTAGATGAGAATTTACAGTAATAACATGAACATCTGTTGAGCTTGCACAGATTGTTGAGAAAGATACTGTAGCTCAGTTGACTCTTGTCAAGCTGCAATTCTGTGAGTGCTCTGAGGTCTAATAGATAATAGATATGCTAAGAGAACTAGATACTGTGTTCCAAAATGTATTCATTCCAAGACAAGTTACTCTTTTTTGGCCCATATGCAGGCAGACTTCCTGCCAGCTCACTGCATACATACATTTCACAGAAATTATTTACTGATACAGCTCTTCAAGACTTTTCCAAATTTATTGGAACTAAAGACTGGTTTTAAGGTCATTTAGGGATGTTTGTGATGCTCAGCAAAGAAATAATTCACCATTTAAAAGCTTTTTCTTTAGTAATGATTGTGTATGAGGACAATGTGTGTCATATGGTCTACAATACCAAATGTGGCTTCTACACCTAAATAATCAGTGACCAACCCAGTGCTGTTCCAGACGGCTTGAATTAAACTGTATAACCTTGATTACATTCTCACAGAATATGCTACGAAACTAGTCTTTAACATGTAGTCACAGAGGTGATGTCAGCCAAAGACCAACGTAGTTGCCACATTAACATTGGCATTGTGCGTTTCGATGTAACCACGGATATGTTACATTTATATGTTATTACATATACATTGACTTCACTTTTCCTTATGTTTCAACAGTGCTGTGGTTAACATGGTTCAGTTTAGGCACAAAAAACAGTTGCTTTTGGTTAGGAAAAGACCGTGTTTTGCTGGCACAATCCTGACTGAAAAAGCCACAATGTCACTGTGAGCAACAACCATTTTTTATCTGGGCAGGAAATGCAGCAATGTCTCAGTTAAAAAACAATTGATTTTCATTGCACTGTCCTGGCAGGAAACACAGCAATGTCCCAGTGAAAAACAACCACTTTTTGTAGCACTATGAGGTTGGGAACACAGCAATGTCTCTGTGGACAAACAACCGCTTTTCATTGCACTATCTGGGCAGGAAATAGAGCAATGTCTCTGTAAGAAACAATCACTTTTCTTAGCGCTATTCTGGCAGGAAATGCAGCTTTGCTTCAGTTAAACACTTGCTTTTTGTGGCACTGTTCCAGCAGGAAATGCAGCAATGTCCCATTGACCACTTTTCATTGCTCTGTCCTGGCAAGGCATGCAGCAATGTCTTGCTTAAAAAACAATAGCTTTTCAAGGCAGGAAATGCAGTAGTGTCCCCATGAAAAACAGCCACTTTTTGTCGTTCCAGTTGGGCAGGAAATGCAGCAATGTTTCAGTTAAAAAACAACCGCTTTTCATTGCACTATCCTGGCCAGAAATGCAGCAATGTCTCAGTGAAAAACAACCATTTTCTGTGCTACTACCACCGGTCAAAACACAGCAACAGGTTGCTTAATAAAATGTGACTAAGAAGCTGCTCAAAATACAGCATCAATGTGTTGCTAAAAACAGCTGGTTTTGTTATTAGTTGGTTTCAAACATTGGTCTGTAGCTTGGCAGACGTTTCACCATCACCATCCCCTCCACCTAACTTTAGAAACATTTATATGGTACGCATGTAACGTGCAAATGTGTAGAGACTTACAATGCCAACATTTTAGTCTGGCAACTGGGCTGCAAAGACAGAGCACCATTTGGCAGGACTGCGACATACTCATGACACTTAATCATTCAAGTCTGAGTTGGGCACAAAAAAAGACAGCTCTAACCCAGTCTTTATGACAAGAACATACAGAGATCACAGGGAGGCTTAAAAGATGTAAACAGTCATTCTAAAGTCATTTTGGATATAATTAAATATAAGGTCAGTACATGCCTGTGTACAATTTTAATATCTACACCAGTTGATTGTCTGCAGGCATTTATACAGAGAGGAGTGACATAGATCATCAGAGAAATACTGAAGAAAATGTCCTAGCAGGAGTACAAACACCACTTCCTCAGCTCTAACTTCCATCGGCCCGGCTATCAGTTACTGCAACGTCAACCCAAGACGTGATTAGTGGTGGCCCTGTCAAACTTAATGAGCGTGTCTGGACGACATATTGGACTTTCTGAAGCTATCTCCCCCACTCAGAAAGTGGACTTGGAAGCAAAATCTCTGACATGGCACAATCAGGAGGTCCTTATTGGAGGAGTCTATCGTCTTGATTGAGCTCAAGTTTCGCCAATGAGGCACCAGCCAGGGCCAGAGCTCCCTGGGGAATTAGCAAAGTGGGAAGGAAATACAATAAAATGTCAGGGCCAATTAAACTATAAATGCGTTAGGTTCAGATCACCCGTTGCTTGCTTATTTGCAGCAAAAGGATTCTAGGAAAGTTGCTGCCACCCATTTTGCATAATGTGAAAATGCTGTAAGTGTTTGCTGCCTGGGTCAACATGCTGAACATAAATTCTGGTGCAGCAGACTCCACCCTGGCCATTATGGCCATTAATTCACCTCTCTGTGGAAGGCCCAAGACATGGAAAAGATGAGCGATGTTTTAATGGAGTGCAGAATTGGCTCGATTCACTAATGTGCTTCATCACTCCCATCAGCCATTAGCCATTACTGTAACATTTTAAAATTTTAACACATTAGTTATCATACAGGCACGTCATAAATGACAGGCAAAAGAAGTAAACATAAATATGACTTGCTGGCTTCCCTGACAGCAGATCGATGACTGGCTTGTGTGTATGCTGGCTCAGACAGAAGCCATTTGTGTTTACTGATTGATGACTTTGTTGGTGGTCTGCTAGTCACAGTTCAAGGATATGGGAGCAAACTTCTTGATATTGTTAAGGGTTCCATAATGGACCTATTATACCAATGCTTTCTACAAAGAAAACATAGCTGATCACTGAGCAGGGTAACAGGACACAATGATCAGTTATTCATATCAGATTCATTCCCTGCCACCCTTACCAAAGGTAAGTTCTCCTCGGCCATGAAGGTTGGCTGTAGCCCCTACACTGGCTAAACAACCAAAACTGGATTTTTATCATGGACAGTTTCAGCTACAAAGAAGTGATGAAGCTTGTGGCTGGATATATGGTGAATGAAATGTTGCTCCATGAGTGGCTCTCCATATCTTGGGCAGAGCCGTGGGAAAATACTGGTCACAGGCAACAGAAAGTCCCCTGGTAAGTAGAAGCTATCTAGCATTAGCTACACTTAACTGTGATTAACCTAATATTCACAGAGAAGCACACATCTCGATTTTGGGGGGATACGCAAATACCAACTTAATGGGGTGTAATGGAAAAGTAATTGGCAGGGAGTAATAGGTACAGTAAAGTTATAACTTTTAAAATGAGTAACAAGTAATGACTATATTACACTGCTTAGTTTAACCAAAACCCTGATTTTTTTCTTTCCAGTTTTCTTGAAAAAACACAATGCATATAACAAGTGGAAATTAACATGTCATCATTTAGCATCCAAACAAATCAACCTGGTCTCACGAAGTTGTCGAATACTGGCACCGGTCAGTGCCTTCCGGCGTCAAGCACTGAGGAAAGAGGCATACTTTCACGTTGGCATGATTCACAGCCAGTCCTCGTTACTGTTTAATAGTGTCCGACGGCATCAGGAGGAAATACACTGGGACAACAATGAAATATAAGGGGGCAGAAGGAGTAGGGCTGGTAGGAGGAGTGGTGGATGGATCCAACAACCACCCACCGCCGATTTTCGCCTCCCATGGGACTGTACAGCCAAACCCCTGTTCTTTGTTCCGAAACCAAACCACATGCGTGTGTTGCTGACGGAAAAAAATGTCATTTGGCATCATTGTAGCAATGTAGTAGCCTGGAAATCCAGACCCAAATCTAGAATGATTTAGGGTCTGGCCATGAGTAATGCAAATGGCCCATCTCAAGGGGCGGCACCAAGCATGCATTTGTAAATATTACTGCACGCAATTGGATAACACTACAACCAATCAGAACAATACAAGATGTAAACAACAGGCACAACAACAGGACAACAGGCCCTTACTGCACCTCTGCCAACAGCTCACCTCCAACAGGTAAACTTTTTTTTACCTGCCCTGCTGTGGAAAAACAATTGCAGCAAAAATTACAGGGGACTTGAGCCATGGATCAGCCCACAACTTTTAAAACATCATCACTTAAGACAAGACACACCATCAAATGGGTAGCCCTGATGTACTGGAAATTCACCTGCACTGGGCTGACGACCCAAATCAAGCCAAGCCAAGCCAAGCCAAGCCAAGCCAGCACGAGTGTCAAAAAGGGGTAAAAGTGCCATAGTTTGAAGAGTAGGGCCACTGACCAAGCTGCCATATAATGAGCTGGGAGTGAGAACAGGTTTGTCAGAATGCAATATTCTTAATCTACAGCAAATCAAACTTTTTTAGTTTTGTATTACTTTTTGCAAACATCCTCCATGAAATGTTGAAACCCCATTACAAATGTTGCTTTCCTGATATTAACCTTGGATTAGGCCTGAATAAACAAAAATGTTGTTAATTTAAATCAGCCTTGTTTTATGTTTGAAAACAAATGCAGTTGTTTTATGTCTCTGCTGGGACAGCTAAGTGCTGCATTTTCCAAAACAGTCACAATCACTGCCACCTTCATGGAGTGGTTCATGTACCATCCACCAACCCCTTTAGTCTCTATTAAGACAGGCCTTTCACCTGCTTTCACATGATACCATTCAGGACAGCTATATCACTTGTGCCTTAAGACATGGTTGGATCACACGTCTAGTTCATTTGATACATTTTTTTGTTTTTGTCTTCTTTGGGGAAGCACAAGAAGCAGTAAACACAACACTGACATTTTACCAGCTGATATATTTGAAATAATTTTGTAAAACTTCGACCTGACCTGAAGACAGAATCTACATTATATTATTATGAGCACAAATGCTTCGTTCTACATCACAAACAATAAACTGCCCTTTCTTCATAAGGCAAGAGTAGTCTGAGTCATCCACTGTTTGGAAACAGGAGCAGAGTGAGACCTCTCTACATACACTTACGGACACAAGTCAGGCAACTGGGCTCCATGTAATTTAGTTCAGTATACATTGTTAAACATGACATGACACAGAGCGAACACTGACTGTCAAGATCCAGCCTATGGATAGTATATGGGCTGATATGCTGATGTAAACTGACACGGCTGCATAATGTCAGCTTAATCAGGAGAGACTTCATTTAGGGCAATTATTTATTACATAGAGGATGAATACTGATAAGTTCTTTGGCAATTGGACCCCATGGTGACATGTATATTTAGGGGGTAGGGATGCCATGATTAGTTTAGCAATGGATTCTAGACACTAGTGGTGGTGGTGGAGAGAGTTGGCTGAAGATGTGGACGATGGGATGTAGAGCAGGACTGGGCACAGCTGTGATGAAGACTGGAGTTGAATGGGGTGGAGCAGGGTTGCATTGATTCGTCCTGAGATGGAGCAGAATGGTTTTAAAAAACTTGGCAGCAATTATATGATTAGCACAGGGAGATCATGGCAAAATCTGGTTGGATGAATTTATAGCGACGTCCATGATAGAGTAGAAGCCGGAAAGCGCGGCAGAGAGATTTGTGCATGAAAACTCTCTTTAAAAGTCTTCCTGACTAAAATTTACGCTCAATTTTATTCATCTGAGAAGTGACAAAGCAAAGACTTTTGCTTGTTCACATGAATGTGAAGTTTTATGGATAACCCAGGAATAAAATGGAATATAGAGACTGATACGGTAGGGGATGTGAGCTGGAATTAAGCCCAAAGCTGCTGTGGTGGGGACACTGTATCTGTGCATGGGGCACCTGCTCTGAGTTACTGGGATGCCCCCTGATCACGTGTTTTTGTTGCCTAAATCCAACCATGTGCATGTGTAGGAAAAAACATAACTGTCAGGAAAGGAAAGAAATGTCAATTAACAGTGCTGTACCAGCGTATTGCATTCATTTTGAAAGAGACTGTATGCAAACTGTACATTTCCTGTAAAAACAGGAGTGTATTTTGAAAACAGACAATGCATGTAACAGGCTGAAGTTGACATGGTGTTCCAGCCAGCACACCCAGGGTACCTTGCACACCGTATCTCGATGTGAAAAGTCCATGACCAAACCTCAATATGTGACGAGGCGGGAGTGATAATGTGTTGGTAGTTCATATATTGTTTTTGAAATTAAAACCACTTATGATAAATAATAAAATGCTCTGCTTCAATTTGTCAATATTGTGACACTTTTATTGCTGTGGTGTAGTTTCTGCCTTTAAACTGCTGTGGAGGATTTCATGATTGGTTCATGATTGGCTAGAGTGCAAAATGTTGTTCGTTCAGTAGCCAATAGACTTTCAGAGAGGATCAGCACCAAATGCCTGGGGGGAAAAAGACAGACAAAGTCCCGAGTTCCACATCCAGGGGTATGTGGACAATGGAGGAAAGCTGACAGAGGGCCCTGAGCCATGGGCATGAACCCTGTCACCCTCCCGCCCTTCCTCTGGTTCTTTAGCAGAGAAGCAGAGTGCAGTCTGGGTCAATGCAGCTTGCTGGAGGCTGCTTAGGGGCTATGCAATAAAGCAAGGCGGCTGAGAGTCAAGTCAGGGCTTGTGGAACATGCTGGAGGGTTTTTGGGGCTGGAGAGGCAATCATAAAGGGTGAGAGGAGGAGAGCCAGAGCATGTTGGAGAATCAGAGGGAGGACAGGAGGTCTGCAGAGTTCGTGCCCAGGGCCGAGTGCCCACTGTTGGCTGTCCTTCAGTGTTCACACTGAACCCCTGGATTTGAAGCCTCTACTGTGCTCTGCAGGCCCTCGCTCACCTCGAGCCCGCTATAGCCCCAGTAATGCCTCAAGACTGAACAAACAAAACACAAGAGTTTATAAAATATGATGTTTATGATGTGACAAATTAAACATAGTCATTTAATCCATAATTGAACTAAAAAGTACAAACATTTACCTCTTGTCAAGGTCTTGCTAATGTCATTCCTCTGTCCTCTGCCATGAGGCTGACATGTTTGTTCTATTTATGCATGTAACCTGACAGGATCAAGAAATATTGGCCCAGCCGTAATGGCCATTCCTCAGAATATGACCATGTGCATCATTATGATATCATTTGCTGGCACTGGCCAGCCAGTTTAGGTACACTCAGATAATAAATTAAACGTCTCTATCAATCACATTAATTTCCTGCTTCCTGGAGTTCTTGCTGCTCAGCCAAGGGTAACTTTAGGTCAAACCATTCCTTCAACAACAGTAGAAGAGCAGTACTATGAATATATACCAATACCAACTCCCAGAGACCTTTCTCCAAACCTCAACCTTCCAAATAAACTTCTGAATCTTTTGAATCCTCATATACAGCTCTAATATTTCCCAACAAGTATTTTAAACTGAATTACAAAATTTGACATTTCTCTTTACCTACCTAACAACCAAAGATATTGCCTGAAAGCTCCTGACCAAGGTAGAAATATGTCAACAGAACTTATCAGAAACATCCATCCATCTTGCATTGGAATCACACCAGCCAGGACACCGATCCTCAACTTAAAAAAGTAAGGGTAACTATGTGGTATGATTTATAATATGAAGTTAGTTTTTTTTAGTCACTGTGGACAGACAGACAGACAGACAGACAGACAGACTGCAGCAGGTGATGGAGAGTTGAACAGTGCATCGACTACATGCTACATAATGCTTTTAGAGACCAGAAATTTACCAACCTTAGGCAATGGAAGTAGAAGCACAATGTTCACAATTGAAAGTTAATATACTCGGAAGTTAAATTATAAAATTTGGAAATGCTGACTCCTAAAATGAACCTGTCAAAAGGTCAAACACTTGGTGGGCGTCAGTAGCGTAGTGGATGGTGCTGGCACCTAATGTACAGTGGCATTGCCTTTCTGCAGCGGCCGCAGGCTCGAATCCGACTCGCGGCCCTTTGCTGCATGTCAGTCCCTAGTCTCTCTCTGTCTCCCCATTTCACTCTCTGTCCTGTCATTAAAGGCAAAAGGCCCACAAAAAATCTTTAAAAAGGTCAAACACTGTCAAGCAATGACCACATACTGCATGTGCATGTACGGCAATCAGTACATTTCAGTAATGTTAGGACTGTTAAGGCTCAGAAAAACAGCAAGACTGAACCCAAAAACACAACCTACAGGCAGACAGGTTAAGATAAATGTTCCAATATCCAGAAAGGGGTTAGGTAGATAAGATCATTCTGTGGACCAGGTAGGCAGAGCAAAGGCTGAAAAGGCAGGGCAGATGCAAAACAGACACTCTGTTAAAGAAAGAGTGGAAATATCCTGATATATATGCTGCAAGACTAATGAGGGGAAAGGGCAACAGGTGAGCAGGTGGGTGAAGATGGTCAGGTGACGGCAATGGCAGGAACAGGGGTTCCTGCAGGGCATGTATGTCAAGGAGAGTTAGTATACAGCAGGGAAAATAGAGCAGGCAACGGAATGAATACTCAGAGCAGGCTCAAGTTGTGACAAGTACAGTTCGTGTTAATATTTTCTGATCCATCCCCACCCCTTCACGAGAGTGCAGATAACTATTAGTTAAAATTTAACATGTAGACTGATTAGAAAAAGTATGTAGTTTTTTCCTATCTTTATTCAAGAGAGTGGTATATCAATTTGAGAGTATTATATATTGATTTCACATTCAGATTTTGTAATTTTGTCCCTCAAACCCTGCCTTGGCACGCACATTTCCTCTGTCTGCGCTTAGATCTACTCTGTTTCAAACTGTGTGCTCACACTCAGATACAATGTTGCTCGCACAGATTTCCTGCTCCAGCTTCAGCTCTTCTCTTCATGCTCAAGCTGCCTCTATGTGCCTGTGGAATTTCTGCTCTCAGATTTCTGCCTTGTGCTTGGATTTTTTTGTGTAACAACCCTTTCAAAATCCCCCAACCAATGGAGTGCCAGATTAATTGTTGACCAACGAAATGATCCCTGCCTGTCTGTTCTTCCCTTGCTTTCTTTACGAGTTTTGGAATAAAGGGACTGTTAGTTTACACACATGCGCCCATATTTTTTACTCTGATAGCCACATAGAACATATATATATATATATATATATACAAATACACACACACACACACACACAATGGAAACCGCTTATAATGATCACTTCAAATTGATCTCGAAAAGCGGATAAGTGTTATAACCGATTTTTTTTTTTCTGAATTTCTCATGCAGATTACCATCTAATTGATATTTGTATATTTGTTACATGAATATTCCTCTCATTCACGCTGTGCATACATATATATATATATATATATATACATATATATATATATATATATATATATATATATATATATATATCATCGGGGAAATATGTAATCTTGGTTGCCAGTGTTGTTAATTTCTCCCTGATTTCAGATCATATTCCTGCTGGAACATATCTAGTTGTTAAGACTTGGTTTAGGAGCTTTTCTTGGGGATTTCAGCTTGTTAGTACTGAATCTTTTTTTCTGGCTGGCCTATTACATCACAGACCAAACAATTGACAAAAAAAAGTTAGCTATGGTTAGTTGGTACCATGGTGGACAACTTTACAGCTCTGTATATTTCGTCCATCCAAAATGCACAGCTCTGGATGTAGATTTTGCCGTATTGTTACTGGCTTCATCTTCATCTGTTACGCATTTGATGCCATTTGGCTTCCAGGTCAAAGCCTGAGGCAAAAACTGCAGAGCATGCGCGGAGCGCCTGAGCCAGTTTGGGTCTGATTGACTGTATACCTGCAGGAGTAATTTAACTCCCAATCACATTATCTGAGTGTGTTTGTCCAACATCGAGAAATTTACTTTAGTATGATTTCAGTGGGACTAACATGTTTACATGTATTTCAAAAGTCCATTTTTAGTCAGACTAACACAATAATTTGATTTTCTCTAATGTCATGTAAATGTACTGAGTGATTCCCCCAGCTGCAATAATGATGCAGAGACACAGAGATATGGCAGACCTAGAAATGCTGACCAATCAGAGCACACTGGGCTTTTTTGGGAGGGGAGCTAAAAGAGACAGGTGGGGGGTTCGTTCACAGACGATATAAAAAAGTAAAGTTTGTGAACATTAAACTAAGTAGACATGATCTAGTAAAGGCCCAAAATATAAATCACTGAGCCTGAAAACAAGCATAATAGGTCCCCATTGATCTCACAATTCAGTCTCCCCATTGCTGTGTCCACTGTACTGATCAAAGATCTGCACTAATGGTATATTTTTCTTGTGTTAAAAATGATATGCTAATAGTTTTTGCCTTTTCAGATTTGGTAAAGCTTGAAAGCCAGGCAGCATTACAATCTACCACAATACCCAAAGAACGGCTGTAAACTCCCATAAGTCGCACGAGGACATGCCTACATCTGGAAGGGGTTGGGCAAACCCTAATGTTTGTTGTGCAGCCAGTGGCTTCGGCAATTTAAAAGCTTTCTGGAAGTGCACAGAGGCTTGATGCCCAAGATGGAGTCAGAAGAGCTTCTGTTTGATGTAGGGTTAATGTGTGACAGACACATTAGAGGAAATTGCGCTCTTATCACCGTCATTGCCAGTGAGGGCAGTATCACTAGTATAGGCTGACAGGCTAATGAGAAGAAGCATTAGGGTGCCTTCTACAGTGATGGCCAGCACTGGTGAGAGGAGGCTAGAAACCCTTCTAACAGCATCAACTTAAACAAGCAATGCAAGAAAGAAGCAGACTGACTCTCTGGTGTTTTCTCAGTCAGTCATTAAAGAGATGTGCTGTTTAGCACAGGATCAAATAGCACCTTAGCTACTCTGTATATGGAATTACTTGAACTCTATAAAGTGATTGAAATTGACCTCAGTCCATGCACTGTGATTATGTGAGGGTGTCCATCAAAGGTCTGCCAGAGAAGTTTAGACTGGGCCAAGGAATGTGTCAGCTCCAGTTGGTTATATAATATCACTCATTAATAATGCATCATAAGGGGCTGCTTGACACACATTTCTGACCATACAAGTCAGCATCCAAACAAGTGGAAAATCAGATCCTCTTGGCAATGACGAACTGGCAGCTTATGAGGTTAAAAAAAAGCTCTAGATTGAAGCTGTTTATTACCATTCCCGAAAATAAAAAGTCTCTGTTTGTCACGTAACATGACACACTGACAAATAATTTGTAAGAAACTGGTTCTCACACTCTTTTGATACCACCTCACCACCCAGGTGTAAAGGCTTGAATGGTAATGACATGGCTCAGCTTGGAGATAGTACCCCTCAACAGATAAATGCAAGAAGTGTGTGACTTTAAAACAACAGATGAAAGATAAGGCCCTAATCTGCTAAAAATGAAAAGATTGTCAGAATGTACAAGAGCAAGTAACCACATGTAACCACTTCCATAACTTCTTGTGTGAACAACTATTTATACAATCATGAATATCTTTGAGGAGAGATTTGTTCGGCCTCATCCCCTTTTTTAACTTAAAAACTACAGAGACAGAAAAAAGACAAAGAGACATCAGGGAGATGGTGTGATGTAGTCAGAAGGACTCTATGACACACAGGCTTCACGTGTGGCATTGCTAAACAAACATAATCACGTTTGCATTTAAAAGTAGTTTGTTTCAAGTGTGCTGAGCCCTTGATATAATTTTTTATGTTAAGTCAAAAAAAAAATTATTTTTGAGTTAATTTGACCAGAATTTATAAAGCCAATTCCGCCTAATTAGTATAAGGCCAATAAACAACATTATCAAGGTGTATGACATATTGTCGTGTGTTTCGCCTGAAATGGTTGAGTTTCCCAGCATGTTGTCAGACAATGTATTTAAGGCCATAAATCAAAGGAGACTGTGTTTAAATGTGTTCTAAATTATGCACATTATCCATTACACAGTGATTAATGTTTTTATATTTTACAGTCATTCTAATGGGTTACAGTTAAGGTTGAGTTAAGTCGTTTACACAATTAGTGATGTCCAAACTGTGTGGATATTAGAGTGTCTAACATTAAGTTGTGCTGAGGTGAAATAAAGAGCACTTCCTGGTTCAGAATTCATCTCTTTGCCTTATTCTAGCAATCAAGAATCAAGCTCGACACAATACATTTTCATAGTTAAGTGACATCATTAAAACATTGCTGTAAAATGTGTACTCAATGTTTTTATGTTCATATGACATAGAATTAAATTCTTAAATAATAACAGAGAAACATTATGTTAAACTGACATATGATCATATGTCACATATATTTATTTCTTTTATGTGACTATATTGTACTAAACTTAACGTTCTGAGTGCAAGCTGTTTCCAAAAAAATGTTGAGTGAGCGAATTAGGATTTACAGTGCTCTGGAGGTGTGACATGGCAGATGATGATAATTAATGATTTTATTATTTACAGTGCTTTTCCTCCTGCGACATATAAAAATGTCTTCTCTAAGAAAGGCCTATTTTTGGAACCATCATATGAGTTGTTCTTAAGTTATTTTAAGGTTATTTTTTTTACAGGACAGCTGGAGAGAGACAGGAAAGAGGGAGAGAGAGTGGGGATGACATGCATCAAAGGGCCAGAAGTTGGAATCAAACCTGGGCAACTGCCAAGGCCTATATGGGGCACACACTCTGTTGAGCCTGATGTTCCCATGAGTTCTTCTTAAGTTGTGAGGATTTACTGGCTCTGCCCCTGTACTATGGATTTACTCTTTTAAAAAGACAATTAATTATGCCACAACTTTATTATTAACAGAATTCCATTGCTTTTGGTTGCAGTCTTTCTCAGTGTATCCTATATGTATGGTTTTATTTTCTCAATATTATGCCCAAGTGGCAATAATTCTTATTTTGAGAACTTTTTTTAAAGGATACTGTAGCTGAAGTCACAGGACAGTTATATATGTGTCCCAATGCAATAATTGCTAACAATAAAGCTCCTGATACTGTAGATTAAATCAACTATGAATCATCTCTATTGGATGAAACTTTCCAGCATCTTGTACATGGCGGCCAAAGGTATCACAGAGTAGGTGTTTTCAGCTGTCAGCTACAACTTTGATATATATTCATTCTCAAGCTGTTCTTATGCACTGTACATACATTTTCTACAAAAAGTAATGCACCAAAATTTGCACATATCTCACATAATAATGAGCCAGTGATTTGTGCGTAATCCACATATTCGAGAATGCTGCAAACTCATGACCAGCGCCCTGACAGGAGTAAACAAGGACACGACTCCAGAGTGGTCTGTAAGGAGGCAGTTTGGGGGACAGGTGTCCTGCAAAACACAGGACTTTCCCCAGGAGACTGGTGTTTGGAACTGTGCGAACTTTTAATGAACTTTGAGTCATTTTAAGGTACACCCTTACCATGTTTCTTTTCCTAAAGCTAACCTCAGGAACTTTACTTGCCAAAACCTAATCAAAGTAAATTTAAATTAATTTAGTAACTTTACATTATGGAAGTAGAGTAATTTTTGGGGCACTAATTCCTAGGATTCCATACGAACCGTTGAATGAGAGGACGTTGTAATTCTATTTTTGTGACATATTGTCAGCACTGGCCTAACATACTGTTAAACATTAAAATGTATATTATTTTACAACCCATTCTCACACCAATCTCGTCACATATCAACATTTGGTCATGGACTTTCACATCGAGATATGACATGCAAGGTACCCTGGGTGCATTAGTTGCTAGGATGCCAGATCAACGTCAGCCTGTTACATACATTGTCTGTTTTCCAAATACACATCTATTTTCACAGGAAATGCACAGTTTGCATACAGTCTCTTTCCAAAAAAGAAAAAAAAACACACTATGTTGGTGCAACACAGAGAATGGACTTTTTTTTTTTTCAACAACACATGCACGTGGTTGGGTTTAGAATGAAAGAACAGAGTTTTGCTTTATATGCATACCGGAAGTGAACACCGGCCTCCTGGGTGACAGTTGGTGGTTGTTGAACCCATCCACCAAACCCTACTCTGACTTTCTCCCCTTAACTTATGTTGTTGTCCTGCCGCATTTCTCCTTGACACCACCAGGTGCCATTACGGCCATGTATCATGGCGACGTGAAAGGATGGCTATTTTTTGGCAGGGTCTAATGCCCAAAGTCACTGACCATTCGTCAGTAGGCCTATTCGACGACTTTGGAGTGAGACCAGGTTGAACAAGCCACTGTCTATGTGTTGTTTATTTTTAAAACAGCAACGTTTCTGCGAATTAGTAATAAAGATTAATCTCTCATGTATTTCAATCAGGAGAAAAACACATTTATGATTTGAAGGTTTTCTCAAATGGTCAGCAATACCACATGAATCATCAGATAAACTTACATTTTGGAGAATACTTTAAAAAAAAAAGTCCTGCATCAAATAATGCCCTTGAGTGCCATGATTTTTATTTTCCTTTTATTTCAACACATTTATACATTTATAACCTTGGAAAGCTTGTGGTCACTGTTTCTGATGATTGTGTAACTGTATTTCTTTGCTGTGACATATGAGATGTATGGATTTAATAACTGGGATACTGCTGGCTTAGGGATAATATGGAGTCATTATTCATCACTCATCCATGTCTTTTACTGTGGTCTCACATGCCTGCTGCACCCCATCCCCTCACCCCCTTTCACCATCTGCCCAAACAACAGACAGACCCCTGATCAGCTTACTGTGAGATAAAACCTGACCAGACTCACAAGCCTTGCACTTAACCCGCCAAGGTGTGTGTGTGTGTGTGTGTGTGTGTGTGTGTGTGTGTGTGTGTGTGAGTGTGTGTACATGAACTGGTCTTATAGAGAGAAACACTTTTTTTTTTTTTCAAAAATCATTTAATTGTTCAATAAATCATCGTTTATTTGTCACATTAAATCATACAAGGTGCAACTTTAGTGAAATGTGATCCCATCAGCTCCCTAAACTTGGGCTTTGCAATTTAGTGCTCTATTGCCTCCTCTTACAACAGTTCCCAGAAAGCTGGGAGACTGTGTAAAACGTAAATAAAGACAGAATGCAATGATGCAGTGAAATCCTTTCTGACCTTTATTCAATTGAATATGATTCAAAGACAAGATATTTAATGTTCAAACTGGTACTTTATTGTTTTTCATAAATATACATTCATTTTGAATTTGGTGTAACGTTCCAAAAAAGTTGGAACAGGGGAAAACAAAAATATTTTGAAGTTGTGGAATACTCAAAAGACACCTGTCTGGAACATTCTATAAGTAAACTGATTAACTGGTGACAGTTGATAGTATCATTATTGAGTATGAAAGCAGCATCCTTTAAAGGCTCAGTCCTTCATAAGTAGCATAGCCATGACGTTCACCACTTTGTGAAAAACTGCGTTGGCAAATAGTCCAACAGGTTTAAAAAAAATTCTTCACACATAATTGCAAGAAATTGGGGGATTTTTCTATTTACAGTCTCATCATATCATATCATCAAATGATTTAGAGATTCCAGAGAAATCTTTGCAGGTAAGGGCCAAGATGACACTGCATTAAAAGCTGACCTGATTATATAAAGGATATTATTACATGGGCTCGGGATGCTTTGGAAAGTCATTGTCGATAAACACAGTACGTCACTGCATGTTAAGACTCCATAAGCCATATATCAGCAACATCCAGAAGCACTGCTGACTTCTCTGGTCCAAAGCTCATCTGAGACGTACTGACACAAAGTGGAAAAGTGTGCTGTGGTCTGACGAATCTACATTTCAAATTGTTTTGGGAAATTATAGACATTGTGTCCACTGGTCTAAAAAGGAAAAGGACCATCCAGATTGTTAACAGCTCATTAAGCATATTTCCCAAAAATAATTATTGCTTTAAGTAAGTACAGCAGTTTTATGGCCCCAGGGCCTCCACTAGGGTTTGGTGTTGGTGTTGTGTTATGTTCTTTTGTTTCAGAGTGCTGGTGGCTTGATTGGTCATGGTGATTGGAGGCAGCTGGCCACTGTCTCCAGCCCTTTAAAACCCGCCCTCCTGGGAACTTGGTGCCTCTTCTTTTCCCCTTGGCACCATGCTGCATTGATTGCATTTACTTAAGTTTTTGTATAGTTTAGTTTGCATTATAATACTTGGTTATATTGTTTATTCTTGAATTTTTGTTAAAATAAATTACTTATTTTTATGTAACTCCCAATGTGTTTCCTTATTTGTGATGGTCTTAGAGCCGGACCATAACAATGGGCACTTACAGTAAAGGTCCAGTGTGTGGGATCTAGAGGGATTTAGTGGCATCTAGCAGTGAGGATTGCAGTTTGCAACCAGCTGAAACTTCTCCAAGTTAGAATTCCTTCATAATCATTGTTGAGAAGATTTTTCACAGGGAGCTGCATGATTATCCACAGAGGTCTCTTCCTCTCCAAAACAAACAAACAAACCAGGTTATATGAACCAGTAAAAACACTGAATAGAGCAGTTTCACTTTACAAAAATCAGTGTTTTTCTGACGCTGTCATCATGAAATGTCCTGGAGGCAGAGTTTGGTTTGTCCATTCTGGGCTACTGTAGAAAAATGGTGGTGCGACATGGCGATCTCCTTGGATCAGAACCCACTCCCTTGGTAGATATAAAAGGCTAATTGTTAGGTAACAAAAACACAGTGGTTCTTATTCACACTACAGAAAACATACTTATTATATTATATTCCATTACTGCCAATATATCCCCCTAGATCAGACCTTTAAGCAACAAAGTGACATTTCCTCTACATGAGTAACATTTATTGATTGTGAATCCCACAAGCTTGTACTGGCCCAAAGCAAATCCCACCTGGTACTAAGCTAAGTCTTTTTTGTCTCCCAGCTGAATTAGAGTGGAAGCTGTGCAGATTGAACCTCTTTGTCTTCCTCCATTGTCCCTTAGAAGGCAAACAGCTTGATGACACAGACTGCTTTCGTCTTTGTATTTTATGCAGGCCACTTCACCTTGTTAGACTTTGAATAGTTGGGTATCTAGGCCAAGAGCTCCTTTTCTCATTTCCTGGCATCCTTTGCTGGCAGGGGTTGAAAAGCTGTTGACTAATCAGCACAGATGCACTGCTGCTAATTGGGAAGCAGCCAGAGGGAGCTGGTTGTTTCAGACAGAAAAGCCTCAGGGGCTCCAAAGGACACAAGCACAACTTCTGACATGCAACCATGGTCAAAGAGCTCAGACTGTACATGGCCTGTCTTTGTTTGTTTGCATTGTCTTCCTTTGGTTCATGTTGAATGAATCAAATCTTCGGACTCTACTCTTCTGCGTGCCAAAGGAAAAGGGTAAGACCATAGCACATTTAGCAAAATATGTATGTAACTCAGGGACTTTCACAACTCAGGGAGAAGTGAAACCATCATTATGAATATAACATCTGTTTGGCATTAGAGGAGAGATAGAGATAGAAGCCAGCAGATAGAGATTTTACACATGTCAACATTACTTGATGAAGGGCAGCCTAAGGGGAAGAATGTTTACTCACCTATTTTCCTATGAATATACTACAAGAAGTAGTACTTTCTTCGGCTCTTGGATTAATCTAAGTCACCTTGAATGCTTGGATGATGCAGTAGCTGTCTTTTCTAAGGATACCTTAAAATGAAACTGACATCTGTCTTTTATCTAACCAACATCTTTTCTCAAATATTGTGTGGTTGGAATTAGGAAGATTAGGTCTTTATAGTAACACTTACTGTGTATTCAGGTCAGGAGATCTATACAGGCTGCTCACTGCACACTGTCTTGTTTGATCCATGTCGAGCATGTTCAAATAAAACTTTTCAACACTTGCACTGCCTATAACTATGTAAGTAAGATGTACAGGCAGATGACAAATTAAATGACCAAAGCTGGGTCTGTGCAGGTGGCAAGAGAGCAACACCAGGAAGGCACAGGGAGACGGATAATACCACTGACTGCCACTGCCTCTCCCACTGTTCAACCTTTTTTTGTTTTTCTGCAGGTAATCCAGGCAGTGCAAGCTCAGTGGTGACATTTCCCTGCAGTTTCTGACAAAGTCATTTGTTTCTAAAGTTTATTTCTAATAACAGGGAGCCATATGCTTATTGGTTGGCGCTAGACACTTGCTACATCGTATTTACATTTCATTTCTAAATGTTTTTCTGTATCACTTAAAGAAACACTTACCTTTCTGGAAATTTCATGCTTTTCTTTGTTTAGGTTAAAATGCTGTTAATAAGCTGATGGCACATTAAAATGTAAGTGAATTCCACCAGAAATAAAAACTCATAATTGTACCATTCTCATATGGTTCTAAGAAAACTCTGACCAATCATTGAATATTGTCTGTCCTCCCCACATGGAGGACTCCGACTGATGTAACCACTCGCATAACATTGTGATGTGAAAGGACAGCTTTTTTGGTCAGTGCCTGGCATCAGACGTCACTGACCAAGCACCAGTATATGACAACTTCTGAGTGAGTGAAGGAGCAGGTATTATGTTAAACTAGAGGACCTAGGGCATCCTGGTAACAACCATGTAATGCTATCTTGTCAGAAGGGAGGGTTCCAAAGTTACATTAAATTTTGACAAGGAAAAGAAGTAAACGTTGCCATTTTCCAAAATGGCATATTTAAATATTTCTGCAGAACAGTGGTTCCTAAACAGTCTTTGAATTGCATAAATTGAGTATGACTGGAAAACTGAGAGTTGACAATATGCTCCTAACAATATTTCAGTTCTGCACACAATTTGACCAATATCTGATAAAAGTAGCCTCAAAATTAAATAAATAAATGAAGAAAAATGCATTTGTTCACCCAGGAGTTGATCTGAAATACCTTCCCTTTGTATCTCAAAATAAATCAGAAATTTTCTCAGAATTACTAATTTTAAAGTAATGGGTTAGTATCTGATAATAACGAGAAACTTTTTCTTTAAAATAAGTTAGTATCTCAAAAATGGGAAACATTCTTTAAAATAAGGAATTAGTTTCTCAAAATAATTAGAAATTTTCTCTAAATTCTTATTTGTTTCAAAGAACTTATCTTTAAGTTAGTATCTCAAAATAATGAGAAACGTTTTCAAAATAAATACTTAGTCCCTTTAAGTCTCCTTCTTGTTATTTTGAGAATATTTCTCATTATGACTTACAGGACTTTTTTTCATCACTCTTCATGACCTCGATGTAAGTAAGTTTATACAAAATTAGACCTAAATGATTCCTGTTTACGTAAAAGACAGGAAGAACTAATTGAGTCGAGTCACGTCAAGCGCTGGTGATAAGAGCAGCCCCATCAAGTAAGCAAAGAAAAACTCCTTTAACCCTTTAACAGGAAAGAAGCAGGAGAAATCCTTAGGATGGACACACACAGGGGGGAAACCCTGACAGGTACAGTTCCTGGGCATTATCACAAATACAGATCAGTGGTGCGAGTTCAACCAGGCCCAAAGTTACTGTATCAATTACCACTGATGTACTCAAGTCCACCAATGCCACTTTGGCTTTAGGGAAGATTTAGCCAAACTTCTGAAATGTTTCTTCAGTGATGAAAATGTGAGTGGGAATACAATCTGTGCCAAAGCTGTTGAAATTGTTGCTACATGCGAGTAAAAGCACAGAGCATTTTAATTTTCAGCACTCTGAAGTTAGTTTCATCAGCTCACATAATATTAATACTGGTGGGATGTAGATCAAAGTGTGAAGAACTTCTAACTTGATGACTTAAATGATTTTCAGGCTCTGAAAGACCAAAGCAGCATCTATTATCATCACTGTCTGTACAGTAAAGGTGTTTATATGAGTTGTGGTTTTAATGGTCCTTTGAAGCACAGACTGACACCAACGAATAATTATAGATTTCAAAGGCAGCAATCTGGGACACAATGCAAAAAATCTTAGTCTAAAAATGCCATAGACCATTTCATTCATTCTTACTATTAATTTGAAATCCTTGTTTTAATGAAGGCTATGTGTGCCCAGTGCAGATTTTTGTGGTTTACACTGGAGTAAAACAAGACGAAATTAGTCATTTGAGTCACTTGAAGCTATTCTGACTTTGGTGACCCCCTGAGGGTCCACCTAGTTTACAAGTTTTCTCTTATCCTGTGAAATACGTGACAATTACAGTCATTTACCGTCCTTGTTTTATGGTGGCTGATCTCGTCCTCTGCTCGGAGGGTAAGGAATCTCAATGTTTTTCCAACTTACAGACATTTTTGGCCACTGTTCTTCCTCTTTGACTTAGCTGCTAACTGCTTCCAGCTGCTTTTAAAATCCCCCACACATACAGCACATTATCAAAACATCACATCTATCCCATCCATGATCCTGTTCTGTCGGGTGTCCCTTTTACATCCCAGCCAACATTTGTAAGTGGGGCCCATGTGGGTAGTTTGGCACAACACAAGGCTGCACTGACCAGTACTTATCATTAGTTAAAACTTTGTACAGCAGTGTTCCAGAGGCAAACCAGGACATCAGTGAAAAGTCCAGAAGGACGTGGGAGTTGAGACCATTTCTGGTTTATTTACTAAGGAACTGCTACTGGTTATAATCAGCTTGTCTCAGCATTGTCATGTGTGGGAATAGAAAATAACTCATGGCTGCAGCAAACTTTGTTTAAGCACAGTTACAGTCAAAAACAAAAAAAGACACACTTGTCTTGCATTAAGAGAAGTGCTGCGTTGCATGATCTTTGTTGGTGTACCTCCAAGAAAAACATGGACCCCACAACAGCAAACACTGACACAGATACATTGAAGGTAGGGCCAGTAAATTACTCTGTCAATCAAGGCTACATTCCTTCTAGAGTACACAGGCTGCTGCTACTCTCAAGTTAAGAAAACCTTGATGAATGCAGCAACTCTTAGTGCCAAATTATCAGCTCCATGCTATTCAAACCACAGCAGATAATTAGATTGACATGTCAGAGCTAAATCTTTTCTGTTCCTATTTGTTTTTATTAGCTCTCTTGCATAGAGGCCAAGATGGCGCCCATGATGGCAAGCCGTCCGCCTCGCTCCCCCTGTTGTCTCACTATATTGTTTGCTGCTATCCTGTTTCTGCTTTTATGCCTGCTGAGATGCATCTGCTCTGCTGATATATGATCGCCAGTAGTTAGTTAGTTTCCTATGTACTTCTTTCAAAACTTACATAAAGTGCTAATCTTAGTCTAAAAATAGATAACGTAACATAACGCGGTAAAAACGAGTCACAACAAGCACACAGGACCGTTTAGAGTTGCTGAAGAGTTTATCTGGTGACTGCAGGCAGAGGCAGGCTAACACTACCCATTGACTCCAAGCATTTGAGCTAAGATAATTAGTGGTGGGCGAGCTCTGCCTGGCTCTCCCTTGTTACTGCACGTATAGCCGAAAGAATGGTATCTACCTGCTTGTCATGGACTCGGGAGTGAGGCAAGACACGCAAACAAAAAAAACAAAAGTTAATAAAACTTTGCTGTTGAATGACTTTTTCAGCTCCCGCAAACTGGATGTTATGTTCGTGACGGAAACTTGGATCCCTGCTGGTGACGATACCCCGTTTTCGGAACTCCTTCCTCCAGGCTGCTCTTTCTTTTGCTCTCCCCGCTCCTCGGGCAGTAGTGGCGGCATACCCTCTGTATTCAAATCCAATCTCTAGTGCCGTCTGTCCCAGCCTGTGCCGAGCTTTTGCAGCTTTGAATTGCAGCTTTTTGAATTTGTCACCAATATGTCACCTCCCATCCTTTGTGTCACTGTATATCGTCCACCAAAATATAGCAAAGACTTTATAAATGACTTTGCGGACTTCCTGTCTGGGATCATAGTGAAATACAACCACATTTTAATTTCTGGTGACTTTAACATCCAGGTATGTTGCGAATCCGTCACGAACATAACATCGAGCACGATGATCTCAAGTTCTGTTTTTTCTTTTTTTAATTGCTATTTTAATGTTTGCACTGTTTGCTCTGTCTTCTTATCGTTGTTTTCTACATCTATTATATTTTTGTTATTGATGTTGTTTTAACTCTGTACCCCCCAATGTGCAGAACTTTGGTCGACTGCCGTCGTTTTAAATGTGCTCTAGAAATAAATCCTGACCTGACTTGACTTGAATAGTACAAAATGAAGCTTGTAACATTATATATCCTGAAGCTGTTTGTGATCAGTCACCCCAAAAACAAAACGAGATGAATGAAGAAGTTTTTGTTTTCTATCTTTTTGTAATGATATTCCCAGCTGAAAATACAAGTCAGACACTTGGAAAGTTCACTCAGGTGATAGATATAGTCGGGCAGGAGAAATAGGTTCCCGTGCACCCGCATGGCATTTTTTTGTAACCTGTGTTTTTTAGGACCCTAATGGTGTCTAGTTAGGAATTTTTCATGTTGCCAAGGTCAACTAATGGCCCATGGGGTTCATTTGGCGGCCATCTTGAATTGATATCCGCACCAGTGGCGAAAGTTGCCATTTTTCATAACTCCTGAACCAGACGACATACAAAGAAAAACTTTTTCATATAATTTTGACACCAGAATCAAATGGAAAGGTCATTGACATGGTACAACCCCTCTTTATTGGTGAAAAACAGGAAAATAACACATCTCATTATCAGTCTCCACCTCATCAAAAGTGAAATGCAATCAAACAAACCAGAAAGTTGAAAAATCTAGAATATAACACAAAAAAATCTACATAAATCATAAATATTTACAAATTGGCATGAACAGCAGCCTAATGCCGCTACTTACTAACTCCACTCAGTTGCCATAGTAACAACTTATTGCTACTTACACATTTAAAATATCAATCGTCACCACTCAGCAAGATACAGCAAGAAGATTTTACATCTGATATGTAAGTATTATCTATATTTTTAACAACTGGAAATATTTCATGTCACCACATTGATTATATGGATATATAAATAATATAGAAGGAGTTTTTTTAATCATCCAATTAGCTTACCTGCTAGCTAGCTAACACTAAGTAAAGTTAGTTAGCCAACTTAGCTAGTTAGTAAGTAGGCTAGCATACTTATCAAAACAGCTGGCCAACAGTTCCATGAAGATAATTTTATGTTGATATTCTTTCCTTAGTAGTGGTAGACTATATAAAAACAACAAACCATGATGAAATTGGGAAAGAGGAAACGTATCAATTCCATTCAGTGCAGAGAAATATCCGGTTAGCCTAGCGTAGCACAAAGTCTGGACTCGGGAAGAAGCTGCTTGCTAGCTAGCTAGCTGTTGAAACAAGAAAAAGATGCTTTGCACCAACTGTAAAATGTCTTCTTTACAAATTATATCTAATTTATGTAATGTAGTCATAAAAAAGGAGATATTATGGACTAAAAAGTTTAAGTTTTTAAAGGGTTATCAGATCCGTGTATAGCTTTAAAGGGACAGTTCACCCCAGAATCAAAGTATGACCTGGTTACTCAAGATAATCCACTGATTTTGTTGTAGAAACATGCACATGAACTATTTTCTTCACCAACAGTATCACTGTGCATAAGGAAGTGTGTATCTACTGCAAGCACACCTGGAACAGCTGAGCCAGCTAGCATTACAGCTCAGCCGAGGAGGATGCCATTACCTGTTCTTCTGTAATGCCTGTTCTTGCACCAGAGGCTACACATATGTCATAGGATTGTCTCTGTTTTTAATGCACAGAGATTAAATGGATATAGATAACATCACTTAACAGTGGGAAGCCTAGCCCTTGGTTAGTCATCGCTGTTTTCTCTTCTAGGCTAACCCTTTTTTCTTTTAATGAATCTTACATTTGTCTTAGCTAATTTTCTTTCGTAGCTCCACATCCACAACACATCCGGAACTTTTTCAGGTTGCAAAATATGTCTCTGAGTTCGACTGGTGAAAGGTCTGTTTTTTTTTATACAATCAGATTTTTATCAATAAGATAGCATTGTTTTTTCCTGCATTACAGTACACCTAGTTTAGTTTAAGCCAAACTTTTTGGCCAGTGCTGTTCATTTGCCCTAGTTTGTGTTCTATATATGATTTCTTACCTCAGCACCTTGACCTTTGAACCTCCTCCCAGAGGAGATGGGCATTGTTGGACACCACACATTTCCTCCCATTTTCTCATGACTGCCATCCGTTCTCACACCAGCAGCCCCCCTGAGTAAAATTCTCCAGGGGGTGCATTGTGGCGGCAGTTATTTTTTGCTTTCATCTACCTCTACAGCCCTTCAAGGAATGATGAGTTGTACCACCTTGAGGGGGAATCTCAGATCAAGGAGAAGAAATCAGCAGTGGTATAATAGCCTACTGCCCACATCTCAAAGGAATGCAGTCAGGACTCATTTCCACACTGTGCATTGTTTCTGCTGTAAAGGAGTCTCATGGGAAATATGAGTGTTGGCCAAACTATATAATCAGATCAAACCACTTGTTATTGTTGCAATCAACACTATGACACTGAGCATATTATTCACTGGCTCATAGGTGTCAACTGTCCATTCAATGTCTAGATATTTGGTTGCAATAGATCAATATATGTTTGAATATTTAAATAAATATCAGATATCCAGTCATCTGATATGATGATGTTCCTGCTTGACCGCAACTGCAAGTTCCTTTTTTGTGTTATTACGCTTTTTCTCTTGGTTAATAATGTTTTAAATTATTTTATATATAAAAGAGGTTGTAAATCAAACAGTTTGAGGGTGGAAATGAAGATGTAGTGTCCTATAATTTATAAATTACTGCTGGGACAGAAATAAGTTGGAGTAAAAACTAAGTGCTTTTCATTTACAGTCTATTTTGAATATGCTGAATTCTGCAATTATAAACTTTATTTATAAAGCACCTTTCATGCAAGAATGCAGCCCAAAGTGCTTGAACAAAGCAAGTTGAAACAACATTGATTAAAACAGCAATGCCAACAACAAAAAAAAAACAGTAACAGTGGTATAAATAAAATCAACCTGTATTAAAAGCCAAATTAAAAAGATAGGTCTTTAATTTCTTTTTAAAAATAGCTAGGGATTCTGCCATTCTCAGATCCAAAGGGAGAGTGTTCCATAGTTTAGGGCCATAAAAACAGAAAGCAGCTTCATCAGTTCTCTTGTGGGACACTTTACCAACAGCAAAACGACAGTTAGTGGAAGATCTGAGAGTTCTTGTTGGGGCATGGTGTATTTCATGAACCTAAGAATCAGTATCAGCCTTCAGAAATGCCATTGTTCTAACTCTAATAGTTGTTCTCAGTTTTCCCTGTGTCTGTGCATATCAATTAACACACACTTTTGAACTCTGAACGCTGGAGATGCTGAGTGCTGGTCTCTGCTGACCATTCACTGTGACTGAAACCAGAGCGTCCGCAATAATGGCATCATTGATCACCAGCCACCTTTTCTCTGTCGCTGCTTTCAAAGCATCTACTGCCATGAGAAATATTTCCGAAACAGAGAAGCAATCTTTATCTCGGTGAGAGGCTTGATCTGCCTTCCCCTCACCCTCCGAGGCCTGATGTGCTTTTAGTCTGCCTCAGTCTCTCTCTAATGTGTTTGCTTGCTGAGGGGCTTCTGTCACAGCAGCTGCTTCACCTACCAATGTGAATTCAAAGAGACATCAACTCATGTAATGGAGGGGCACAATTTTGCGCACAGGGAGCTGTTTAATCTACTGTACAGTGTCTTTATTAGTCAATTTTACATTATATGAAGTATGAAAGACGTTCACATTTCAGTGTGGGTATTAATCCAGACAGATTCCAGAACATGAAACCCCTCCTGGTAGTGCCTGAATCTGATTTTGTCTCTGCTGACCTGCCTTGTATTTTCTTATCCGTAATTGTCTGTATTAAAAGTGGCAAAGAGATTGGAACCACGGATTACCAACTAGGCAACTGCCCTGCAGCCCCTTAACCCCAAATCTTGAAAACTCCTGGTTAACTGTGTCAATGGCTTTGTACTAATTTATTGGAAATTTTGTTTTGTAATATGCACAACAAAATGTATATCACTGACATGATAAAATGGCTGTGTCAAAATGGATTGATTGATATTGGTTGTCTACAAGGGTGAGGGTTACTGCACTCTGTGAGTCAGATCCACACCTCACTCCTCCACAGCTCCACCCCCTCATCCAAATACACTTCTGGGTACAAAAAAGACTGCAACAGCTGAAATGCCGAAGTCGCCTGCCCTTAATTATGCATAACTCTAAGCCCTAAAAAAACATAAACGGGTTTAAAAATTCAGTCGTCTACAGTTGTGATAAAGGTGGAAATTGGCTATAGAGATCAAAACATTTTTTGTACCAGGCTGTAAACATGTTTATTTCTGCTGTAAAGTTGGGCATTTTAACATTGAGGCCTATGGGGACTAATTCGCTTTTGGAGCCAGCCTCTAGTGGCCACTGAAAGAACTACCGTTTTTGGTACATCTGTGTTGGCTTCATTTTTCAGCCCAGGAGGTTGCCTCCTGTATACATCTGGGAAATAGTTGAAATATCAATGGGTATCTGGTGACCTGCCATGGGGTCTGCCCATTGGTCCGACAGCCCATTGGTCCGATATCCTATTGTTCCGACCATATTAAACCCATTGTTCCGAAGTTTCATTGTTCCGAAATCATCATGATGCCCTGTGGTTAAAGTCTGGTTAGGTTTAGGCACAAAAAACACTTGGTTAGGGTCAGGAAAAGATCATGGTGTGGGTTGAAACGAAAAAGAAAGTGGCAAACACATAAGCTGTGAGCCTGCTTTGCCTCAAGCCTTTCCCAGCTGACCCAGAGCCGGTCGTGGCGCACCATCAAGGCAGAAATACACCCGCCGGGAGTCGTTCCTCTATGGTACACAAATACAGTATAGCCTAGTATAATCACATATCGGAACAACGGGACGTCGGACTAATGGGCTGTCGGACCAATGACATGGATTATATTAATGTGGTCATTACTTTAATGTTGCAGCTGGAAAAAGTTGAGCTCATTTTAGTTACTTTATATACTGCTGGGTACCATACCTAATATATCATGATTCATTAGTTGATGCATATTTTGCATTAATAACTTACATTTCCAAAGTATCTAGTAATCATAGCTGTCACATAAATGTAGTGGAGTAAAAAGTACAGTATTTGGCCCTAAAATGTACTGGAGTAGAAGTGTGAAGTGGCATAAAATGGAAATACTAAAGTTAAGTACAAGTGCTTCAAAATGGTACTTAAGTACAGTAGCTAATTGAGTAAAGGCACTAACTTACTTTACACCACTGAAATTAACTGTAGTTCATTTAATAATTTGGTAGTGTATGTTGTTGAAAATTCGAAATACTGTGATATATATCTATATAATAGATATAATTACGTTGAATTGATCATTGCCTTCTCGCTGAACCCTGAGATGTATCATAAATTTAGGCTACTGTGCTTTTAAATCTCCTGTAGTTCCGCCCTACACCGTGTGACCAATCAGCAGCTCTGACACACAACCCTCTCTGAATTATAGACTAATCACAGCTCGTCTTTCAACACCAGTTGAGCAGCCCAGTTGTAGCAGTTTGTATGGTATCACCTTCAGTCTACCAGCGCAACAAGCCTGGCCACCGTGCGACTGACACGGTCTGCGTACACAGAAAATGCCCCGAAAGTGACTCGAGAGGACGGCAGGACTGTCCGGACATTGGCACTGGATTCCGCGGAGGTTGTCTGACCGACAGACCCGAGTCTCCTGCGCCGTATCCGCAGCATTAGGTAGGTTTTTGGCGCTGTTGTGTTGTTGCAATGTCCCTCTCCTCTCCTTCCCTTTCGCTCAGGAGCTGCGACAATAAATCGCACATTTTTGGCTGGCGGGTTTGAATAAACGTAATACGACGTTTTCTTGCTTTATCACAGCTACCTTTCCTCATAAACACGGGTTACATAATTGCTAGTGTTTGGCATGTTACCTTTCAAGACTGGAAAGAAGACCCCGGCTGATATAATCGTAATTTAATCTCATGTCAAGTAAATACATGTAGCCGGGGTGTATGTTGACAGATAGTACCGTTACATGCCGCCCTCAGGGTACCGTTGCGCTGCACAAATCTGCGTTGTTTATCGACAAACGTAGTTAGGTTACACACCTTGAGGATCGGCGAAGACATTTTACAAATGTTAAAAGAGGCAACTCCAAACGGCTGGGCCACCAGGCAGTACCCGTTTCAATTAAATTCAACTTAAAACATGTCCTCGGTGCTATTCTTACTACCCCTTTCTGTCCTAAGGAGACACAGCTGAGCTGACTTTAAACCAAATCTTAAGTTTAGATTCCTACATTTGCAGCCTTTGTGGTTTATATCCGTATGCCGATTTAATCATCATATACGGAACCTTACATTGACTTTGTTTGAACTGTGCTGCTTTGCTGATGAACAAGTCATCTTTTAATGCAGTATTTTAATAGAGTTTGGTTTGAGGTTACTTCTAACAATGGATAATGGAATGTGTTGGGCTTACATATGTACGTGTTTGGGCCTGTGGGTGCAGCAAGGGTTGGAAAAAATGACCCGGCCTCGGTTAATCACATTGGTCAAGCTCATGCAAAGCAGCCTGCACAATATCTTAATTTGAGGTCCACACATACTGGATTATTTTCTTTGCTAGGTCCTGTCAGAGGCCTAACAAGTTACACTTTATCCTGTTGTTGAACCAGAGAGATGGGGTCTCAATTATGTGCAAAATTCAAAAAAATTCACATTTAACGTTTCCATTTTTCTTCAGACAGTAGTCTGTTAACCCACCACAGTTTCCCAGACTGCTTAGTGAATTGATTATCACCATAGATAGCTTCATATTCATCTCTATTGCAATAGAAGATGTCAAGACTAGCAAGAAAATATAGGAAATATGTGGCCCATCTCTCAGAAAAAACGTTCAGTGGATTTAAAAAAATGAAACATACAATTGTAGCCTGCAGGCTTACAAAGATGAACGTCTCTAAAGAAAATTACTTTGTAGCAGTAAGTTGAGTGAACAGTTTCTAGTGGCCAGTGAGGGGCATAGACTACCAGTGTCTTGGTAGCCAGGAGCACATCTGCTGTGTGCAGGTGGTCTGGGGGGAAAAAAGACTCAAGTTCAGTTGAATTCAGTGTATATCTCAGTGCTGGCTGCTCTCAGTGGGTTGGCTTTCACAGCTGCAGAGCTGGATCAGTTGGACTCAAGCTCTCTTATACTCTCATTTCCTTGTCTGAAAAGGACACCCACTGCTGCATCACAATTATTACATTCAGGCCAGCAGCTGTTTGACTGCTGAGCCCAGCCAGGGTTTCAACTGCAGAACGGGGCTCATATTTATGAAGTTGCTCAAAACAGCGCTTACTGCTCAAGGACCTACTGACATGGGGCCCCCATTCATCAAACCTCCCAGAATGGTAGTGCTCATGGGCGCAGACGTCAGTAGATCTGCACAGCTTGTTTTCACTGTGAAACACTTGATTGATTGATGACAGTTTGTTGACTGATTGTGAGAAAGGACAAAGTCTTCAACTGTGCTTATGTCATTGTCCACATCTACAAAGTTTACAGCAGTGATACTTAGCCTCACACTGAGAATTTTTTATTTTTTTGTACTTTTAATACATAATAAGTTGCGTGGCAACCGCCTTGACAACAACCTACCCGTAAGAGCCTTCCTCATAAAAGCTAAGTATTCATAAAAGCAGCTGCTGCCGCTACAGTCCAGGGGTCTCATTTGTAAAACAGTGCATAGGATCCATACTAAAAATGTATGCACAGACAAAAGCCAAAAACACTCTGCAGAAACCTCAAATGATGACATGTCCAAGTGTCAATCTGGCCTCTTACACTATAATCAACAGATGTTGATTATACAATGAGCTGATCAGCTGATTGACAGAGCAGTATCAAATATTTTGATAATCAACTAATTATGCCATTTTCAAAGCAAAAATACCAAACTCTGAGTCCAAGTCTTCCAAATGATGATTTGCAGCTTTTCTCTGTTTTATGTCGTTGTAAATGTCACAGTTTGAAGTGATGGACTGTTGGTTGGACAAAACTTGACATTTGTAGACATCAGAATTGAACTTCACAGATTAATCTGTATGAATTGATCATTAATTGCAGCCCAGCAAAAATAGCTGCCATCCACTTTTGAAATTTTACAGTAATAACTAAATTAACAATAATAACCAAATTATTATGAAAGAGCAATGCGACTGGGAGGAGGGGTTTTGATTGCTGTGAACATAGTAGAGCAGGCTAGGTGATATTACTTTACTAATACTTAGCCAATATTGGCTTACTTACTAAAAGAGATTGATATTGTTGTATTATGTTGGCAACTAAGTATCAAGAATTGCTTAAAAATAACAAACAAAAAATAAACTAAAGGATCTGCATCACAATTGTAGTGGAACATTATATTTAATTTAAAATTTACTATATGTAGCCGTTTGGTACAGGATTTGTTTAAAACTTCAAATAATTTGCATCAGTATACAGAGAAGGAAATAAGTATTTCAACATGCCAATTTTTTGCATTAGGAATTTTTCCAATGCAGCTATTCACATGAAATTTAGTCTTGCAATTGATATTAACTCTATAAAATTACGTGGATTGTCATTGTAACATTCCAGTCCATAAAGAAATGTGGAATAAAGTGGAATGACACTGGAAAAAAAGTATTGAACACACTACCCGAAATGTATTCTGATGTAGAAGGTTTTGCTTTCAATGACAGCTTAAATATGCTTCCTGTACAAAGAACCTTAAGTGTTCAGGTGGGATTTTGCCCATTCTCTCACTCAGACAGTCTTTGGTGAATCTTAATCTTCAGTTCCTTCCACAAATATTCTTTTGGGTTTAAATCAGATGATTGACTGGGCTGTTCCAACATCTTGATTTTCTTCTTCTGGAACCAATAGAGGGTCTTCTTTGCGTATGTTTTCGATATGTTTGTCCTGCTTGAAGGTCCAGCTGCATCTCATTATCATTGTCCTAGTGGATGGCAACAGATTCTTCTCAAGAATTTCCTGATACGTAGCTCCATCCATCTTCCCTTTGATCGTTTGGATTCTGCTGGTAACATAAGAAGAGAAACAGCTTCATATGCTAATGCTTCCATTTCCAAATTTGTGGTGTATATTTCAGGGTCACCTGCAGAGCCATTACTCCTCCAAACATGGTGCGTAGAAATGTAACTGAGAAATCTGATATCTGTTCTAAACACACTACATACTGATTTACATCCTTCTCCAAATGTTGTGTAGCAAACTCCAAATGTTGTGTAGCAAACAGATCGGAATGTTACAGTTTCTTTATCTGTGTAGCTTTATTAAGTTAAAACCAATGACTGGTGTACATTTCCTGTGATTAGCTGCATTGCAGTTTAATGAAAGAAATGATGTGTTGATTATCATTTCCCCCATTGGAAGTATATCTGACTTCCATGCAGCCACTGGTTTGCATTCATTTCAGTGTAGCATGAAAATGAACTTCCAGAGACTCAAAACTTGCTCGGCTACTACTGCATTACCATGTCAATGATATCATCTTTGACAGGAGCAAAAACAAAAGATTGTGGTGATGGATTACCTGTCTTAAGCAAGTTTCATGTCCCAGAACATTGATAAGTGATAACACAGTAAAATGAGAGAGCTCACTGCCTCTCTGGACAACTGGAAAACACATTCCAGTATGATTTTAAGTAATCAGTAGTGAATAATGTAGGATTTATGGTAAACACTGTAGGGTGAAAACATGCAAACCATTAGCCTAGTTGAGTCCTGTAAGAAGCAGAATCAAAACAGTCTCCAGAGCAACACTCCCACACTGACAACCCTGGCAGCCCAGATTGTGTCTCACTGCCTTACAAATTGTATTCATACTAGCTGAAGAAAGGCTGCCCACTCAGTACACAGGCATCCCTCCCCCTGTCACACACTCATGCACTGTCTAGTCATTGGCAGATTTACTCCACTGTGTTTCTCAGCCAGTCACTTAAGTGATTAGTGTTGTGTCAATTACTTTTTATACCCCCTGCATTGTGATAGTGAGTACATCTGCCGGTTCTCAGCTGCACCGTGGAGGAGAGGTTGATTTATGTGAGTGTTGCATTGCTTCAACAGGGGCTATTGAAACGAACTTATTTCGATGCATGTGGGCAGGACTGCTGTGGTTTGAAATGTGACTACTTCCTGTGTGAACTGCATGTGTGCTCTGGTGAGACAAGGGCTGACACTGTGAGTTTATTGACAGTGAGTCGTTCCTGGGGAGGGGGAGTGAGTCAGTTTACCCAGTTGATGATAGAGAAAGCAGGATGGTTCTGCAGAAGGCAGCGTGGTGACACACTGTATTATACATCTGCAATCTTGTAGGATCAAAAGGGACAAAAAAATCAGAAATGCTTCAGTTTCCTGGATTAGGGCTGGGTGAGATGGACAAAAATTAATATCTACATTTAGACACAACAATGAGGTGGCATAACAATATGAAATTTCTGCCTTGAAGAGGCAATGTAAAATGGGCTTCAGAATTTATCTTTTCCACCCCTGTTGCCCAGTCTTTGTAGGTTTCAGCTGTTCTTCTGGTTTGTCCCAAGTTAAATGGGTATTGAGGACTGCTAACAAAAGTTGAGTAACTTATTTTTAATGGTGGCTACAGATATATGTATATTGTACCAAATGCAGTGCCACTTAAAGCTCCCATGAGTCTTTGTCTTTGTAAATGTCAGAATGTTAATTATCTTCATTTGGTAAGTTTGTGTGTTTGTTTGAAAGACTAATGTCAGCAGCCTGGTTCTGCTGCTCCCCTGAGATAGTTGCCCATGACATGGTTGTGCATTATCAGCCTTGCACAACTGAGAAGCCCTTGTCAGAACCTAAAACTATGCAGCTAATTATTTTTGCAAATGCTGACCTTTCATTTAAGCTGAGAAACCTGCTGCCTGCTGTTCATTCGTTTTTAAATGGAACTGACAGTGACAGTCATGATAACATCTTGCTATGCAAAAAGCAGTTTCCTTGTCACAAGTCAGAGCAGAGCAGTTTTACTTAATATCCTTTAACAAGGTAATCTAACGTTAAAGAATCACAATAAAGCAACCACTCCCTTGTGTTATTCAACCCTTGGGTCATTATCCCTTCCTTATCCTTTGCTTGTGATTTCATGTGAGTGTAATACTTTATGTGGAAAAAGGGACACAGGCATAACAAACACCTCATTAATTTGGTTCAAACATTTAGGCTGACTGAATATAATACAATTCAAGTCAGACAACTGTTTTTCCATTGCTACAGGCTCAGTGATTAAACAAACATTAAAGGAGATGGATCTTGCCAAGGGGCTGGGTTTTTCCTGTCTAAAGAAATGTCAGATCGTCTCAGCTTTAATTGCACACCGTCCATTCTGAACACGCAGACCAGGTCCCTGCAGGTCATAAACAGTGTGACAGGTGCGTAAGCAAATGAAATCCCTCTGGGAACCAAGGTTGACTCAAGGTTTGTTCAAATAATGGGGGAGGAGGACAACTGTGTTTGTCCTTATCCCTAGTTTATTTGCTCTGTAATCTCTGCAGATAATGCCTGGATGCAAAAGAACAGTAGGTAATGTAGGCCTATTAAACAAGTATTTCAATGCTGGAAATATGGTCTCACAAAATTTGACTGTCTGTGCAGTTCAAGAACTCAGATACTTTTGAAATTGGTGCTATGTGACTAGAGAAAACATAGAAAGGGGCTGTGACAATTGCTTTTGCTCAATAGTTAGAAAACCTGCAACTGGCAGAATGCACTACGCCGCAATGGACCAATAAATGCCCCCAATAGTGTGTAATGTAAAACAAATTGCCCTTCTGAAAACGATCTGGTGGCCAGCTGGTAACAAATGATCCTGTATTACAGTTAAACAGTGCACTAAAATATGTTTCTGAAAACATTTCAGATGAGACATAGGCAACACAGTAACAGAATCTGGGTTAATATTTTATCAGCACTGCTTAGTTTTACCACTTTTAATTTTTCAGTCAGACAGTATAGGAAACAGTATGGCGCCCTCTTCCTGTTCAGAAATGATTGTATTACAGCCAAACAGTGCACCAAAATATGTAGATGAAGAAATTGTAGGCGAGAGATGGGCAACATAGTAACAGAATCTTGGTTTATATTTCAACAGCACTTCTGTGTCTCATAGTTTGATCAGATTCACCTAAAAATTTGAGAACGAGAGAGACGCCTTTCTCTATATCCTTTTTAGTCTCTTTGTGTCCATGGGCATCCAAAAATACTGAAGTGCAATCTATAGTTTGAGCAACAGCCTAAGAAAAGCGAAATTTGCAGGATGATGCTAAAATGGAATATCTGGGTGCTGGCAAGATAAAGGGAAGTTTTACATAGTTCATTTACACACACTACCCACATTATGATGATGCGAAGCTGGTTAAAAATCTGCAAAGTATTACTTTAAGAAGCAGACAGTCACACTGTTGGATTAGTTTGTACATGCTGAGTCATGACTTCACTCACACTAGAATGGTTCTTTCTGTCACACAGTCTAGCTGAAGGTTGACTGGATTTTTTGATAGCATGCGATTTATGATAGACCCTGATGGGGCAGAGGTTGTGGATAGGGTAATGGCCACAGTCCTGCTGATTGATCCTGCAGTTGTGTGGAAGTTCGGAAAGTACCAGATCACTGATCTATGTGGGAAATTAATAATGGATGGATCATTTGTCAGTAAGAGAATGACAGTTGGAGACCAGAGTTGCACAGGCATGGCTGGGGCGATGACCTCTGTTTCTCCTTAACATTGTAATTTAGGGTCCTAATATTATTCTTAAGTCCTGGATGTTGGTGACATGCTGAATGTTGTGAGCTTTTGAAAGTTAATGTCAGTGCAGATGTTTTAGGATGGAAGCAACTCATAACTTTTTTGGTGATAGTCTGTATTTTAACAATCAGAAAAATATGTTCCTTCTTATCGTCCACCAGCATTGGTCACTCTCACCTCTGCTCAGCACTGACACTGCCCAGACAGTTATTCTACTTTTTTGACTGAAAGTTGTGCGCTTCCCAGCGTCTGTTTGGGGCTGGTGCTGTTGGACGGTACAAACTGTCAACATGCCCTGAAACTGCATTTCAGATGGCAGACCTCAGTGTGCTGAGGCTGAGAGACAGTGCATAAGAGGCATAATTGACCATGTTGATTGCAGCCATTCACTGCGCATAGGCTACAAATGCCATAGAGTGCCGAAGTCACGCCCCTTCCGGTAGAGCTCATGGGATCTTAGATTGGAAAAAATATGAATGGCGGTGAATGAGGACAGAAATATTATCTTTTGTTCCCGTTTGAGTTGCGACATGAAATCCAAATATGTTGTTAATGAATTTAAAACATAAATTTTATGGTCAAGAAAGTCATATTTTGTGGTAAAACTGTTATGAGAATAAACAAGACACTAAACTAAGGTGGAGGACACAACTACACAGAGAGATATAACTAAGGCTATGATGCTGTCTTACAACAATGTGTCATATGTCATCTTCCTGTTTTAGCAGCAGCCTTCTATTTTTTTAACTGTGAGTACAGAATTGTTATTTGTCAAAAAATGTTTGGCGAACAATGTTGCTACTCATCCTAACCAGGACATGACTCAGAGAAAGATGAAATATGATAAAAATGCTAAAATACAGTGGAGGAGATGCAGCCCTAATTGAAACACCCTAAAACATCAGTCTCAGTCTGTTTCCAGGGGAAAGTGTGGTCACTGTGTCAAAAGGACACAGTGTCATTGATGCAAAGCACCAGAAACCAGGCCAATCCAGTATCAGCTGCTATAACAGAGCTCCAGCAGAAGTTTCAGACCTGCAGGTTTTTCAGCTGCAGTCCAAACATTCCCACCCTTAGGCAATTAAAGGAAAAGCAGGTGCAGCTGTAGATGCTGCTTCTGATGTGCGCCATCTCCAGGCAAAGAAAAGTTTGATATTCTCTTGTAAAACTGCTCTTACCTGCTAAACATTACACAATAAGTGTTTGAGTGAGTTCCAAGCTACCATGAGGTGCTTTGCATAAAAACATGAGTCAGTGCAGGAAGAGTGATAGTTGGCTGATGTATGCAGTTCATTATGTGTTGAGTCGTCGTCCTTGTAAAAATCTCTCACCATTGATATGGAAGCCTCTAGGGCTGTACCCAGCTGTAATATAAAATTTTAAAGTTTGAATGGGCTCAGTGTAGAGCTACACGATATTGGGAAAAAAAGGACATTTTTTTTCTTTCTTTTTTTTTTCTTTTGCAATATATATTGCGATATTAAAAAATACAAGAATTTTCACCAGATGACTTAAAGTCAGAAAATTAAAAAGTAGTGGTGGGGCCTTTTACTCACCACAACTGCAGAGGCTACCAGCTTCATTTGAAACAGACTACATTACAAAAGGGCCGTTATTTATCATTCCCTCTGTATCTTTATATTTTTTTACTTTTTTTCCATTCCTCTTTGCCTTGATATAGTTAACCGTCATTTCAAAATCAACACTTCCAAAATTTGTTTCAAATTAAAAGCCCCTTAAAACCTCGGCTGAGAGAATCCCTCCATTTTCTAAATTTTCTATTGTGAAACATTCGCAGGAACTTGTTGTGGAGGATTCAGTGACTTGTATGTTTGCACACGGTACTTCAAATGTTTCTCCTGCCATCTGGTGGCACTTTTTAGGTGAGGACAGGAACAGACACAGTAACTCAAATAATAGTAAAAGTAATAAAAATAGGACAAGAATAACCCAGCATCACACACATCGTGAAAGACGACTGGGGGTAATTGGTGTGTACCATCGTGTAGTGTGTCATGTCTGTCGACCAAGTCACGGCAAGATTTTATAACTCCACAATCGTGTATTGTGACATAGTGACTTTCAGAAAGGGCATAAAAGTCGTGTAGTGTGTACCAGGCATAAATCCTCCTTTACTGTTTCTCCCTCTTGCATGTCGCTCATTTTCAGTATGTGACTGCAGCGTGTGCATGAGAGGGGGAGGGGCTGCTGAGTGCTCAGACAGGGAGCGACAGAGAGAGAGGTGAGCAGAGCGAAGCAAGGAGCGTTCTTCAGAGCTGCTTTCCTCAGGCAAAACAAAAGTTTACATGTTCTAAAAAACATGAGAAAACATTGCATGTCCTGCGATGTGACTATCGCACATACGCACATTGCGATGGCGATGTTTAAATGATATATCGCGCAGACGTAGCTCAGTGGGATGTTCAGTGTGTTCAGCTAACTGCGCTAATGACAGTTTGGAAGTGTGCAGTATTATTTTTCGGCAACACTAGATATCAAATAAAAGCCAGAGACTGAATTGTATCAAGTTGCTGTGAACTTGAACTGAAATTTACCACCTCTAAGCAGAAAGAAAAAATAATGTTATCTCAGAGCCTTATGGTGCAGAGTCTCTCCTCTTCTGTGCCACTGCACCGTGTCTGCAACAGCCTGTACCAAAGAGTATTGTGAAAGTCAAGGTTGCTTACTCCACAGCAAAAATTTGGGGACCATGTCATTCACCTACTTAAAAAAAAAAAAAAATCAAACGTTTGTTGTTTCCAGCTTCTCAAATATATTTGGCTTTGCTACTTTTATTAAATCGTAATAAACTTAATGTCTTTGGGTTTTTAAGTGTCAGTCAAAGAAAAGAAAAGAAAATCTTAAGATGTCACTAAGAATTCCAGAGTTTTTTTTTTTTAAATAATTATCTGATGTTTTATAGAGGTAACGATAAATTGATAAAACATTACAAGCTTTACAACATTCCTTATTATGTAAATGACTACACTATAAGATACAATCTGGAACATTTATCACGGCCACACTTGAGCAGTCATGTCAGCCAGCCTGAAAGCAGATTAAAACACACCATGCTTCTGCAAAGAGCTGCTAGCGCCAAAAATATCATCTTTAAAAGGGCTGTCTTTCCCAAACTTAACCTAATTTACTGTGTGTCATTACACAAGTGCTTTATTTATCACAGTTATTTTTCTTCCACCTTTTCCTTTATTTCCTCCTTACTGGCATACCAAAATCAGCACTATTGTTAAGCAGCTCTACTTCCCTGCTGCTGCCAAGATGGCTGGCATCATGCATCATCAAATAGATTGGAATGGAAATGACTTCACTGTGTGCTGAGGTGGCTGGTCAAAGTGCTTGTTTTGAATATTGGAGTACCATTAATTAGAGCTTTTTATATGCATATTGGACACTTGATAAGAAATAATTCCAATAAATGATATTATTGTCATTTTAAGACCATTTTATGTCACTGATATAATTATAAAGACAAAATAATGCAAGTACACCCTTTCAAAGAGCAGGAAGCTGTCAATTATTAGGAATATTCAGACACTGAAATTGAAATATTAAAAATCTAACATTTAAAAAAAAAAAAAAAGTAATAAGTAATTAACAACTGTTAATAAGTACAAGACAGTATAAAATTACAGTACTTTAATAGGAGTATCCCAAAAATACTCAGTTTAAGACTTCATAAAAATCTTGCCAAAAAAGAAAACAAAGTGATGCCTCCTGTGAATAATAGCCAAGTTTAGTGAAGCTCCAGGAACACTGCGGTTACCTCCATAATCTGGCCCATGTGCTGCAGTCGGCTCCCAGGGATGGATGGCCTTGGAGCCGGGGGATTCATCAAGTGAAGGACGACATTGTTGGAAAATAAACTTACAAATGATGAACTTTTTGGCTCGTTATCAGGGGTTGGCAAGCTAACGATTATCAGGACTGTGACCCTTCCACTCCAAAAGTGCAGCTGCAGGCTACCGGTAAGCAACACTGTGTCATCGTTGAAGTGTTTTATTTGTGCAAGTAGGCAGGGGTGGAGAGAAAAAAAGTGAGAATCACTGTGCCCAGGTCTTATAATGGTTGGGAAAACCCTGCTGTTTACTCTGGCGTCATGTTGGCTAATATGTTGGTGACATTCTTATGTAAACATAGACGTAACTCAAAGGAAATATCAAGGTCAGCAAAATGATTTAGGTCATGTCCACACATTGTAAAGCTATACTTATATGAGCCTGCTGATGTCATGGTTTCAACAAGCATCACTAGGAAGGACAGAGTTCTAAATATAGTGAGAAGAGTCATTTCGATGAGCTTGATTATATTGTAAAAGGTGAGGCGTCCTGGCTAACCCTCGAATTTGGTTTATTTTGAAACCCTCCAATCTTCCTTGAGAGGTGCCGAAACGGGTTCCAGAGTGCAAGGTTTTGGAAATGGCAGCGTCTCCGTTGTCATGTAAACTTGCAATATGCAGTTCCTCTGAAAACGGACTTTTCACACATGCGCATTACAGTTCCAGTCACTAGGCATGTCAACCGTCACAACAATAATGCTGAGCTCTGTTTGTGCTGCGCACCCTGTTGATTTGAAATGAAGTGTAGATAGTGTTGTCACGATACCAAAATCTTTGTTTTGGTACTCATACCAATATGAATTCCGATACTTTTCAGTACTTTTCCTGAGGAAAAGTCTTTTTGGCTACAAACCTTTAGAACATTAAATAGTAGGGGTGTAACGGCTGCGAATGTTGACACAGGTGCTGTCATACACACCACTTGTGCAATCTGAAAGGTGTTTTTGTGCATAAATGAGTAAAATAAATTAACTAAATTAATGAATTGAATCAATTTCAAAGTACCAGTATTTTCCAAATGCAGTATAGTACCGTTTGGAATACTCTAGTACCGCGGTACTATTTTAGTACCGGTATACCGTGCAACACTAAGTGTAGATCTGTTCCTGTAGCAACTCCACTTCGCCATCCATTTAGACAAAGTTATCTGTGCATGCTTTCGCCATTGTGTCTTCTTTGTTTTGGTTTGTAACCATGGTGTTGTAGAGGAAGGTACTTCAGCGCAGGCGCATGGCATCATGCCGTGGTGTTTCTTTGCAAATTTACACTGCCACCGATTGGCCTGGCGTGCATACTACAGCGTTTCCAGTAGATTCTGCGGCTCCGTGTGAACGGGGATCGTTTCAACAACGTCGTCATATAAACGCAGAAGTTTTTTAAAACGCAAAGGACAGACTTTTCAGTTTTCACTGAAATCGTTGTCGTATAAACGGCCCCTTACTCTGTTCAGCTCCTGACAGATGACAGATTGCTCACACCAGCTCATTTTCCCCCGCCTATGCCAGACGGAGTGATCATTCATCGACTAATCATTGGAACATTTAATCGAAGAAACCTTTTAACCTGGCTGGCATTCTTATCAAGCACTAAATGTCAGAGCAGAAATGACTGAGAAGTGAGAGGAAACTTTGCAGGATCCAGGTTTCCTGATATTTTCTTTTCCTTAGCAGTATCCCAGACCTCTCACAGCAGGGCTTCATGAGGTGCAGAGTCGCCCTCGTTATTAAGTGTTGATGTGGTTTGGTTTCATTGTCGCTCCATGGAGAGCGGCCTCAGCCTCCTCTGCTTCCCCTAACAGATCAATGGAAAAAATATCCTGCAAGGAGGATACAATATCAGTAACAGGAGAGAAGAGCCTCAATTAATTTAACACAAACACATTTCAGCCCCGGTGCAAGATGTAACACGACCCTGCTCTGAATCTCAACCGCAGTTTGTTATCAGCCAGGCATTCATAATGCTTAATGCGTATATCAATTATGCTACGCAGAAAATTTAAGACAAAAATATTGTTCAAGTTAATACAGCACTTGTATCATGGGCGATATGGATAAAATCCCCTTCAGTAGGCGTGGTTACATGAGGACTTTTCAGTCGGGTTGGGTGAACCTGATTGAAGTCATTACGATTGGCCAACCTGTTTACATGGGATGTCTTCTATTGGAATGGGTGTTTACATGCGCAAGCGTATGTAATCGGGTTGGGAGGTATTTAACTGTAGTTAGAACATGGCACTCTTAAATACTTGATTCTGATTGGTCAATCAACAAAATTCTGCGGTGTTTATTTCTTGAGGTATCACTGCTGCCCTGCTGCTCGGTTGCTAGGGACGCCATAGCAACGGTGTTAGACTGAGGAGCATCTAAATCAGTTAACGTTAGTCCACACAGGCCAAATAGGATCGGAGTGGAAACGGAAACGTATGCCTACCTACTGAAAGTATACACATGCTGCTTTTGCTTTTTAATGATTATAACAGTGAAAAAAAGGCCGACCCTGCTGTACAGGAACCCCCCGACAGTCCAACTGTCAGTCCGGGTGCTGGGAGCGGCACGGGGGTGAAGCTGAACACTGTTCATCTGCACACACTGTGTTACCTTGATTTCGTTGCTGTGTCAGTCTGATATCCTGAATATATCCTTCAAATGCATATTGTAGAAACTTGAGAGTATTTCTCCAGGGAGTGCAGTTAGCGACAGTGGGAGCGCCATGCCAGTCTAGCTCCGAAACTGAAAGTTTGTCGGACTTAGCAACACTAACTAAGGGGGGCGGCCTTTGCGAAGGATGACTTCAGTATTAATTATCATTAGGCTGCCGTTGCCATGGATACAGAGTACAGACACATTTCTTTTTGCGAATTTTTAATTAATAAAACGTGCTTTAATTATTAATTTGTGTCACATTACTGACTGGCGAATAACCGAGGTAACGCTGGGAAATGTGATGTGCTGCTAGCCGTGTGTCACTATTAAATCCGGCTATGTTCTGCAAACTGTGAGCCACGATAGTAACACAGAACAGAACTGCGAGAGTGTGCGTCATGACGCCTTACGTCGAGACAGTAGTGAGCATGCGCAGAAAGAACGGAATGCCTGGAATCGGGTAGGGGTGTATACAAGACAAAAAAATTGTGTTCGAGTTCTGAAAAGTTCTGAAAAGGAATATTCCACCCCTGTGCACCCGAATAGATTTTCTTTCAGGTTGGCTGTTTTCATTCGGGTTGAAATGTTTACAAGGAGCATTTCTAATTGGGTTGGGCTTCCAACCCGAATGCAAAAAGAATACATGGGTCCATGTAAACGCACTGAGTGTTTCCCACAGAATCTGAATCTATGTGACGGTAGCTGACAGGGGCGGGCAAACTTTAGGAATTTTTGTTGTTTAGAAATTATCACTATTTTCATTATCATTATTTGGAACCGCTTATCCTGTTCAGGGTGAGAGGTGGCCTGACACATAGAGACAGACAATCATTCATGCTCACATTTACACAGAAAACCCACACTTACATGGAGAGAACATGCAAACTCCACACAGAAGAGCCCCGGCCAGCTGATGGATTCGACCTGGCACCCTCTTGCTGTGAGGCTTCATTGCTAACCACCATCAGCTCGTATGTACGGTTCCAGCAATATACCACTTTCAAGGTATAGCATGATATAAAAGTTGACTGTTATAACATCGTGTACATTGCTTATCTATGATGTTGGGAAAAAATGCTGTTGTTTTATGCATACCTCCATTAACAAAACAAATGGTTTCAAGTTTCAGAAATAGTAATAAAACAATTGTTTAACCATAAATAACCCTTCCTTTGAGGGTCATATCATCCTTTGTGCATTATTTTCTGAGATTATTTTCGTACCATGAAAATCTCTTACTGTTGTTACCCTACTCTGATGTAGTTTTCACATTTTTATATGAAGCACAAATTATTTCCTATCTAAGAAGAGAGCTATAAAATTTGGTTAACCTTGACTAACATGATGGTACCAGTGACGCATCTGTTGTCCTTCTCACCCTCCACTAGGGCTGTCAACGAATATTCTAAATTTGAATTTAAATTCGAATTTCAAAAAAAAAAATGGACCTGGGCCAGACGCTGAAACGATCGAGCCAGCCACGGAGCTGCGCTGCGCGGCGTGGCGCAGCCGGTGTGGATGACACATTCGGTTAACATGGGCACTGAAAGGAAACCGGCTTCGATTCGGCACTTCGAGGCTATTCGGCCTGAAGGAGGGCGAGCGAGAGGTCCGCGGTCGTTTATAACGTAATGTTATAGATAACTGTGTTATGTGTTTTAATGTGTAGGTATGTAAATCTTTTCAAAGATGTTAATGTTGAAATAAACATACCAACAAGTAGTTATGTTTCCTTGTATTAATACATATACAAGTATGTTTCCTTGATTAGTTTGCCCTCTTGTGGACATAATGCAAAAAAAAAAAAAAATTTGAATGGTTCGAACCTGTGAGTTATTTTTAGAAGGAATATTCAAACGTCATTTTTGAGCAATTTTGACAGCTCTACCCTCCACCTCTGTGTATCCTACCTGTCATAGCTGTCTTTCACAGTGTTGATTCATCACCTGCTTTGCTTCCTTTCATTTGCTGCAGAACTCAACACATTCTGTTCAGTATTATATTATAGATGATTGTAGTTAATCAGTTATTTCAATTTTTTGGTTGCCTGTCTGTCTCTATTGGTCCTTGCAGAACCTGAATTGCACTCAGCCTCCCAGATTGATTGTATCTAACTGCAGGAGTGAATCTGAGGGTGGACTTTCCCTTTAAGGGCAGTTGCAGCAGCCTTGGGGAAACGGCAGGCTCCTCTTGTACTCCCACTAATAGACTGAAGGTGTTGGCAGCCTGGCATGCTTTGTGACTTTCCCCTCCCTTTAACACTGAATCATCAAGGAGCAGACACAGAGATGTGAGAATGCGTGGGTGGGCTGCACAAAAAGACAAAGCCCACGACAGGAAAAGAAAGAAATAAACATTGTCAGATGCTGTGCTGTAAGAACTTATCTTGAGTATTTACACATTTTCAACATTCCTCAGTCACAGTGCAGAGGTAACACTTTAAGCATTTATCTGCAGCTTAGTCTTTCATGAGCTCCCTCTCACAGGGAGGCTAATGCAAGGAATTAGCTGCAGTGTTTTGTTGTGAAATGCTCCTCACTTGTATGACTACGAGTTAACAGTTGAGGATGTTTGTTTAAAAGCAACAACAGCTACTTGGCTCATTGGGCACAAGTAACCCGTTGAGAGGAATTTGGCAATGTGGTGTCAGAGGGGAAACAGATGGTAGAGTGAAGCATTGGCCTGTCCTGGTCTTTTGCAACCTGATTCAAGGACAGTACAGAATATATGGACTTATGTCAGTTAGGTTCCTCCTAACAGATGATGTGATATTCAGCACATGAGCTATTGTATTACTTAAATGCAAAATTTATTTTGATCTTTTTGCTTTGGTTAGCTCTGTAACCCCAGTAGCATCACCAGCTGAGTACCCATGTGTAGTCTTACAATGTTTAAACAACAAATATGAATATTTTGCTGTCACAAAAGTAGGGCTGTACCCTAATATTCAGATATTCGAATATTCCTATATTCATAATATATCCTATGGGTAGGTATTTGTTTTGAAAATTTGGTATTCGATATTAGTTTTTTTAATTTACTTTTTTATTTTATTTTTTTACATATTTTTTTGGTGCTAAATGTAGTCTTTTGTTGTTGGTAAATGTAGGTTATCAATAAAAATCAAAACTTTTAAATTGCATTGTTAAAAATGTGAAAATATAGTATAGCCTACCAACTGAGCTTATGTGCACGCTTCAGCACATCCGTCTTAGGCTGTGGATCAATGCCAAGTTTTACCACTTTATCACTATTCCCTCTAACTTGTAGCTGTGTTTTCGTTATCTTATGAATTTAATATGAATTATGGAACCGTTTTTGTCAATGTTTGTTTCCCCTGTTTTGTACAATAAATTATTGTTTAAAGTTTCAACAAGTTTCTTTTGGAGTGCGTGACATAAGTGTGTTTTGAAAACGATCGCGGACTGTCACCTGCTCAACGCATCAGTACCTTTGGATGCCATGACAGTAATAGATTATAGATTAATAGATTATAATAATAATGTCAAAATATCATTTACAGACCGATTTAACAGACGATCACTGCTGCCCAACCCACGGGTTACGGGTCGACCCGCGCATCACTACTCAGCTCAGTCTATAAAGGCTGTAGGCTACACAACAGTAAGGCTATAGACATTATATTATTTTCAGGCCGGCAGAACCAGCAGCGCATCGGCTCTACAGTGCACGGCACTGCTGATTAACCATTTTATTGCAGCACAGAGTGTCTGCCAGCAACCAATTACTTGCAGAGGCTTCCTACAACTTGTTTCAACGGTTCCGATTTAATCAGAAGGCAAATTTTTTTTTTGTGGCAAAGATCCACCGCTGTGTTAAACTCTGCAATACAATTAGGTCCAAAAACCCCCCGGAGTCCTGATGTGATGATGTGGTCCATTGAAACTAAAGAAGGCTGCTTTAGCCATACTACTGCTGCGGTAGGCTGCCCCAGTCATCAGCTGATGAAGCCTGACTGGAGGACGCTTTCTAATGGGAACAGCTCGCCTACATGCTACTATAGCATTGTCCTGAGGCGCTGATGGAGATAACAGAAAGTAGCCCTGGACATACTGTATTTTGGAAGAACTGTTCCTTCATGAAACCCTCCACATCACAGCCCCCAACACTCCTTATTCCTCTCCCGGCAGCATGCACACCACTGTCTCCACAGACCTTTCAGCAAAAGCACAGACTACAGCCCATTATCCTGGAAACAAATACTTCCAAAGGGCCATTTCCCTGAACATATGCTACACACTCTCTCAAACAGAAGCACGTGACTAATTAAAATGCAGAGATTCGGTCACACTGATGTCAGACATGGGTCACTTCAAACATGAATCTAGGCAGAAAGATCGGATCTGGGAAAATCGTAATTTAGCATTAAGCCCTGTCGTGAACATAGCTAAAGCTCAAAAATCTAATAATTTTTTGGCTGAGAAAGTAGAAACACTACAGTGTAACCTGTAGCTTCATAAATCTGGCTAACCCTATCAGCATGCGCAGGCAGTGATCTACTTTGGGAGAAAATTTCATCAGGCTTGAGTCATCAGGCTTAATGTATGCTCTCAGGACTTCTGCGAAGATATAGCAGTCAGGAAAAATGACAACAAGAATCCCCATCATTCTCATTGTGTATAGTCCCTGAGATTTAATACCAAGTCTCTTTTCAAAGAAAAGGCTCTACAGATTACACAGGTCAACCAGTATTTTGGGAACTGACCTGCCAACAGCGAAAAGTTTTTGCCAGAAATCTCTAAATTTAGCCGGTTTCTTCCAACAAGATCTCAGTGATTATCCAAGCATATATTTTTGTTGGGGAGGGAATAACCTCATGACTAGGATTTAGATAATTGGATTCGCACATTGGCTTATGATAAAGATAGTGATGGATGTAATAGCTTTTTGACATTTAGATAGTCCCTTTTTGTCTGTGGCATCATCCAAACTTGCAGTCCTCACATATTTTGAGGGTGAGTCAGCAATGTCTCATTTATTTCTACTCCTGTCTTCAAGTGTAGAGTTTAAGCCAGTATGTGGTTTTGTCAGGGTTGGGCACAGATGGAAATTGTTGATTTGTGCCTTCGTCAGCAGTCGACATTTTCTGCCAAACATGTAGACTACTCCAAAAAGCATTTCTAAACATAGCTGTATTTTAGGACCTTGGGATCTTCATGTATCCTCAGACTTTCACATACTCCCAGGACATTAAATGGTATTCAACAGTTATGTATTTTCTGGAAAGGAACAAAGTCCTTAATTAAAACTTCATGAGTTAGAACAGAGACGGTGACAGTGTCTTGTGTCATTCTGTTGTGCTCTGCCCAGACGAATATGCATCCAAACAGCCCCTTAAATACCAAGAAGGGGGAGTCGGCTGCGCTGGGTTCATTGCTCTGCTCTGATGAGCAGCAGCCTGTCACATAGTGATGCCAGAGTCCCTGCCGTGGCACTGCTGCAGAACAATGCTGACAGAGCCTGTTAACCATCATGCTTATGATGACGTGGAACGTGTGTAAACAGACAGCAAGTTAATAAGGTAACTGGATTGTGAGGCTTAAACA